>OU860780.1:17109012-17709012 GCA_917862395.2 Heliconius sara
AATGTTTTAAATGGTATATAATATCAAAGAATATTAGTTATTTACTGTGCTTGTAACTTATAAATCTAATTGTCATTCCATTTACCTTTGTCATTGTGTGTATTGTTAATACACTTACAATGAAGATTATATCATCGAGGTCTAGTTTTTTTTATTCACTTCAATTAATTTCTTTTATGCTTATGTTCTATTAAAATATTACATAATCAGAGTGTTTGTATATAAGCGCCGTTTTTTAATAGTTAAAAATAGGTTAGATAGTAAACAAACAGTAACTTCTATATGTTATAAACTTCGATATGTTACAAATTTTTGTTAAACAAGTTTAAAGAAACTTAAAACTTTGTTACTTTATTTTATTTTTTTATCATCGCGCTGTGTCCTTTATATAGCAGGGTAAGGTTTAGAGGAGATACTCGATTCCTCACTTTCAGTCCATTTTATGAGACAGTGTTGAACTACGACAATTAACGCTCCGCTTTGTCTTCTTACCAGACGTGGAAATCAGAATAGTTTATTTCTCCGAGTCGGACTCGAACTCACTACTGTCACCTTTACAGGCAGACATTGTCCCACTGGGCTTCAACATCCCCCTAAATAGTTTTTAATTACAATCGCTGTTATCAATCAATTATGTCGCAATGGTTTTATGTTTTTTGACTTCATCACAAGTAATGTCAGAAATAAAATATATTAATTATATGTTGTCAGAGAGGAATGCAGCCGCGGCGACAGCGAGGCGGACGAGCCGTGGATCATGACGGTGCGCGGCGGCGCGGGCGCGCGCGCCTCGCACCTGCCCGTGCCGCTGCACGCGCACATGGCGGAGGACAAGCGGCGTACCTTGCACGACGATGCGGGTAATTTTTTTTTCAGTTTCACGTTGTATCCCGCACACAGCAGGGTAGCCAAATAAACCTACACTTACTGTAAATACACTCCGTTGCTAATTTTCCGGCGAATGCAGGAGGCATTGCGTATTGGCAGAACTCAACGCCGCGTCTTACCTCGACACCAGAGTGATATAACCCTTGAGCCCTTGCGCCACCACTATATTGTTTTTATATAAACGTTTTTATATAAACGCCTCGATTATATTGTTTTTATATATTGAGAATCCTGTAGTCAAACAGATAAGCTTACAACAGATTTTTAATTTAAGTCACAGTTATAAATGGAAAACTATAAGAAAAGTATCAATGATTACATAGACAAGTGTCTAACTTCAAAAAACTTATTCAAAACTATAACACATATAAAGTGATCTCCAATGGAATCATTTTTTTGTGTGTGTGTTTTTTGATTTGATTTAATTTTATATTCATTGTTTTATATTGTATAAACCAATGAAACTGGTATATTATACATTTATAAATATTCTCATGATTGAGATTTAAACCCACAATCATTATTACGTCAAATGTGTTCCATTTAGAAGTCCAATTCAATACAAACGGGGCAACTAATATTAATGTAGTGTTAAAATGAAACACTAACGATTAGTAGATTCTTATAAACATTTTAGTGAGTCATAAATTGTCATCATAATAGTGACGGCCATAAGGAATGAAATTGTGCAATCAATCTCAGTTTATGTATCTTTTATTTTTACCTTTTATGTGTTAATAATACAATATTGTATGTGGGTTAGGTTGTGGGTTCGATTCCTACTCAAAGAAATTAAATAAATACTTAATATTTTCATTTCATCGCTCTGATAACGGGGCAAAGCGCGGTATTGAATTCCGCCACTCAACACACTAGGCCTCCAGAATTCGGCTGGAAGTGGGGAACAGAAGTGTATTAATGAGAACGGAGTGTCTTAACTCTAAGTCCACAGGTTCCCTTTGCCTAGTAGTGTGAGATACAGCATGAAGATAAAAAACTTATTAAGTCTTTAGTGTAGTAGATACTTGTATAATCTTCACCGATAACAATAATATTCTTGGACACAAGATAATAGTCTTGGACACGTGATTGAATAATACATTCATAGATGATTACGGCCATTTATCGATGTTAAAATATGTATGAGTAATGCAAAGCTATATCTTAGATATAGCTAGTGTTTATCTTAGATTTTATACCTACTTACTATTTATTATTGACTTTTATGATTGTTAAGTGTTTCATGTTCATAATAAATTCACATGTACCTAATCATAATTACTAAGTTTTGTTATGTATTACGATTGACAATTATTTCTTACAAAATTTTATTTTATACTTTAATTCTTAAAATAGATTAATCGTATTATAAATATTTCAAAATTAATTTTGTAAAATTTGTAGTTAAATAAATTAAATTATTTTTATTGAAATTTATCAAGAACATTTATTGTAATAATTTCAATATGAACGATATTTATTTAGTGCGGAGTTTCAATATAAGTCGCCGTGCTAATTGTGATCACAAATATACTATACTTGTTACATCGAAATCATTAACGTGATATATATATACTAACATTCTTCTATAAATGAGATATCCAACTCAAAAAAATGTTTTTTAATCTAAACCAGTACTTCTCGACATTATCACGTTCCATCATACGGGTTGTCTTTAGTGTTATTAATATTAGTGACGCCAACGTTTAACATTCCAGTAATACCGTCTCCCACGTCGCCGGTGTCGAAGCAGAACGGCTCGCTCGCGAGGGACGACTCGCCCGCCGACAACCACAAGCCGGCGCCTCTCAACAACAACACCTCCGAGAAACAACCTGTGAGTGCTTGACCTTAAATTGTTTGAAGGAACTCCTAAATTCATTTTTGGTTAAACACAAACTTTGATAAAATATTTGACGAGAGCTCTTCTGTACTGCAACGAATACATTCCACTTTTTGTAAAATTAAAAAAATATATTAAAGAGGTAACAAAAATGTTTTTTGTACGTGGTGTATAACAACGAGAAAAAACTAACCGATTTATGGAAATATCATATGGCTAACTAATGTAGTCAATTGAATTGTATTGGTTCAATTTCAAATCAATCATTTAAGACTTAATAAAAAATTAACAAATTGTAAATTTGGAATACTTTTATTAATAGAAGTTTTAATGTTAAAATATAACTATTATTATTGTTTCGTCTTCCAGCCTCGACAATCCCCGATAGTATCGACGCCGGAGCCCCGGAGCGCCAAGGAGCGCGAGCGCGGCGACCGCGACGACAGGAAGGACAGAGAGCCTTCCAATAGAGACAGCGTAGTCTATAACAATAAAGCGGTGAGTCATCTTACTCCTATTCAAAAAATCAGCTTCACGCTGTATCCCGCACACAGCACGGTAGGAAGAGGCCCCCCTCTTCCTACCGTGTCTATCTAGTCCATCCATGTCCATCCATCCATATCCATGTCTATCTAGTGTTAAGATACTGTGTTTCTCACTTTCCGCTGAGGCATTGAGTAGCGGAACACAACACTTTCACGACTTTTGCTTTGGTGCTGGAGTGAAGAAATGGAATTTTTAATAATTATATGTTTCCTCGAATGGGGACAATAAAGAAAACAAAATAAATAGTATTATTATGACTTAATTGTTTATATATATTTCTAGATTTTTTTTTATTATTATATATTTTTTAGATTGTTTTAGTATTTTGTATTTGCCACGATCGGATCGCTCAAACGATGGAAATATTTCCTACCTATAAGGACCAAAACTGCTCTAGCTCATTCGCTACTGTTACCGATTTTGGACTACGCTGACTCGTGTTACCCAGACTTATCTGAGGAACAATTAAATAAACTAGAGCGTTTACAAAATCTTTGTATTAGATTTATCTTCGGTTTACGTAAATTTGATCATGTTTCTGATCATCGTCGTCAGCTTGGATGGCTTCTTATCCGACATCGCCGAAATTTCCGCATGCTGACTCTCCTCTATTCCATCCTCTACAACTCTCTCTCCTTCTTATTTAAAAGTTCGATTCTGTTACCTAGGTTCCGATCCACTTCTTCGCCTCCACCTTAGATCCCGTTGTGACAATCTCCTTAAATTACCAACTTCCCATATCCTTTTTTATTCCAAGTCTTTTACTGTGAAATCTGCGATTCTTTGGAATGAACTTCCTACAGAAGTTAGACATTCCAAATCTCTTTACACTTTTAAAAAACGTCTAAATTAATATTTATTTAAGTTAGAGTAGTAGTTTATCTTTATCTATTTAATATTATGTTTATATTTTTACACACGTGTAGGTATGTATGTATATGTATGTATATATGTGTAAGTTTATATTCTTTTTCAATTTATGTAAGTATGTATGTTTGTATGTATGTATGTATGTATGTGTATAGTATATAAACAATAAACATAGTTTATATAAGTTTATTCTATATTTTTGAGTTATATTATTATTATATATTTAATTTCATTAAAAATTTGCACCGAGACGTTGTCCCCCTTTTCCTCAATACAACTTATCCGTAATGATTCAAAGGTAGTCTGGTAGAGATTGCTTAAAGCAATAAGACCGCCTTTGCATACAAGTTTATCTTTATTTATGTTGCTCATTTTATATACTTTCTTTTTGTTTTATGTGTGCAATAAAGTTTATTCTAATTCTAATTTATTTTTAAAATATTTATAGTTGAGTTAAATAATATTTGATATAAAAGTACACTAGGCTGTAGTAGTGGCATAAGTCTCATATAGGTGAAAAATGTTGGCGTTGAATTTTAGCGGGTATTCACCAATGACCTACAAAGTTATAAAATATATTACCGGAAAAAGGTGATGGATGTGGATTAACTTTTTTGATTAGATATCATAAATACAATATAGTATAAATATAATGACTATTTGAGTTACTACTTATAACTGATCTATAGATGATGGCTATATAATGATAAAAACATTTTGTTATCTAACAGTCGTCGCCGTTGGACCACAGAGGGGCCAACAATGAAGAGAACAAAGTGAGGCGGCACGCGTATCTGCAGCAACTCATATATCCACTATTGAACGAGCTGTCGCGCAAGCACGGCGCGGGCAGCGCGGCCGCCATCGACGAGCTGCGGCGCGCCTTCGACGGCGCCGAGCGCGCCGCGCCGCACCTCACGCGCGCCTTCGTGCAGCAGGTAAGCATAACTGTTTTATTTGCATAACATGCAAATAAAACAGTGTTTTCAGTTAGACGGTTTTTTATCTTCGAAAATCACATTTTTTCTTAGCTGCTTGCTAAAAATCAGTCTAACAGTTTCAAGTAGTATCAGCTCTTTTTTGATTTATTTTATGTGGGGGCAATATTATTCTGCAATACATATGTATGCCCCAATAGCATATCCCCATATGCTATTGGGGCTTCTTAAATTTTCAATTTATACTTGCCAGAATATTCGTTTCTGGAATAATACAAATTGTGTTACAAAATGTATGTCCCTTATTGAATACAAAAATGTAATTAATGATAATATAGGATATACATATTTTATTAATTTATTATATCTTTTATGCATTATTTAAAAAAGTCAAAATTTCTTCTCTAAATAAACCATCCCAGATTCAAATTCATTCGCATGCATATATTTTTTATAAAGGTGTACAAAGTATTCGCTTAATGTATTACCATATAGATTAATCTCTCAGGTGGTGCAAAGGGTGGCCACGCAGTCGCACCAGGCGTCCCCCCACAACTCGCAGCACTGGATGAGGTAGGTACGGATCTATTGTGTCACGTTTGTTTATCACTTTATTTATATTTGTTTTTATATTTTATAGCTTTTACTAAATAGGTCTGTTGGTGTTTTGTGAGTATGTTTTGTTTCTTGTTTGTCTTATTATGGATTTTTATAAATGCTTACTTTAACTGTATTTCTTTTTTGTCTTTGTTTATACTAGTCTCGTGATCAATTATGAAAAGTATATTGTTAAATAAGATTTATAGAAATTTTGTTTTTTTTAGCTAGCATTAGAAAATTTAAGTAACATATAATTATTTTGTGTACAGGGACCTATAATGCCAGCGTGGTCGCCGACAGCGTGGTGGCGCAGTGACGTCACACGACACGTCGACCGATGATGATATATTTGCTTACACACTTTTATTTATCTTTCTTTATATACAAATGCAGTGGATAATTTTGTTATATACTACATTTTTTGTAATTGTTTTGGTCACTTATATTGTCATATATAAATGATCTATATGTTCAATAGCTATTTATAATGTTATATGATCGTTCTGAGACAGCAAGATGTCATTATTGGACGGGCGACGCCACGCACTGCCAGACACGACGGACTCTAAATTATATTTTGTTACCTTAACATAGTTGCTATTCATAAAAAATATTCCTGCGGTAAATATTTATAGTATTAAAACTGTGGTCAGTGGCTTATGTACGTCTAAAAATAGGTATACACCGTTTATCACTCGCCAATAAGTGAAGTGGACCACTAATTATAGCCAGCATCAGCGTGCCTCTTAGAACTGTATCACACTAAATCTCACGTTCTTTCTTTTTGAATTTGTACTGTCACAGCGTTACACGTTAATGCGACAATGTTCTAAGTGCACACACTGATGCTGACTAGGGTTGTCGATGTACACGGAACCGCGGAGCTTTTAATAATTCTAAATATTTAAAAATACGTTTTTATATTAGTTGTTTAATTGGTTTTTGTTTTGTAAAGTCAATTGTTGGCGCCGCGACTCTTGTGTGCATCTGTCAACGGCATGGAGTTCAATGATATCTTATGATTGACGCAATAATGTGAATTGTTCATTATAAATCTAGTATTGTATGTGAATTCGATGCGCTTTAAATTTAGCCATTTGCGTGTAGCGAGCGTTGTAATGTTTCTTAAAATATATTTTTTCGACCACGAAAAATGTAACCGTCGCAGAATAATTCTAAACCATATTATAAGATATTTATAATCTCCCTTGCGTTTGTAATTTGTACTCGCAATCGATAGATGATAATGCAATAACATAAAACTACTAACTATTAATACTGTACATCCACACTGCGAACTGAAACTGTTTTCCATATTTATAATCGATTTTACAATTTTTCCTAATCGATTTTATCGATTACGAGTATCAAATATAATTGTAAAGTTAAACGAACAAATCTATCCACAATCCGTCTTCTAGTGACCTTAATATACCGATCTTTTGCAATGTAACGTTTTGTTGATTATCGTCAGTTCGCTTTTGATGTTATAACAGAGCGAATGGTATGATATTTGGGACTTATTAAGATTTATAATTGCTTGCCGATCGCCTTTTATTTTTAATATACTGTAATGAGACTACCGCGTACCGTACATGTTGTTTCTGAGGAGTCGAAACGTTCAATCGTTTATTCATTCGTTCACTTATGTTTTATAGTTAATTTTAAAAAAATGCATATATTTATTGTCAGTATAGGCCTTGCATATGTAAAATACTGATCATATTGAGATATTCATAAAAAGACGTCGAAGAAATAAAAACATCGGCTGTTATTCATAAATGTTAATAATTATCTTTTTGCGATAAATCATTAAATATTTTTTTTATTTTATATTAGGAAATTGAATATTTCGATTTGTTTGGCGTTTACAGTTCGCCTGTTGAATATTTGAGAAATATTTTGCCATAATTTTTGTTCTAAATCCTTTGTTTTTTACTAAATCGTTGTGTAGAGGCGACATTTTAACTTATTTGTTATAGGAATATGAGTCGTGCAAAATTAAAGCTTATCTATACTTAGTATTATACACGTTATTTCTTTCAACTGTGGCGTATTCATTTTTATAAATTTTATTTGTATTTTAATATTGTGGCTTCCTTCTTATTTTTAAACGTGAGTTTTAATTTTGTTCGGCTCGTTATTGTATAATGTTTCAAATTTCTTTTTGTAGTTTCCTCTTTAGTGTCATTCCAGACAAAAGACAAGATTGTCGGCATTTATAGATTTATTTTGTTTTGTTGAAGCCTTTCATTTGATTCGTGTTTTAGGTGTGTTATAAAAAAATAAATTAATTAATTTAGTTATTTTATTAACTTTAACTTCGGTCGGGTCTTTACCGTTACTAACGAGTTGTTCTAAAAACTATGTGTAATTAATTATTTGTTGCAATTTTTTTTATCTAATTTAATTAATTTTAGACGATGTGATGTTTAAGTATTTTGTGAATTCAAAGTATTCGGACACCAGCGGCCGCAAGGTGTCCATTTGCTTTATGATGCGACAATATTTAGCAATCGGAACTATATAGAGTATATTATATAATGGAGTCTACAAAACAATTATTATTGCTGTGTAAAAATGTAAACCTATTGTAATTTGTAAATTGTGTAGAGTAATGTAAAGAAATACTGTTTATGAAGGGCGTTCTTAAGGTGTGATGGAGGCGGGCGGTGCGGTGGCGGTTATAGAAGACAGTTTTTCATATGTGGTGGTCATTTGAAATTTGAAGATTTCCATAAATTACGTTACATTTTACGGAAGAGAGAGCGTTTGAGGAAGTGTGACAACAAAATTACACCATATTAGCTGGTGCATATTTTAGTATATTTTTTTAACAGGGAACCCAAATTTTTTTGATATAAGAAATTAAAATGTAAGAAATTATGTATTAAAACCACTAAATTAATATTTCACGGAACGGCTGTTTTTTTATTTATTAATTTCTATATAAAAAAACATAAATTTAGTGTGACGTAATTTATGGGTGGGGTCACCCAGAGGAAAAGAGAACCCACAGAAAAAAAACTGCTATAGGATTTACCACATTGTGTGTGTTGTCTGTCGCCCGCGACCTCGCCGTCCGCCTTCCATTTTGTTTAAATGTTGAGTTGATTTCGATGGAGAAACAAAAAAAAATATTTTTCCACTTGATGGTATTATACTGTAATAACGCGTGTAGTGTTAGAGTCGGGCGATAATTGTTGATTATTGATTAAAATTAGGCGTTCGTGTCTTGGATCGTAGAGGTTTGTAGTCGTTACCTGCGAGGGCGCGTTCCGGTCATGGGGTATTGTGATCGTAATTGCATAGTGTAATATAATTAAATATGTTATTGTAATATAAACTCGGTGAAGAAACCGGTCGCAGTAGTGCGCCCCCCCTTACCCCCCTCGCCCCCTTCGTCTTAACTTACTATTTGTTGAGTAGCTGTGATATAAATATATACGGTGAATTAGCGAATGCGTGTCGCAATAATATATTATATGGTGTCCACATGGGGTAGCCCGTACTGCATATGTGCGACAATCGTTTATTTTTGTAACTTCGCATTTGCGTTTGTTGGGAATTGTATTGCATTTGCGTGACGTAACAGGAAATTTGTGATTTTCTTTATATTGCATGGAAACTTATTATTTAAAACTACTTAATTATGATAGTACACATTTTACATAACTGCTATTCAATCTGTTTGGTGCCTTATATACAAGTAAAGTAATCAAGAATTATTGATTGACATGTTGGTCTTGTAGTTTCCTTATATAAAAACAAATTCTTATAGTATTTAGTTCTTCACTTTATAAAATTACCTTTAAGCGCTTGGCTTTTAAACTGATGATGACGTTTTTTTTTTAATTAAAGTTTATATATAGTAAGTTGAAAGAGCTGCAGTTAGGCTTTATCAGCTTTTGCCCATTGTTCACTAGGGAAGCTAATAAAAGTAGGTAAATCTGCGGAGCCATCTATCTATATCGAACTTCAGGAGCCGCGACTCGTCGACCGTAGTACATGCAATGCGGAGGCTGTGGGGGAGGGGGGGAGTTGTGGGGGCCGGCGCTAAGATATGTTCACTCGTGCACAGGTCACGGCGCGTACCATTGGTTCGATGGTCAATTGATGATACCGCGTCATTCTAACACCCTTATGTAGGACAGACTTGACTCTGAAATAAAAGAAGTTATTTAATTTTGGATTTGTTTGTTTTATTTTTATTTATACCTTTTTTGTGTGTGTGTGTGTGTTTCTAAGTGTTTGCTCATAACGTTAAATGTTCAATTAAATTATACATATTGTATTATTTTTTATAATACGACTTTTTGAAATATTCTATTTTTTTTGCTCAATAAGACTCGTGTTAATAACTATTTGTTATTTGTTATAACAATTTTACTAAAAAAAATCAGTTTTACGCTGTATCCCGCACACAGCAGGGTAGGCAGAGGGAACTAGTGTTGAGGCACTCCGATCCCCACTTTCCGCTGAATTCTGGAAGTACTCAAGGCTGCGCTTTGCCTCGACACACGAGTGAAACAATGGAAATATAAATTTAAATAAATATTTCATTTCCTAGAGTGGGGATCGTACCCACAACCAGTCGCGTTTACAGTCACACTTTGTGCCCCTGCACCACGACCTGTACTACCTATTTGAATACCTGCCCAGTGCCCATATAGTCATTTTTATGTGTAATCCACATCGTCTCTGATGATATAATATTTTACAAAGTATTGTAAATATTATTTTAGCAGACGCTCATTTTTTTATTTATCCCTGCTTTTACTTCCTTCTTTATGTATTGAAAGCAACTCACTGGGTAGAAGACCGAAAAAGAAGATTATTTATATAAAAAAGGTAGGGTTAAAGTAGCTTTCTTTAATACTTACGTAGGTACTAAACTATTTTATACTATTACGTTGTATGATATCCTACCAATGTTTAGAATAAACGTTGTACGTTATATGTATTTTCTATTAGATATTCATCAATAATGAATTTTCATTATTTCATAGTATTTATTTAATAAATACAATTGCTGAGCTACTTTTGATATAGTTTGCCAAGCAAGGCTTAGGCCTAAGTAGGAGTCAGAAAAAAAGGCTTCCTTCAAATAAAACAAAATATTTTAAATATTAGTGTTTATTGACTAGGTTCTCCTTTCAGATCACCCAGAAAATTGAATGGTACAAATTTGCAAACGTATAAAAAGTTCTTATTTTACTTCAGTCGTAAGACGTTCAATAATTTATAATATATCTACATTAAGCTTTTTATATAATTTCCTTTTTAATATATAATTTAATGAAATATGAACAAAGCAATGATGAATGTTATAATACAAAATTTACATAATATATAACACGAGTAGGTATGCAATATTATAGATGTGTGATGTAAGAGCAAAAATAAATTGAGTTATCTAAGCTACATGTTACACACTAAATTAAGTATAATTAGGTTATTGATATATTTACAAATACATTATCAAGTACGATGCAGTCGTCATAGCCTAAATACAATAACAATAATGCTTATCTTAATCTTAAATTAACACTCGAGTCTATATATTTGTTAATTAATTAACTTTATATTTTGTATCTATAACATGTTAAACATTTTACTAGATTGGCTATTAACGTAATATTGGGACTAATATACACAATTTTTTTATTCTCTTTTTACTTGCAATTATGACAGTACAAAATACAAATGTTTTATGATATCCGTAAAAGCGGTTTACACGGTTGTGGAAATATTTAATACTTTAAGCATATATATATTAGTTATATGTTTTTATATTACACAGAAAATAGTAGAACAATGTTGTATGAAACTGATTTCAACTACAAAGACAATCTATAAAGTACACGCTTTATAGGAACTTAAAAGTAACATATTAATTAACACCAATTTTCGTTCTATATAAACTGATTTATATTCAATTGAAACGATTATCGAATGGAATTGAACGTCAATGTCGCATGACTAGCAAAGATTAATGGAATTTAGAAAAAGAAAAAGTTTATTTACAACAGGATATACAACTAAATATTAACTTACGGTACATCTCATTATCGAGATTAGATTTAAAATAACATACTTAATAACAATCGATACAAGTTACTTTGTGTTATTTTAAACCAGTTTCATATGTGTCAGAGTTCGGCTGGAACCCGTTAGTCGCCGGTTCCGCCGCGACACAATCAGCCCACGAGCTGAGATTCATATCACACCCACAAACGTTGTCATAAAAATCAGTACACTCGACTTTCCAGGTGCTTTCACTTAGAGGTAAGATCTATATTGGCAGTATGATTTATTTGTTCAGGCTCAGCCGCCGGCGGCTTTCGTCCGCTTTATTTTTCTTTTAGATCTTTTAAACCTACCCGCTACGAAATTTTGCATACAATAATATAATTGCAGTTCCCAATGTTAACTATAAACGGAACCCTCAGTTAACCTAATTAATATACTTATGTAGATATAGTCTATTTATAACATAACAGCGCGAAACACCCACCATCATAGATTGATATTAATTTCCATGACAAGAAACGATTATCTAAATAAAACTTCAACAATAATTGTGGTATAATTTTGTAATCAAATACACAATTTGCTCCGTGCAAATTGGCTTTCAAATGATAGAGCTTATAGTGTTGAAAACAACGTCCAATACAAACGTGACTTTATAATAACTGTGAATATACAAAATATAGTTTTATTTGTACACAAGATGACGCAATGGTGATGATAAATAAACTTATAGGACTCTTTTATGTTAACATATTTGAAAGGACATTTATCATGTAAATACATACATACATACATACATACACCAGTTAGTCACAATGGAACATAATTTTTGTAATCATTATCACTTCTAATGTATTTTATGTACGTTAAACTTAACAAAATGGATAACAGAGACACATCTTCATACAAATAACATAACCAACGCTCTTATCGATCATACAGCAGCATTCTATACATGGCAGGTGTGAAATCTAAGGTTGCGCTCCTTGTTTCACCATTAATAAGATTACTAATCAAAACATACGATAGCGAGTGAGTCACCGCCAGCACACATCAATTACCTTAATCTTCTTAAATATCACAGTAGCGTTACATAAATCGCGTATAACTAAAGGTATCCTATACACAGTAACAGTTTGTGACGCTGACACCGGACGAGAGCAATTTCTTCATCATGCTGATGTGTTGATCACGAGCAGTGCTGGAATGGGTAGCGAGACGGGACGCCGGGGTCTGTGGGTCTAGTCGCAGAGCGTCCCGTCGGCCCCATGGCCCCGCGCCCCGTGTTCACGATGATTCAGGTAACATCTATGGGGAAAAAACATATTAAGTTAAATGTATGCCATGTGAGTCATTTAGGATTTTCGTGACGCAGACGTGAGTCAGAGGCGCGAGCGGTCGCAGCCCGAATGCCGATACCGACGACTTCTGTATTCGAATCGTATTTACCTTTTCAATGACGCTATTCTCAATCTATATACGTAAGTAAATAAGTCCGGGAAATGATATGATTTCAGTTCCTTATGCCAATATTGTTTGCGCTTTGACATCAAATGTCTTGTCGTATGTGTTTAAGAAGTTCAATTAGTAGTAAGTGAATCAATAACGGAAGTTGCAATTTGTAGATGATGATTACGCAATGCTTAAATGTGGGTACAGACACACGTCTAGTATATAAGCTTAGTCAAAAATATAAAAAAAATAATATAGATTAAGCTAAAATTGTAATTACAACAATCATTTGTTGATTATCTTAATTTTCATTATCTAATAATGACGCAAGTACATCATTAATTATAACAAAACAGTTGTTGTATTATCTTTCTTAGAAAGTGCAGTCTTTGTACAGTATTATACATATACATATATTTGAACAATATTATAAACGAAACTATTTATGAAAAAAATATATTATAAAGTTCAAAGCAAAACAACATCCTTTTACATCACAAGGCAACGTTCACTATCGTTGCTGCGAACGTATCACGACCGTAACACGTAATCTTCAATTATTTATTTATATGAACAGCTTCATTCAGTTCTTAATAAGGCATACCTATGTAGCTAGTTATAGCCGGCTGTACCGCGGAGGTAATAAAAACAGATATTGATAGGTGAGGATGTCATCTTTATTACTTTGTTCGGGAGCAATCGCTGGCAGGACAAACACGTCCTTTATGTAGACACTAGGTACTCGCCGGTCGCCGGAGTTCTGACCTTTTATCGCGGTTCGTATCGTGCGTGTGTGTTAAACTAGAACTGTGGATCTCTATACTAATATCATGTCAAAGTTTATTTGAGAAGGAGTGACTAGACGTACGGAGAATATGTAACTGTAAAGTAAATTCTTCAACCAAAAGAAACGCCTAAGTTATATAAAACTCTAAGTATATAGCTTTTAAATACTTCTTCATACTAAACAAGTACATTCACACACGGTATATTAAGCGCTCAAAATTTTAATTTGAATGTAGGTAGGTATGTAATTTTATAAGTTGCAAAACTTTTTGTTAGAAAAAATAGTTCATAGGTACATTGAATGTGCATTTCCTTCTTTCCACTCATCATATTTTAAATGTAAGAGTCAGCTGCATTTAGCTGTATTGTTTTCACAATTCTTCTCCACATATTGCTTTCGATCGAGAACAAACATCGACTGGTGACTCAAGTCGGTTGATCAAATATGTAAATGTTAGTGTCTGCAGTTCGTGCGTTATATCGTTATCTTCTCTACAAGAGCTTAGCGATTCAATAGAAATTCAACTTTGTGTAAAGTGAAAATAAGCATTACATTATTATATTGGATATGTCCGTTTAAGATATGTTTGTGTCCACACGAGTTGTTAATTATGTGTTAGATTGACTCTTTGTCTTATTGATTTCGAATATCCGTGCATGACTTATTATGTTATAAATATCTTGTGACGGCTGATATTTACTAATGTAGAGTCGTATCTATAAACTTTATATTACTGATGGAGCAAGGCAGTTGGAAGGCGGAGGAAAAGTATACGCAAGCTGGAGTGTCCTCCCACACGCCATATCTACAACGGGACACACTTATAGCAGCGCTCTAAAATAATAATTTACTATTTGGAACATTATACAAGTAGTCCCGTAGTGTGGTTATAAACAAAAAATACATAATTCTATTTACATTTATTTATATATTTTAGTTAATACAATCGAAGTAAATTTTTGCAGTAGGTGAATAAAAAACAACAATAGGTTTCAGTCAAGACAAAATGAGACGTGTTAAATATCACGTAGAACATGTAAACACGTGTTTTTAACTAACATGATTTATTTATTTAGAAACAATTAAAAGTAACCGCAGTGTTAATCTGGCTCAAATTTCTCGCAGACGTAAAAATAAAATGAAAAAAATATTTCATACATTTTCACCGTATAAGAGCCCTTGTTGATATTAAATAAGGTATATAATGGAGTAATAAAATGAGTATTTAATGAAACTTTTTGTTTGGTATGTACTTATTGGAATTATTCTCGAAGTACCGTTTGTATTCCAAGAATATCGCTGGATTTGGCTTCTTGTGTTAATTGTGAACTGTCATGATGTCACTTTGGCGTCAAATATAGCGCTGATTAAATTTGCCATACATTGGCGCAAAATATTTTTCAAAACTGAAAAAATATTTTATATATCTATGATAAATGCATGTATACGTAAAATAATTTATACTTTTATTAATTTTATTTTAAGTTATAAACTTCAGAGCTTCTTCTTTCGTCTCTGGCTAGGTTAGAGCTTTTCTATTACATGCTTAAAAAAAAAAAACTTTTATGTGAGTGAGCAAAGGGAGTTCGCGATCGAAGCGAGCAGAGGGCGTAGCCCCCTGGTACTTACATAATTCTAAATTTTTATTTAGAATTATGTAAGTACCAGGGATTTATGTAAGTACTAGATTTTTTATCCGACTGAACGGTGACTGAAACTGTATTTTATGAATCTTTTAGTACCGTTGCGTTGTGTAATTTATACTAAAGGTAACTTACTGTTATTTAAAGCAATTGTTTGTTTTGTAAATATTTAGCAATATTTGAAGTGAATTTCATGTAAACGCAGCGGAAGTTTAGTTCACGTTCACCGGTTTTCGGTGAAACAACATTTAAAGTAATGAGATTCTAATTAAATATATTCTTTCTCTAACTTTTTTCACTTTAAAACATAAGAATATTCATTTTACATAGTTCTTTATGTCATCTCAATTAGAGGAGGGGAGTGTAAGCCCAGTCATTAAATTTTACTTTGGAATATTGAACGATGTATTTCCATTTACTTCTAAATTTAAGAAACCAGTATCAGTTATCAGTCAATGTCGTAAAGTCATCAATCATTTTATATCCTTTCAATCTTTACAGATTGTTTTTGATGGAGTAAGAATAAAGAACGGCTGGTCAATGAAGGAAGTATATGCTACTAACAGAGAATGGTCTATTACAAATAAACTATATATTGTTTACAACGTTTCTCCCCTAGATCAACGTCATTATTAACATATTTGACTTACAACTTAATTAATTATATAGTGACAAATATTTCTATGTGTACAATTCCAATTTCTATTTAAATTAGGCTACATAACTGCTTCTAAACAACACTTATGAAAAACATAAACAAAAAAACAATGTATATAATTGAATAGAACATGATGTGGATATCACTATTGGTTATCAATGGCAATAATAGCTGTCAACGCGTGGCGAGACAAAGGGGGCTCTCGTGAGGTCAACTAAGGTCACTCTGATCGGCCTTCGTTGCTTAATCCGTATCTGAGATCCATTACTTAGGTATAATAACATCGTTAAGTATTTACTATTATTAATGGTGCGAAATAATGTACCGTGAACCATAATAATTTATATATTTATACCAAATTAACACAAATTTATTTGGGAAATGCAATGTAATTTACAAGAGTAAATTCGAAAAGTATTTAAATTAAAAGTTAGAGAAAAAGAACGAGAAGCCATGGTTTAAAATTGTCAATTTTTGTACATCTAATGTATTAAAATTAGGTAGTGACGACGTATGTACGAACATAATAACGCTATATATTATTGTATCTGTAAGTTTTGTGGTAGAAATGTTGCCACTGCGTGACAATTTACAAAGACTAACGAAAGTACGTTATGCAAGATATATTGTTCTGTTCTGATCGTCGTGGAATCTTTTGAATCGCCTCTACTCTATCGTGAGCGTAAAAAGGCTAATATGATGAGGATATTGTGTACTTACATATCTAATTTTTATTAATATTCCAGAGTCCCATTATGGTAGTTATCAAAAATATTAAAAAGTTCGTATGTAAATTGTAAATATTTCTTTTTAAATTAGCAATTCCAATAAAACCATCATCACAATATTATAAATTATTATTAAGAATTCCTAAAACTTAAACAATCAATATACAGGAAATAGGTTGCGGTTAATGTTTTCTCAACTTCTGGCCGCTGTCGTATTACCAGGCTTTGATATGACATCACCGGTGGTGGGTTTGACGCATTTCTGACATCTAAACACGTTGGAAATGTTGACAAAAACGTAACTATTAATAAAAGCCTAATTCCCAAAGCAACTCGTCAATACGCCCACTTGGTTACTTCATTGTAAATACACAGGTATTCACGTGTTTTCGACATGTATTACGTACTATTAATATAACTTAAACTATTAATATAACTTATAAGACAAGGAAAATTTAATTAAAAACAAATGTTTATTGGAAAGCTCTACTTAAAACTTAACTAAAATATGTACCTAGATATTTTGTGGGATAGATAAAAAATACGTTTTTGATCGTTGACAAGGAAAAGAGTCAACACGTGAATTAAATCATTTTTATATAAATTATCTTTAACTATATATATTTAAATAAACTGAAATGATTAGACAGACAGTAAACATATTCTATTAGAGTTAAATAAAAATCCCATTACAAATATTTTAAAATAGCTTGTGGTTTCGTAGACTTTTTGTTTTGTTATTATTGAAATGTTAACTTGTCAACGTATGGGTATTTTATAAGTCATAAACGTATTTTCTTTTTCCTTAACTGACGTTACAATAAAATCTAATATGCTTTTTTTTATTTGTAGTCCGAAATTTCGTTGAGGCCGGTCGTGGCGCAGCGGCACAAAGTGTGACTGTAAACCGACTGGTTGTGGGTTCGGTCCCCACTCGAGGAGATGAAATATTTACTTAAATTTATATTTCTATTTCTTCGCTCTGGTGACGAGGCAAAGCGCGGCGTTGAGTTCTGCCACTTAACACGCAATGCCTGCGAAATTCGGCAGAAAGTGGGGAACGGAGTGTCTTTCACTACGTTCCCTCTGCCTACCCTGCAGTGTGCGGGATACAGCGTGAAGCTGATTTATTTGATTTTTTATTTAAAGCGCGCGATCTCGAGAAATCCCATCGTAGTACAAACCTGGAATGGTCCAAGCAACTACATGCCTGCACTGTGTATATTACCACATCTATTTTAATGTTAGGTATTTTTATAATCTGTATGAATAATTCATATAGTTTATTATAGTATACAATAATTTGCTTAATCATAATTATTGTTAATTATTATTATTGAATAAAATTATAAGGGAAATATATTTAAATGGTTGCCCTAAGGCCTAGGCGTGTTACTTGTCTCACTCAAATGATTTCTGCATCTTAATGTTCTCAAATTATATAGTGCAACCGTGAAACATACCAGTTGAACCATTTTATATAAGTTACAGTAGCTTATAAATATTCTGCTTGAGCTTACACAGTGATATAATCATAACGTTTATGTACTTTATACCTACTACCTGATACATAAGTAAAAAAGACTTAATATTAGTACAAATATGATAAAATTTCAGTTTTTTTTTCTGTTTTTTTCTGTCTGTCTGTTCTAGAATATTTTGTTAATACTCGTTGGACAAAACTTTAACTTTCTATTGCTTCTTAAATCGTTGAAAAACAGAAAACGCAAAAATCACACGAAATACAGAAAATATATATATTTTTTTTCAATTTCATTGGTCAACAATAACTCTACTATTATTATAAAGTTCTCCCAACATAACAAACCAAAGACCAATACTCTCGAAGACGTTCACACATAGGTACATCTATCGATATACCGATTTAAATCACGTGGCAGGTTAAAGGAATACGTTTTATTATTCCCTACAAAACAGCCGCAAGCAAAATCAATTAAGCATAAAATATAAAATCTTTACTGGCGGCAGTTGTAAGTACATATCAGCTCGAACTATTTGTTGCACAATCTCTCATTGGTTGTAAAATGCAACCTGTTTGAATTATAGCTTTTGTTGGGTTTAAAATGAAAGCGGCGTAGTTACAGAGTGGTAACATACAGAGTGGTAACGGCTTCAAATCATATGAGTTGGGATATCTTCAGTATTAACACTTAATGTATTTATAATATCAAAGTGTGGAAGATATAAAAAAGCGGATTTTTTTCGTTAATTATACTTAATGTGCCTTGATTGTTCTGTTTACCAACAGTTATTACGTTGTTGTAAAACATATTTCACCTTCACTTTCAAATTCGACAAACGCTTAATATTTGAAATCTGAAGTTTCATATAAAAAAGTAATATTTTTAGATTTTTTTTTGCGTTGCGACATTTTCAGATGAACAAAAGTCCTCCTATATTAAGAGATCTAGTTTACAACAGGAAATATAATCAGATGACCCATTACGTGGGTGTTGTAAAAATATTAGTGACCTAACCTACCGCTACCGTTCATTGGCTACCATGCCGTTTGTACAGATGATTGTAACCTTGATATCTGTACTGTCTCGTGGTCGCCACTTTCACGACTCTAACTTTTAATATTCGCACTGTCAGGTTGATAAGGATCGAGACCGAGGACTTACAGTATTAATATAATAGGTACCATTAAATTATATTTTTAAACATAATACGAAGGTAAAAAATAATAAACACATAATACTCAGTCCAAAGTAAGTCTTCCTCTTCAATTAAATACAACAACCCGTCATTATTATGTTCAAAGAACATTACGAATTTTACCTTTTAAGGAAGTAAATGAAATTATAAAGACACGTATGAAACATACCAAAAGGAGAAACTTGTAATTCTACTATATATAGCGCTATCAATAGCAGTCTCTATATCAAACACGAAAGGTTGAAAATATAATATTAATAATAATCCAAGGATACGGAAATAAAAGGCAAATATGAGTACAGCGTGTGCGGAAAGCGCCAAATTCTTTGCAATTCCGATTGCCATGAAGTCAAAATCAAATATCAACATTGAATATAATTAGATGTATTATTGTTATCTAAATGCCAGTCGTGGCGCAGAGGCACAAAGTGTGACTGTAAAATCGGATGGTTGTGGGTTTGATCTCCTATCGGGGACGTGAAATATTTATTTAAATGTATATTTTCATTTCTTCGCTCTGGTGAAGAGGCAAAGCGCGGTGTTGAGTTCCGCCACTCAACACGCAAAGCCTTCAGATTTCGGTAGAAAGAGGGGAATGGAGTGTCTTAACACTAGGTTCGCTCTGCCTACCCTGCTGTGTGCGGGGTACAGCGTGAAGCTGATGATTTTAATTCAAATATCATGATAAATTTCACACGTCCAGCTTTGATATAACATATTCAAATTGGAGTTTTTGTGCTCTCGTATCACTCCACAGTATAGGTACGCATAAAAAACCATTAGTGACTTATCTGAAGTTGCCTAATGATTTATTGGTTAGATACGCGATTAAGTATGTCATTTAACTTAGAAGACGTGTTGCATTTCTATTAACTTATTATATAGACACATTAAATATTAGAAAGAATATATATATAGTATCTAATTTATTGTTTAATTTGTGTCTTTTTAAAGAGTGAGTCAACTACTTACTAATCTAAGGACGTGGGTTTTTATATTACAATGACTAAAAGATATATTAAAAAAAAACTACAATTATACCTACGCAATTAGTTAAAAACAATGTAATTAAGTTATGACCAATAATATATTATTTGAAAAATAAAATAAATTGGGATTTTACCAGTCCTTAAATATTGTAAAATAAATGAATAAATGAATTACAATATGCACTATTGTCTTATTAAGTATCTATACTTTAAATTTCACTAGAAATTCCAAACAAAATTAAATCATTCTCAATGTATTACTGCATACCTACCAATGAAAATCATATATTACTTCAGGCCAGTCGTGGCGCAGGGGTACAAAATGTGACTGTTGTGGGTTCGATCCCCACTCGAGGAGACGAAATATTTACCTAAATTTATATTTCCATTTCTTCGCTCTGGTGTCGAGGCAAAGCGCGGCGTTAAGTTCTGACACACAACACGCAATGCCTCCAGAATTCGACAGAAAGTGGGGAACGGAGTGTATTAACATTATGTTCCCCCTGCCTACCCTGCTGCGTGCGGGATAGAGCGTGAAGCTGATTTGATTTATAAACTATTATGTTGAAGTTCATTTCAATACAATAACACGACATTAAGCCCTTATCTGTACCTACGTGACGCTATTCTACATTTTGTATTTAATTGATTTATAATGCGTTATAAATTATAGTAGTAATGTATAGTTTTACTTTACTTGGAATAAGGAGATATTAGCTCTCTTCCTGATGTTGGAGTTGTAACCTATTTGGTGCCTTTCTAATTATTCCTAATTAAAATTGCAAAGTATTATCGTAATAGTTTTTTTAGTCTTGTAAATATTTCCGTATAAAATCTTATAGATTATCATTTTTTAAATCGAGGCCAGTAGTGGCGTAGGGGCACAAAGTGTAACTGTAAACGCGACTGGTTGTGGACTGGGGTCGAGGAAATTAAATATTTATTTTAAATTTGTTATCGTTTCTTTGCTCTGGTGTCGAGGCGAAGCGCGGCGTTGAGTTTCGCCACTGAACACGCAATGCCTCCAGAATTCGGCGGAAAGTGGGGACCGAAATGTATTAACACTTAACAAGGTTCCTTCTACCTAACTTGCTGTGATATACGTACGTTATTTTAGCCGTTGAAATTAAACGCTCACACTAAATGAGATGATTCAGAACTTTCTTTTTTATCCTTCTTTAATAAAGCTAATTGAACGTTCGAAATTTTCGTTATGATTCAATAATAGCGGTCCGAACAAACACTGGTCTTTGTCCGTCTGTCCGTATGTGTCATAAATTATTCATATTATTCGATAGTAAGAAATCAATCAGTCATGTTTTAATTCATATTTCATCTAGTGTAAGACGGGTTCTACTACAAAAAATTTAAATATATACTTCTTGAAACTTTGTGAAGTCGTTCATTTTTTAATTTCCATAAACAGAAAATGTGAAGTAAATCACCAACAGCTGTGAACACGGATGGTGGTTAAATAAACAACAGTGTGTGGTGATTGACTAGTATTATGAAGCGACTCTTGTCAACAAAAACTAATCAGTCAACATTTTTTGGAACTTAACAAAAAATTGTAATAAAGAATGAAAGGAAATGAATATAGAAATATAAACAAAATAATAATTATGTTTTGTAACAGACAAAATATCACGCCTCTTAAATAATGGCTCCGTTAAAATAAAATTTGGCACAGCTTTCATTGAATCTCAGTTGTATATGACGCTAGATCATTTAACAATTCTAATATCATTTAAATTAGTCCGGAAACAGAAGAGTCATTGACTTAACAACTTTGGTAGGAAAAAAACCAGTACCTAATGCAGCTGTAAGACTATCACGAAAGGTCGTGGACGTTTTCTATATTGCCCATATACATACATATATCTATAAAGTATGAGGCGTGAAAATGTTTGTCTTAATTTTGAACTGACATAGTCGCATAATGATGAAAAAGTAAATTAAATTATACTTAAAAGCTCGTATATAAAAAAATAATTTAATTAATAACTTTATATTTTTATAGGCTACGATAAGAAATAAAAATACGTTTGTCAAATATAGCTGACACTATGGATGCGTGGATGCTCCGCATCACGTAGTCGGCGGCGCAGGCGCAGCGGCTCGAGCCGCGTTGTGACCGACATTTCGCAAGGCTGTTGCCAAGACCAAGTGCAGTTACAGTTATTTAATTTATTATTTTCTTATATGAATATTTGTATTACATCATTTTACAAAAGTGATAATATCTTTGCATCTCCGAATCGTTTATTTTGCTTAAAAAATTGTAACTTCATTGTTTTACAACTTTACGCTGTGGTGTCAAAACAGATTGTCTGTTGAGTCGCAGAACTCAACGCCGCGCCCATAACTATTAAAGTAAATATTACTCCGTCCAAACCAGAAACCATTTTACTGGACTGAGCTTTCAAAACGTAAACATGTTCATATATACAGTTATTAAGTTAGTCATATAGTTACAAAAACATTAAGCTAGTCATACATTTAGACTAATGTATTTTTATATCCATAGAAACATGTATTATATTGAATGAATAATTGTCCTCTTTGTTACAGTAATGTATAAAATATGTTAGCATACAATTTGTTAGCAACACTAATAAAATTTTCCACTTCTTGCTTAAACGTTAAACTTGACCTTTTTCTTCGATTTACAAATTAAAACAAACCGGCTGTAAATACTGTTTGTTGGTACGGCAGTACCCGGCAATAAACGTAACTTACCGCTATTTAATGTGTATTTAAGAAAATGCATGTGTGAACTTATCGTATAAGTAGTAAGTATCGTATATATTTTTTTTTCAAGTAGCTCCTCTCCCGCATTGTAAATAGATATAAGAAAGACAAAGTATAATCTACATTTTTAAAGAGTCATTTATTCCACACTTAGAAATGATAAACAATTATTTCGAAATCGTATTAAAATTTTGAACAATTGATTTTTAATAAGTGAGGCAGAAAGTAAATTAATATTTAGTAATAGTATATTTTTTGTAATATAAACGTTATTTTTTCCCAATTATTCGATGAATCAAAACAAAATTGTTCAAGCGTAAAATGTAATTAGAGGAAAATCGTCCTACGTTTTTCCTTATGGTGACTTAAACGGTTCTTATTTATTATTTTGATATTGTTATTCCCGCCATTGACTACATGTTTTTTTCATGCAATGGTTGCAATTTACACAGTAAAAACTGACTCATCATATTGAAAGAAATTAAGCAAACACAATAGCAGAATTTTTTTTTAAATATTAGGAAATTCTCTGTTCTTACACAATACTATCAATATCTATCTCATAGTTTTTCTTTTTTTTTAATAAGATAAAATAAAAACTAATTATTTATATAAATCAAGTATAACGGTTATTTATAGGTAAAAAAATACGATAAACACTTACCAATCTACCATTTTCCATAAGTAGGATTTTTGAATGACGACGTTGGGGGTTTATAAAGAGGGTTTTCCCCCGTGCAGTCCTCAGCGTCGATGTTCTGGTACATGGGGTCGGTGAGCGGCACGGGCGGCGGCCGGTTCTTCCACATGACGTAGCCGGCGGTGGCCGCGAGCGCCGCCACTATGGCGATGACTCCGAGGACAATTGGTAATGTTACTGTAAAAATTTGCATGTTATTTTTTGTTTTGGAAGCCTTTTGATAAAACTAATGAAAGTATAAATATAGTTTATGACGCTTTAATATGGTAACAGATAAAAATAAAAGCAATTTTCCAACCACAATCTATAAAATATTTGGAAAAATGAATCATTGGTTAAATCTTACTTTTAAAATCAATGAACTCACTAACTATGAACTAAGTTAATTACATATATACTTCAAGCATAATATTTAAACATTCGATTACATATGTTATGACAAGACTTTTTTTTATTTATGGATTCTATATAAAGATCATAATCGTGTTGAGTGAAAGAGACGTCTAATTATTTACTTAGGATTGAAAGAGATAAACATTATGATGTAAAACATATGGTATTATGAAGTGGCGAAGTGAATTAATGCAACTGTGTAAACTGGACTTTTTGATGTTTTAATATTAAAATAACAATTGTGTCATCACTGTGTTATGTATCATTTATTTGATTTATTATTTATCTGGCAGCTATATTGTTGTTACTACAATATAATAAATAATTAGCTTTTTATTATGAGTTTTAATTTTTAATATAGATATTAATATAACAGTTTGTTTCAACAGTTTTCATTGTACCATAAAAGTTATATATTAGTAAGTAAGCGGGAAATATGAGTATGCGGAAAACGAGATTATTATAAATGAATCAATAAAAAAAAGGTTTCGAAGGGAACATAATGTCGAAACACTCTGATCACCAATTATTAAGACCTTGCGCAGTAGTAGCACTTAGCACCGCGCTTTGTCTTTGTACTAGAGCGAAAAAATTAAAACTATTCACTCCCCCAAGTAAGAGCGAATGAATTATTGAAATAAAATCGAATTTAATACATTTAAACACAAAGTAATAATTTAATTACAGTGCCCTTAATTTGTTAAAGTATAAAATTACACTACACGGCTTTCATTGCAAATGTCCGAACAAATGCACGGTCTATTTTCGTATCTGTTTCCAAGAAGCAACTGAATGCGCCTTATTCGGCTCGAAGGACCAATTCGATGATTTAATTATATATAAATTCATTAAATTTGCTTATATTTTTAATTAAAAAAAAGAACTTACCACTAACTGCCCCGACTTGTTCCTCTGTAGTAGATTCAAGTATCATGAAGAACGTCTCATCTCTGTGGTCTCTCATGACAACGTACTCTATATATAGCTCTTTGACGGTAACATTGCACTTCACCCAAGTTTTTCTGCCAAAATCATCTTTTTGTTCCAAAACTGATATATTATAATGTTGTTTATATAGTGGAAAATGGCAATCCCTGCACTTGCCGTAGGGCTGCAGGAAGCACACGTCGCAGTCGTTGGTCGTCATACAAATATCTGCACAGTAGTTGTCCCTGTCGAAGTACTGAGATCCCTCCCTGTCGGTGAAACATTCACATTTGTCGCACAAACCGCACACGCCGTTGCCAGAACACTCGCCCTGAGAAATAATCATCTATATACTAAAACTATTGGCTTTTAATTATTAATTATGGAGTACGAGAGATGCTTTTATATTAGTGTCCATATTGTAAGTCGTATTAGGGTCCATATTGTACGTCGTCGGAACCCGGTGACAAAAGGGTGCGACTGTAAACGCTATTGTGGCTTCGATTCTTACTAACTGAAATGAATTATTATATGTTTTCATTGGTTCGCTCTCGTACCAAGCTGAAATACGGCGTTAAGTTGGGACACTCACCATGCAAATCTTCAAAGATTTTATGGAAAATGGGGACCTGCAACATGCGGGATATAATGTGAAGCTGAAAAAAAATAAGCAAAATACTTACATGATCCCTAGAAGAGTCCATGCATGGCACATCCCCTCGCTTTTCTTCGCAAATAGGTTTTTCACAGAATTTTCCAGTCCTAAAAGATTTTAACATTTTTATTATTTAAGTAAGTAATCTACTATATGTTACTTTAAAAAAGGGCCTAATTGACTGAAAATATAACAGAAACCTGACAAGTTCTTTTAGATTATGTGTAAAACGATGTCAATGTTATCAACTGTTATTTATACGTACTTTAAAATACGTTATTTCTTTGGATACATATTAAAGAAATTCAAGCGATTAGCACAATTTACTTGATTTATATTCTTCAAGAGTCGAGAAGTTATCGAATGTTAATGCGTAGACGCGTAAATCTGATAAAATGTGAGGCTGTGAGTGTGTAAGAATGCATAATGGCACTTAACATCCACTTTAACCTGTTTGACGCACATTAACTTTACAATTATTTTTTAGCTTCACGCTTTATCCAGCATATAGCCGGATGGACAGAGGGAACCTGGGAGCTTAGTGCGCAACGAACCCACAACCTGTCGCATTTACAGCCGCTCGCTTGCGCCCCTGCGCCATGACTGACCTTAGCTTTAAATCTTGAGTATTATCGAATTCAGATCAGTTAAGGATTATGTGTAAAAGTTTAAAGTGTTAAGATAAGATTTGCGTTATAAGTACTATGTACCACTTAAACATATTTGAGTCAGAAAGTGTTATGTAACCTTTTTTTAAGAAAAAATCATAATTAACCTATATGGAGTATAATTAGAAACGGTATAACAATTGTGTCAAGTGTATGTAAACCACTTTTAATGGCGCACGAAGAAAGTAGGGCCCTTGAGTCTATAATTAAGTTTGCAGCGCCGGACGCACAGAGATGTTTCTGTTCGGAGCGTTTGTAATTCCGATTGATACCGCAGTAACAGTTAGGAAAGATCCTGTTACATACGTTTCGTTGCTTGGAGCAGCAATCTCGTGGCAGTTATTTGACCACCCTGTATCGTAATATTAGATAAGCAGTTAATGTTTATGAGGGTGTTTTTTTTTAGCTTCACGCTGTTTCCCGCACATAGTTTAAGGCAAGGTAAGCACAGACACTCCGTTTCCTTTAAGGAACCGCGGAATTCTTCACCGCGGTTTGCCTCGTTAATAAATATTAAATATTTACGCGCGTTTACAGTCGCACGACGACTAGTCTCTAAGGGTAGTGTTATTTGTATAAATATTTTAATATTAACGAATATTGAGTCGAGAATTTAGAAATAATTATAATATCAAACCGTTGATATAAATAATAACATTTAACTGAGAAGTTAGCAAGCAAAAGCATTTAATGTTATTAACATTTACGTAACCACAATTACCATTAGGTCACGAGTCCAACTCTTGACTAGAATAGTTAAGAATAAAGTTCAGGTAGAACAAAAATAAATCTTTCTTTAACAGAAGAATCTTATGAAGCTCTTTAAATATTTTAAATAATACATAGTTTTATGTTCTTACCATCCTTTATGACAAACGCATACGCCGCCCACCCTATTGCCCTTTCCGTTACAGGAGAAAATGCTTTCATCTATTCTATCATCAAAAGAACAGGCGCAGGGCACGTGGATTTTCAGCTCAGCTTCTTCTTTGATTCCTTCCACTGAGAGTTTTACATTAAAATACTCAGATGGACTAGCGTCGAAGCCACAAAAATTTACTTTTGGCTTAGCGTAGATGGTAGTAGTACAACTGCCGTCGTAACAGCTCGTAGTGTTGGATACTACGAAATCGGAGCTTTGTGTTGAATTCACTATTAATTGCGTCTGTGGAATTGAAATATTTTTAATGTCAATTGAATTATAAAAAAAAATCAGCTTCACGCTGTATGCCACGCACAGCAGGGTAGGCAGAAGGAACCTAGTGTTAAGACACTCAGTTCTCCACTTTCAACTGAATTCTGTAGGCATTCAACGTCACTCTTTGCGTCAACATCTGAGAGAAGAAATGCAAATATAAGTTGAAATAAATATTTAATTTCCTCGAGTGGGGATCGAACCCACAACCAGTCGCATTTATAGTCACATTTTGTACCCCTGCGCCACGACTGGATTTAATAATTACAACTTCTATGTAGCCAAAAAACCTATATTTAGGTACACCGTGTATCTATCAAAAATGGTAAGCCGTAAATCGTGAATATTCCTTTTCCCTTATACAGTGCTAGCTAGCACAGTGTTAGCTATAAAGATATGATTATAATTAAATAATACTTTTATATAACTATAAAAATGTATAATAAAAATTATCTGTTTACTCGAATGCTTTGTTTATAGTAATCGTATAAATGTCACATAATGGTTAAGCAGAGGTTATGTGGTTTTACGCCTCTGTGTTTATAACGATCGGCCTTCATCGTAATATGGTAACTTAATGCTTGTATAGTAGGTATCGACACCTTTTTATTTGTCCATTCCGGGAACCTAGTTTTAGAAAAACTGCTTTGCTATTAGGCACCAAAGTCAAATTTTAACGATTTTTTAAGCAAAATAGTTAATAATTAGATTTTAATGATATATAGGTTAAATGTGTAGACTGTTAAATGTAAACGATTTTGTTATTTAGAAGATGAACTTGTAACTACTGTAATTATATTTTTTGGTTGTATACTACGTTGGATAGCTGTGCCACAGGGTCATAAACCAATTTCAAATAAGTAATGATTATTTTTAATCTGTGGTCGTTATGATAATACACTAATAATAATGATTACGGGAGTCATCTGAATTACACCAGAAGCAAATGCATTTTGCATTATATTATAATTGTAGAAAATAACCATTTATGTGATTATTCTTTAACAATTTAAATGTAATGACAGTATTTAAAATAATGAAAGTAATTTCATTATGTATATGTAAATATGAGTGCAGTTCATTTTAGAAGGGCTTTATCGATAGGTTTTCGACTTTTACCTTATTTCTTATATTAAAGATAAAACAAATATTTTCTTGAATAAATATGTATATTTCTTGAATATATATATATAACAATAACATTTTTTTTTGCATATTACTAAAATTTTGTTCTCTTAATTGAACTGACTCTACTTTTATAATCCTAATACATGTTCCTCATTTTGCGGGCACAACTAGAAATTAGACTGTACCATTTGATCATCCACTTTTTATCTATTTCATTGTATTGTTATCGCATCGCAAACCGAAGAACTTGAACTTTATAATTTTCCCAAAACAACAGTTCAATGTTAGTGTTTAATGTGAAACATCCAAAATGCGCAACGATAGCACTACTTAATATTCCTTACGAAATAAAATATTTTCTAGTTCAAATTATTTAGGAACCTGAAGAATAAAAACATACCTTTGGATTTTCCATCTTAGAAGAATACACGACGCTGAATTTATCATCATTGCCGACTTTCAGCGTTTGTGTTTGAAACCGTGGATTGAACTCTGTACCTTCCTCTTGGTTGTTATTTATGTACAATAGTTCTTCCATGTCATGAGTGCACCAGTTGTCGTAGGCCAATAGAGAACATCGGTGGTTCTGAAACAATAACAATTATTAATATGTATCTTTTATATGCTTTCTATAAAATGTGTTTGTCTCAGGACTAGAAAACTGTTTCAGAAAAGGAAAATGGAGTGTTGTCGCCTCAAGTTAAAAAACAAAATAAAACTAGGTAATGTCTAAAGATCTATCTTATCTATCCAATTAGTAGATGCGTCCGCGTTAGCAAAATGCTTATATGGTAAACTAACGTGTTCTCGCTCTATATGGGCTAGAAATGGAATGAGGTTTTACTTCTCATAGTGCCTTAATTGCGTCATTGCATTAATGATAAACTGTACATAAATTAAACAAAACATTTAAATTTCATATCTAAAATATTGAAAACATTACAAAATATAATAATAAAATTCATGAATAGTTGATACATTTATATTATTTATCATTAAAATTATATTAAGGGATGATAAAAACAGAGTCTCTATATTGTGGCATAGCGAAAATGAATACCATGGTAGTATGTTCAATATTTTTATATAATGTACCTATCGAGATGTATGGTACAATGCCCGCAATATCTCGAAACGACGGTACGATGAGGTAATGCACATAAGTTTATGTGTTAATATATTTACTATATCCACTATATACTCTGTAAAATATGTAAACATATAAAAATATAAGTTCTTTGATTTTCACGACTATTACACATTTTAAATGAAACTATTTTAACCGGATTAATCGCGTATATTAAGTATTATTATAAAAATAAATCGAAATAAAGTTAAGTTCAATATCGAGTACGTACATAAGTAGACGTTTTTGATATTTCTCGATAAAATCTGAGTCGTATTATAATTCAAGTTTTTAATTGACAGTTGAAAGTCTATTATATATTACAGTTAATTTAATAACACCTCTTACTTTACAAAGTTCAAACAATAAATTTAATTGAATTTAGTGGAAATTAATGGCGTGTGATCTTTACAACGATAAAAATATGTTTTAAAAGTTATACTTTAGTATTATTGTTAATGTTTTTGACTCCAAATTTGCAACGCAATTATATAATATATGGTAGTGTATTTTCGTAACAATAATAAGTTTTTGTTACTGTAAATATTGCGTATATGGCACTGATAATATTGAAAAAGTTAGAGAAAAGTTTAACATATTGAGCCTTATTTTTTAAATTCACGCTGTATCCACACATACCAGGGTAGGCAGAGGGAATATGAAAACCTAATGTTAAGATACTTTCGTTCCCCACTTGTTGACACATGTTGAGTGGCGGAACTCAACGCCGCGCTTTGCCTTGACACCAGAGCGATGAAATAAATGTAAATAAATACTTCAATTCCTCGAGTGGGGATCGAACCCACAACCAGTCGATTTTACAGTCACACCTTGTGTCCCTACGCTACGACTGCCCTTTTCTTTTTTATTAATGGCTTGATTTTGCGAAGGCAAGCCCAAAATAATCTAGCAGTGTCACATATAATAAAATGAGCCTTCTATTATGACATATTTAAGATCTATTGAGTTGAGTCTATAACTTGTCGTAAATATTTGTACTCACATTAAGATTTACAATTAACTATCCAAACAAAAATATCACATTCGGGTCACAAATCATAAAACAAAATCTCTATTTTATGGGATAAAACATCTTATAACATAATATAAGCTAGAGACCGTATATCCATCACTAGTAAATACATTTGCTGGCAAACGAATAGCACAGATACGTAATTATTATGTAGATAATATGGTAACAATATCAATTAATTAAATTACGACTGCAGAATGATCGTTGGCGCCAATAAAGAACGCGGGGAGACATAAATTACGTACTGCTGGCATTCCACATATCTTTTAATATTGTTAAACTTTCCATTTTTTACACTTCGTTTTACAGGAAAATCCTTATAACTATCGATTATTTGTAATATTAACTGCCATAACAGTATGCAGGCTTACTATATACGTACGTACGTAATATATTATGATATACCTGCTTAATACATCTTATACCTACTAGTTGTAAACGGAAAGGAGAAAATAACCCACAATATACAGTCAGACACGACCCAACCTCGCCATGTCACTAATAAAAAATGAATATAGTCGTAGACGAAACAGAAGTCACTTAAATGTTTATCAGCGTGTACATGACAAAATACGAATAGAAACTAAAGATTTGTTATAGATATATTTTTGAGTATAGCTCATTGAAATAGTAATCACTTCCCAGGCACCAAAAATATTATGCACAGTAATATTACATACTTACTTCAGATATTCATATACTATTTATCTCCAAACGTACGATATGTATATGTATCTTAAAAGGAAAATAAGAATACGCTTTAAACGAGATTATATATTTTAGTAGCTTATAAATATTAGCATTTATTAAACATTTAATACTATTTTGTTCAATGTTAGTAAATTAATTGGAAAGCCGGTTTAGTTAGAATTAGATTTAAATCAATAGTTATTTTTTGCAATTACAAATTGCAAAGGACGTTTTATAAAAAATAAAGTTAAGATATGCTTAAGAATAACAATGTAGAGTTGTGGCGCCACAAAGTTAAAGTAATTATTGCAATTATTTAATTAACTTTTTTTGTGACAAGTATTGCGTAGTATTTAGCTAATAGCTTGTTTTTCTAGCCAATTTGAAAGTTTAATTGAAATTGTATTAATTAATTTAATTCGTAATAATTCATCGCGCACTTTGTCTGAGCATAGCTCTTATTGTCGATATGGATAATAATATATATATAATTTTGAATATTGTAATAAAATTTAAATAGTTATCAACTTGTTAGTATGTATTTAAAAAGTATGTAGTAAAAAAATAAATAAATAACATGTTAATAAGATTTTACAAATTAGTTAGGAGAATTAATACAACAATACATAAAATCCCTTAAAACAATTTAGCTACTTTCATTAATTATGTTAAAATTGATTTAATGTTCACACAATTTAAGACGATGATGAGATCAAATTACCCAATCCAATTTACAGTGCATTGCAATACACCCGCGTGATTACTCAAACATCATGTTTTGAAAGGTAATTTACTAGATCTAGCTAGCTGGGCTTCATCGAGTTAAGGTATTTTGAGTGTGTAGTATGTACAAGTTAATACCTAATATTCATAACTGGAAATGATAATATTTTTATGAAGATAACAAATAGAACTTGTTTTAAAATTAATTTTAGTATTTAATATTTTTGAAGGTTGCAGAAAAAGCAAGGACATTTAACGCAAAAACGATACGTACCTATATCGTTTTTCCGTATAGCGTACCTATATCGTATTTGTATAGCGGCAAGACATGGTAGTAATTAAAATAAATTATGTAAAAATTAGGTTTTTCTAGGAAATTATAAGAAATTTGCTTTGTACATTAAATATTATATTAATATTAAATAAGTAAATTTAAGTTGTAACGGATCACTCATTTGCTAATAATATATAGCAAATAAAAGAAAAAATAACTTTCAAATATGTACATACATAGATAGCATTATGAAACTACTACTATATACGTAAATACGAAATAATAAAAAAAATACCTTAACTACATTAAAATATTTTCATAAAATATATATAAACATAAAAGTTAAAAACGCGACCGCCTTTAATGGTCCAATTTAATAAGATGAGAAAGTGCGATGCTGTAGTTATGGAGCAAGAGAGGGCAATAAACCCTCAGGGTGTGGGAGTCGCAATAATAGACGTCGATTACTCCCTTCAGCCTTATTCTGATCTCTATCTCACCTCGTCGTCTCTCGTCTCGTTGGACGGTAATTAGTTCGTTATATTTTATTATACACTTATTTAATAGGAAATTATGTTTTGGTTTAGTTTTAGTGTGAATTTATTGTATGTTTATGATTATGTAGAGCTGTTAAAAAGTATATTAATATGAGAATATACTTAATTTATTCTTAAAATGTATTTTAGAAATATCTTTAAAAATAAACATTGTTGCTTTGTGCAATAGGTTGCTTAATAATAAATGGCGTCTAGCCACAATTTATAAGCTACTTCTGTATTTTCTTTATAATATATTTATATATACATTTAGAAATATTAATACTTAAAATTAATATCGCTTTTTTTCATTAAAAGTATAATATATAAAATATTTTATAATAAAATTCATTAAATATGAAAGCCGAAGATGTAGGCGTACCACTCCATAGAACGTTCAATGTTCCTATCAAAGCCTGCATTCAGAATATACCTGTTTACGTGTGGGTGGTGTATTATAAGTAATACTTAGGCAGGGGGGAGCATTACGACACATGCTAGTTAAGAGCGAGTAACCAGTTTCATTATAAATGAAAAGGAATATAAACAAGAGTAGGTAAAAGTATCTTGAATCTTTAAAAACAACATAGTTAAGATGTCAGTTTATATATATTTGCTTTATATTTTTTCGCATCTCTTACATTTTGTATGTACAAATCGTTATCAATTCTGAAATCGCTCTCAAGATCGATTGGTTCATGAATACGGCCTAATATTATAAAATATTCTTAAAATATTAAAAAGTATTCTTAAAACATAAAGATTCTAAAATATCAATATTAATCATGAAGTTTTGGAAAATCAAAATACTAGAGATTAGTGAAAATAAAGAAAACAGCTAAATGAAAATATGTCATTTATAAGAGAAATTTAATTGGTTATAAAATATGTGTACATATTAATTAAAACTCATTACTTGAAAATGTCGTTTCTCCCGTTGCCGTAGGAATTTTAAGAAATTCTTTGTTAATGCTTCCCTACGCCCATTAATCAGCCAAATCAGTTTTTAATCTACATATGTTTATAATGTGTACATAATAAACATTGAAAGCACTGTCTCAAAATAATATTTACGTTGAAGACTTTTTGTATGAAGAAGAAGATGCATAAAATTTATAAGTCAATACCATTGTTCCGCCCACACTCTCGAGGGAATGTAAATAAATGCGATTGTAAAATTGTCCGTCTGTGTTTCTTTTCTCATATGATGCGGATTGTGATTAAGCACATACACCGAAATTGATCTTTTTTATGTCAAGTATTTTATATACGTATATTTAATACAGTCTAGTACTACATAAGAGACTATTGATAACGTTATGTAAGCCACACGAGTATAAGTCAAGTACAAAAAAAAAGTCATGTTAATTGATTTATCTATTGCTCTTCGTTAGCTTTAGATATTGAAAATAAATTTTAATATATATACGAGAAAAAGAAGAAGAAGAAAGAAGAGAAATATAGAACATAACAATTGAACTGAAAACGTTTTTGTTCCACTTCTTAATATCACTACAACAATATAATTAAAATAAGTAAATGAAAATAAAAACAAATGAATTTTCCTCAATCTTTCTATACAAGCGGACAGACAAAAGATCAAACTATTATTTTTCGATATAATGAGCTCACCCGCATCTCCACTCTCGAACAGTTCCCGGTAATTCCACACTGTTGACTCAGAATAAGCTGTATCGGTTTCAACTATTATTCGCTTTTTGCGTCGTATTTGGCACTTTGTAAAAATGGTTTTTATAATAATAATACTGTGTCATAGCTCAATAGTTATAAAGTACACTGGTAAAAGGTGATACGCAATGCCTTTAGATTTCAACAGAAATTGGGGCGCAGAATGAGAACGAAGGGTCTTAGCACTACGTTCTTACTAAAGTGGAACCCACTATCCTACCCACCTATGTGCGAGATACAGCGTAAAGCTAAAAAAATATTTATAAATACTTATATATATTTATAAAATATACAAGATATTGATAATATTTAAAAATGTATATTTAATTTTATTTCAAATAAATCAAAATTAGCTTCACGCTGTATCCCGCACACAGCAGGGTATGCAGAAGGAACCTCGTGTTAAAACACTCCGTTCCCCACATTCTGCCAAATTCTGGAGGCATTGCGAACTCAACGCCGCGCTTAGCATCGACACCATTCATCTCCTCGAGTGGGGATCGAACCCACAACCAGTCGGTTTTGCAGTCACACTTCGTGCCGCTGCGCCACGACTGGCCTCGAATTTTATTTCACTTTAATGTAAAATACTAATTATATGAAAAAAGAAATACAAATGATGGCTGTAGACAAATGTCAATAGCCATTACATTTCCTTATTGAATTCAGATTGACACTCCGTAAAAGCTTCCGGAAAAATAACCAAAAATAAAATAAAAGTTGTATTGTAAGTTCAACGCCCCGAAAGAAAGGCAACAGACGATTTAAATTGTTAGTAGAAAAATGTTACACGTTGGCTTATCTCCAAGCAATTCATTTTAAGAGCGCAATTCAGCTTTTATTGATACGATAGTATGGGTGGCACTATTTTGTTTACGCATTACGAAAATGGGTGAAATTATTAACATTTCATAGTAAAATATATTTGATGCAACTATGTACAAATATAATATTAAAAAAATAAAAAACATATACTACAGTATATGTCTATGATAGTTCAACACAAAACTTTTGGCCGTTTTCCATGCGCTAACGTGCTAAAGATATTTTATAAATTCGTTATCCATATTAAAGAAAAATTCAACATTATTTTGATTTACAATTTTTAGGCACACATTAACATATGTTAAGCACACATTAACATATGTTAAGCACACATTAATGTATCATAAACTACTCTAGACTCTAAGACAAAATTTAAAATAGTTTAAGCCTATGATTTTCATATTACCATTAAATAAAAAAAATTGCTTCACATTTTACATTCCTAGATATTCAGATGTTTTGTTATACTTTATGAGCACAGAAGGGCCTTACTTTTATCTCATTATCGTCGAATGAAGTATAACGTCCTTTATTAATATTTTTAAAGGTCTTTTACGCACCAGCTGCGCATTGCAGAATATAAATGACATTTAGTTTTTAATGTAGAGCAACAATTATACTGATTTACAGTCGATGCCCTGTGACATACTTCATTTACCGTATATAGTAAATGTTAATCGTTAATAATAATCGAAGTAATTAATACACTTGTCAGTACAAGTTTATACTGACCTGACTGACCAAGGAGTTACGTAAGTTTTTGATTAATGAAATATTACATGAAAAATTTTGGAAGAGATTTTATTAAAATACCGAACAAGTAGCTACTTCATTTTTTTAATAGATTATAATGATTGCTTCGAAATAGAGTCACGGCCAGGCACTACAGTGCCGGCCATTGCCATTTTAAGCATTACTATTTTTTATTTGATAGTAAAAAGTACATGAACTTGTTCGAGCTATTAGAAAACTCGTTTTCTAATATGATGTTTATAATATTTACCTATAGTTCCTCTGTATGTAAAAAAATCAAATAAGTATGTTATTTGACTTATATGGTTTTTTTATATATAATATTATATTTTTTATAAATTAATAAAGTAATAAAAAAAGTATATATATAAAAGTAGATTTAAATATTTCACTAAATCTGTATAGTACCTTTGTCAGTTGAATGTCCGGATTTTATTGGCTTCCAGCCGACTTCGATAGTAATACCCTCTGTAATTGGATTATGTCTACGCATCAACTTATACTAGTATTATGGGTATTATTACCCATCGTACTTCAGATATGTGAGGTAATGTGGCCCACGGATTAGTTTCTAGTTTCTTTACTCAAGCTGAACGTCTCAACTAAAAAACATATTTTTACTAGCTTCACGCTGTGTGTCGCACATATCAGGGATCCTGTGTACTAAGTGATAAAACACTCCGCTTCAATTAACTTCCGTTTCCCATTGCATGTTAAATGGTGGAACGCTTTGTCCTGTTACAAGAGCGAAATGAAAATATTAAATATTTTATTTCCTCGAGTGGTAATCGACCCCAAAACCTATGATGAGGTTTCTTTGATATAAAAATAATTGGCTTTACTTACTATAAGATTTGTCATCAACCTTATATTTAAATATTAAAGTATGTTATAGTAACTTACTTTACTTAATTTTGGGTAATGTTTTTCTTGTTATTTCAAAATTATAGAGTCTTCTCAATTCAAGGCTTTTTTATGCTTAAAAATAAACACATCCTAGTGGAACAAAATTTGAACTTACTTATTGAGAGTGAAAACAAACTTTCAGAATCTGAGTCTATATCTCGAATATTTTTTAAAAAATCGCTCTCATTATCGTTGTAGATGTACAAATTAAAAATATAAAATCAGTATCAAAATAAAGTAAGCATTTATAATCAACAAACTACACGTTAATTATAAATATTTCACCTAATATTAATGTTTTTTATTGGATCGATTAATTATTAATGTGACAGATGGAACTTTTTTTAAATACCAGTAAGCTGACACACAACGCTTAAGCAAGAACTGCCCACGATCTATCATAACTACAGTACCTACAGTTTATCATTATCCTCAATTACTAAATGCAACCAGATTTATTTCTTGCGAAACTGAAAAGTTCATGTAAATGTCTTGTTTCCAGTTAATTATTATTTAAATATTTTTTTGTGAAATTATTTAGTGTATAATTTTTCTCAACGCATTACATGCATAATGTTGTAGCGATGACAGGTTGAAAAGTTCAGAAAGATAGGTTATCTGTATTAATAAATATTAAATAGATTATAAAATGTATACACACATATAGATTATATTATACGGTATTTAAGTAATAATTAAATTACTAAATTTATTGACAATCCTCAAAAACTATACAAGATTTACCAATATGCTTGAAATATCTGTGTAACCCGTGTTCTCGTTTAATTTGTTGTTGTTACAGGGTCATCATAAAATTACAGAGTGATTTTTGTACCCATTAATGAAAATATATAGAGGAGTATTATTATACCTTTATATGTAACAAAAAATATTATAACAAATATGTACCTAACCTAATATTTGATTTCTAACTTTTAGTGTTATATAGAAAATTTATACCTTTTTATCTAAATAGTTGTCATGGCATCTTTACTGGTGGAATATTTTTTTAAATATCCGTATCAACTAGTTACATCAATTTCTATATTAAAAATGCTAACGAGATGATTTAAATTTAAATATATTGGAAGTCAACATGTCGAGAGCGTCTACGATTACAACGTACAGATTTAAAAATTATGCAATATTTTATGACCAAAACAGGACTGAATATAGGTCAGCGGCTTATATTTATGATTTCTCAGTAACGGTGTGATTGTATGGATATTTGTTGATGTACTTTACCGCACACGATGCGTATGCGCTCGTCGGAAGCCTACACCCGGTGGATTACTTTGTAAACTATGTTAAACACTAACTGTTTTGTAAATTAATGCTAATTGTGAATCAAAACAGTTGACTTGTTCCCAGAAAAGTGGGCAAACACGCAGTGCTCATTGGAGAAATCGTTAAATTAAATTTTAAAAGCGGACTTACTTTATAATGTTAATCTCAAAAAACTTATTTTAAAAAAATATTTTAAATATTTACAAGGGAAGCTAACGATAAAATAGAAAACAAATGTATACCTACTAGTTATGCTGTTAGAGTAGGACGAAACAAATGACTAGGGTCCCTGAACGAATTCACCATTTATCTAGTCTAATATCTTATACGAAATGAATACAAATATTGTATAAAGTAATAAAAAAAATTGTAGATTGAATATTTCATATTATTGCTGATCAAATTAAAAAAATAATATAAAAATAATGATTGTTTCAGCTAAAACAATAAAAAATGAACAATACATAAAAAGAAATAAATTTCAGTATGCAGTCTTGAGCGTAGCAGAAGGTATGTGATAATATGTTTAATAGTAAGCAATTATTTTATGCAAATAACAACAATAAACAAACGCGTGTAATATAATGAGAATGGCAAGATGCCAGCAGTTTATCCTTTTATGATTCATTGCGTCGCCAGGATTCACATAATTTTACTTGACGACATTTACAAAGAGACTACTCTTTTATATGACATTTTATAAAAGGCATTTATTAACATTTTGTTAACTATAAAAATAAAATAGACTGGTCTATTATGGTTCGAAACCACTTCCATGAATCTTGCCTATATAATATAAAATACTTTGTAATCTATGTGCAATTGTTTTAAAATATTATAGAATCTAAAACACATACAACGACAGAGGGAAAACTAATATGATAACTTATAAGACAGTAATACATAGGTTTTACTGATAAAACCACCAAACCTAGGTAAAGGCTACTGATTTATTTATTTAAAAACTATGCGTATTTGTTTTTTAAATAAGGACTTTACTTAAATGAGTAACTACACTTAAGTATACTTATCTCCGGATATTGGCAAATGGGGAGGCTCAGGAAATTTGTCTATCGATCCGAGCAACACCACTTCAGTTGATTATGCACAATCATCAAGCAACGGAAGGTACTCAGAAGTAAAGAAGTAAATAATCAAAAACTTTACGTAGGTATTCCATTATTTATCAAATAGTAGTAATTATATTTGACCACATCACAATGTATTTGAAATATGCGTTGGAATTTGATAACTAAGGTCATTTTGCCGGCTCTATAAAATTATGGGTGGAAGTATAAAAAATAACAAGTTGAAGTATATAATGCGTTACGTATAACCTTTAACCCTGACAAATAATAAACGTCATGTCGTTACAACTGGAGTAACATCCTCATTTTACCCAGTTACATGCGTAATGTGAAAATTAGTTGATCATTAGTGAAGGGCAATTAGTAGTTCAGGTTCACAAATGAACATAAAACACAATGCACTAGCAGTCTTGTATATTTGATGAATGATTACTAAAATGCCCTGTAGATTGCGCTATACTCGTATTGTGAATTTATTATACAATTACAAATTTCTAGAGTTTAGGTTTAGGTTTAGTTCATTATTATCAAATCAGGTCGGTTTGATTAAGATAAGCCAGAATATATTTGCTATCATCAATAGTCAAGGACTGTCAATAGAGGTTCTATTTTCTACATATTATGTAAATAATTGTACATTGTCTATGCAATAATTGTCTGAATGGAGAGGCGAAAGCGCGGCGCAAAGGGCTTTCACCTAACATGAATAGTAAATATAATTTCTAATATTTTTTTATATAAATATTTTTTATTTTGATATACAGTACACTTAAGACATTAAATATTTTAAAGATAATTCAAAACTAATTGTTGGCTGAATGAGTTAATGTTGCTGCTAATATAAAATTAGAAAACCAAGTTGGTGGGAAATTATACAAAAATATTCGAAATTATGAGAATTATATTATAATGTTAGTCTAAATTTAAATATACAGAGTTTAGGTTTAATTGCTGACTAATTTTTGAATAATTTTTAAAATTACTTATAATTAAAATATTTTATTTTTTCGTATTTAAATGATTATAGGTACACATTATATGTTGTTATAGAAAAAAGAAAAAAATCAAGGTAGTTCTGTAAGTCTTTAATATTTTAATTAATTATTCATATCACATTATCTTTATGGTTAGTCTCTACATTCACCTAAGTTCGTAAATCGTAACGTGATAGTTAGCTATCATAGGAAGTGCATATCAACGTAATGGACGGAGGTCCATTAATAAATTAGGATATAGACTGTCTTAAATAAACAATAGAGATCTGCTTGTAATAATAATTAATTAATGTACATATTTGAAAAAAAAATTATGTATTTTGTTACTAATTTTGTTTTACAAATATATTTATTTTATGATTTAGATATTATTTTAAAATTTACAGTTGATTGAATATATCCATTTATTGCATTATTTTTATAAAATGATGATATGTTGTTCTTTTTATTTGTTGATATTGTTCTATTTGAAAGTCACCAGGCTTGTCAAATAGGAATTGCAAAGTTATCTTTCACCGTTTTCATCGCGCCGACTATGAAAGCAAATAAAATAACCAATAAAGTTCATGGCTGACAAGATCAAAAATAGATTGGCGTTGTATGAGCATCATTATTGACTCAATTGTTTCCTTCCGTTTGTATACTTGTTATTCCTTTAATGACGGTCGTTCATTAATAATTATTAGCGTAACTATTTCATTTTATGAAATATAATATGTATAGACAATGTGACAGTACCTACCGTATAAAAAAATAAAAAGAAAAAAAATACACATACAATTTTGAAAATTTGTCGTAGTGTTATCACTACATTGATCAATATATTATTTCTGTATTTATAATCGTTATCGTTAGTACCTAATAAATATTTACTGTGTGAGATTTTCTTTTTCAGAATAATATTTTAAATTTATATAGCGGGGTTAATTTAAAAAAATATATATTTTAAGTATATTAATGTTGTTATCTACTATATCAACGACTCTTATCTATTTGTTTGAGTCGAATATTTATTATCTATTATAAATATAAGTAACATTAAAAGTTGCAACTTCTTAAGTGCGGGTAGAAAACTCTCTTTTCACCGGTACGTTTAAATATCATGAAAAAGCTTACCTCATTTTTATCTTTGCACCAATTTCCGCCGCATCTGATGCATTCGTTGCAACTTTTTAAATTATCAAAATTCGAACAATCTCGTTCAACTGCGATAACTTGTTGTGTAAAAACTGCAACCACCACTGCAAACCACAAAGTCGCCATATTTTATATTTAAATGAAATAAATATATAATATCGAAATTCACACCGCACAATTTTTTTTCGAATAATATTCCGAAATCGTCTTCTAAATTAGCGCTTAGCGCAACTACTAGTGCATGTGCTCGTCGACGCGAGAGGGCCAAGACTGTGGTCTGTAGTTTGTGTGACGGCGCTCGGTCGACCTCTCTCCCACTTGATCTGACAGCGCGGAGATGATTCATCAGTAGAAGGAAACTCGCGGATATGGTATTTTCTCAGAAAAATTCTAGCTCAGTATAGTAGTTTATGTCACTATATAGTACTAAATTATTTTTCTATAGAAATGTTTAAATAAAAAAAATCGTTCAAAACGAGAAACATGACGTGTTCCATTAATATAGTGTTAAAATATTTTTATTTCCATCAGAATCAATTTTTTTTGATTAAAAGAACGAATTCCTTGTTTAAAGTTTTATTCGTACAAAAACTCGTATAGATTAAGAAATATAAAAAAAACATAAGCAACGTTAATAACTAAAAATCTCAAAAGAGAGTCAAATTTTCTACAACAGTTGGTTGGAGGATCGCAACGTCGCTCCTTGTAAAGGGAGCACGGCTGAACAGCTCATGTCCCTTTATACCTCTATGCTGCATCACGTAGCGTGTGCAGTGATTCTCCTCCGCACGGCGATCAGCGCGCGTGCGTGGTGCGCGGTGAGGTGAGAGCTCTAGGAAGCTTGTTCAGCTTCTGTAGTAACCCATTGCCTTTCCTGCTAGGCTGGACTTTAACCACCTAATTAAGTCCTTTTGCTCGTAGCGGCCGGCAGGGTACCTCGAATACAAACATTCTACACAAGCCCCAGGACAAACTGTGGATTCATTTGCATCGGCGTCAAGAGCTCTCTCCTATACGACCGCGAACGACTCGTTCAGTGCCACCCCATTTACACTTACGAGTCGTTGGGATAGATTCGGAACAGTTCAATCCCAAGCCTGTTTAACTGTGTAGAAACGGACTCCCAATCAACAAGTCGTAATTTTCATGTATATATCCTTCTAATGAAAAAAACTTTAATAGCGCGATTTAGGAACATATGATGATATGTGATTTTATTTACCGTTTTATTATTATTAAGTAATTATACTCTATTAAAAGTTTGTAATATATTATTTTCGAAGTTTAAGACTATTTCAAGTTAAACTACATTCGTAAAAGTAAAAGTTGCAGAAGAAAAGCAAATTAAATGTTCAGCAGCGCCATCTAGTCACAAGAGTGTGTACTTTATATATTTATTATCACATACACAATTATGTTACAATAGTTGTCAATCGCGAGATAACAAAAATACAAGCAAAAACATAACCTGAACAAAAACCTTTTATTTTAACTTGATGTATGTTATTTTTAAAGTTAAATATTTAATTGTAGAAAAACCATTCCGTTTTATTAAGTGAAGTATATTGATAATGTAACTAAATAACAATTAAAGTAAAATAAATTTTCTATCTATGATAATTTGTATTTAGACCACTGTCACTTTTATGCTTTTCCGTAAGGCAAGCATTTTTGCAGTTATCTTTAGCCAAATTATTCACTTGTTACTTATATCTTATATGTAACTGTATTTAAGCAAGTAAATATCTGAGTTTAATATTTTATGTTATAATATATGTTCTGTGAATGATTTCACCAATTTATTTTTTTAACTTCACGTTGTATGCCGTACATAGTTGAGTTAGTAGAGGGACTTGGAAACCTAGTGTTATGACACTCGTTCACTTTTAAGACTCTTCTATTTTCTATTGTTCGCCGAGTTTTCAAGACATTGCGGGTTCAGTGCAAAACTCAACGCCGCATGTTATAAATAACAGATTTAAATGAAGAATCAATTTTAAATATGTTATAATTGTGTTTTAGCTCACAGCACCTTTAAAATTATAATAGCAAGGTATTATTTTGTGTTCTTTAATAATATGCTTATATAAGTTATTATATTATATAAAATTAACGTTATTATAATTTTTAAAATATTTATTTGAAGAATGGTTATTTCTTTCACTTATTACGTGCACAAATCTTTTACTTCACTACAGGTTTATTTAAAAATAACACAGCAAAATAAAATCACACTTTATTTATTAACATGTTTAAGATTTAAAAGATCTTTTGCCAAAAGTAGGATTTTGGAAGGTATTTGTGGCTGCCAGGAAGATGGGATTGTCCCACATCACTGATGCCGCCACTTCCTCCTTGAAGCGCTCAAATTCAAGACGGTCCCGACGGTCAGTCAAGTACTTCCATGCAATTAAAGTTGCTAGTCCGATTAAAATCAATAGAATTAAACTCACTCCCCCTAGTACTGTAATAGATTAAAAAAATATGCTATTACAAGACTTAAAAAGGTTATTTAAGAATCAGTTATTATATCAATATTTGGCCAAATACTTTGGACTCTTAGCTTATTATTATTTGTTTATTGTATATCTTATATGATTTAATCTGAAAATAATCTAATGCAAAATATTGACACGATTTTTAATATATAATTTTGTAAAAATAAATGAAGATATTATATAAGTCATTTTTTGTAGTTCAGTTCATTTTCATTCAATAGTATTATGTGTTTGTAGGTTTGTTTATCAGCTTTACTGATAAAAGACAACGCTATTTCTATAAAATATACATACTCTTAAATACATGTAGTTATATTTTAAGAGTTTAAATAATTTAGTGTTACCAATGTCTGACATTGAGTAAGAAGTACTTACGATAGTACGTCTCAGCATAATCGAAGTCCGATTGAATTTTTACGTTAAGAGCATATGTTTCTTTGCTGTAACTGTATATAAATTTTGTGTAACAGCCCAACGTCAATCCTTAGCTGAGGACACAGGTACCAGGTCGAATCAGATGAGTTATAGAGAGTTAAATTCTTTTCCATTGTAATATTTATGTTGTCTTCAAATTTATAGCCATCTTTTTTTAAATATGATAGTACTAACGACTCTAGGATCAGACATTGTCTTTCGTGGCAAGATTCTTCAGTGCATGTCACTTTGCAATATTTATCCTTTTTCGTCCTCGCGTCCCAGTTCGCCGTATCTTGACATTTGCACTTGCCGCAAATACAACTGCCTAGTCCATTACATGTGTTCTGTTGCAAAATAATAGTTAGCCAATTATTAGTTAGTGATTTGTATAATTATTGGCAATGAGATATTCACTATATAAGTACATGATCAATAAATACTTAATCGTTTTTGACTTTAAATGTTAAGCATATTTTAATATGAATATTCTTACCTCATCACCACAGTCTGGTGGTGAAGGACACTCGCAAAGGCCGCCGCCCCACCCCGGCCTGCACTTGCACGCGCCGCATACGCACTCGCACCTGTCGTCCGCGCCTTGTGGACACGCCACCTTGCACTCGCAGTAGTCGCCTTCGTATCTTAAATGTGGCAAAATGTAATAATGAAAATGTTTATTTAGTGTATTATGTATGTTTATTTAGCTTATAATAAATTATATGAAAAATAACTTGATATTTCACCGACCGCGATTTAGTGTCGAATACAGGTTCTAATACAAAAAATTTAGAAGGCACTATCATAAGGATTATGATTTTTTTTTTTATGGAAAAGACACGGCAAACGAGCGTGCGGGTCACCTGATACCCCCCCTTATTAAGCACTTGATCGCTGACTCTTTCTCGAACGTCCATACTCACAATCCTTCAGGGGCAAGAGAGACGCTGTGAAGACTATTCCAGGTCAACAGAGGTTTTAATCCATTAGAAAATATTTTTTTGACCAGAGATGATCAAAATTTCAATATCACTATGAATTACGATATGTTCAATTGTTTACAAAAGTAGACGTTGTGTTTCTAAAATAGTGAATTTACTGAAATTATGCTTAAAATTGACAAATCGGAAAATTGACAACCATAATATTTACCCCTCTATGCAAGAACACTTTCCGCGGTAACAATGTCCATGGTTGCTACAAACTGCTGTAGTATTAACAGCAATGCAAGTTGAGAAGTCGTTGGGATTATGGCATTTCTCGCCATATCTGTAATTGGGTTAAACAGTGCAAAAATATATTATTTTATAAAAAATAAACTGTTAAAAAACTTATTTATTCCCTTTAATACTATGTTTTTGTGAGGAAATGTTAGAACAATATACTTACTAGTGACAATATTTAAATATAGATAAATTTAATAATAATGATATATTACACATATACATATTTATACACACACACACACACACACATACACACACACACACACACATATATATATATATATATATAATTTATATTAGTGTGTTATTGAAGACTTGAAGTGTGCTAAAGATGTGAGATATAAATTTAATAAATGATTTTAAGCAACTCTCGTTATTTATTAAGTTATGTAGGATAAATGGCGTTTCAATGTTGTATATGTTGCAATTAATTATGTGTTCTGATCTTTGTGAGCTATATCGATGACAATATTTTATTAGGTGAATGAGATTTTGAATTGAGTTATTTGTACACGGGCATATGTTATTATTTTTTATTTTAAATTTATTTAAATATTCCGAATCCGGAAGCCGTGGCCTGTCAAATACTGCGTTAAGTAAAATTGTGTTAAGGATGGTAGCAAATTGATCTTATTTATACTTACTAGTTGAACGTATTTTTTTTTATTAATTAACATTTCAATTAGTCAGCACTCACATTTTGATAAGCATCTGGAGTATAAATGGTACAATTAACAAAACTAAACTAAATTTTGAAGGATTCTACAACTTACCTATCACCATAACAGTCACACACTCCACAGTTTAGTGTACCGCCTCCATTGCATAGAGTAGAATTAATCTCTTTTTTACAATCGCAATCTTTTATTACGTTCACATTAATTGCTATTTTCTCTTTAAGACCTTCGAATAATATATCTATTGTTGTATTTTTAACTTCAACATATTCTAATAATGTAATAGTGCAAGTTATTTCCGTTTCTTTCCCTTCCTGTACTCTACATCCGCGGCTATTAGGGTGATTTAAACAGTCCGGATTAAATGAAATATTAAAATATTTCTGGTAACTGTTTCTAATTTTATAGTTCAGTATTAACTTCTGTATTATACCCTGTAAATTAGAAAAAGATATTAAATACTTGTTTATATTATAATAAAATGTAGTCAATTTTAACTTAATCTGAATATAGTTAACCTAATTATAATTGTCTAGTTATAGCATAATATCGTCCAAACTGCGGACTACGTGTGTGCGAAATACATATAGGATAGGTTTGAATACATGATATAAGGAATATTCGTTTTTAAGTATGGAAGCTTCATATATTGTTGAAAAAGAGGATACCCAATTTATCGAGCCGGTATTGTATGTAGCATATGGCGTTTAACGCGAAAAGTAAAAACATGATTATCATTTTTTATCATTTTTACGGTGTTATTCCATATTTAGCAAAGAAAAATATTTATTAAGAAAACGTATAAAAAATTGAACCCAACGGGATGTGAACCCGCGCCGCGCGTGTTTTTGGAGAGGCCCTACGTTAATTTATTTATACGTTTTCTTAATAAATCGGCTTCACGCTGTATTCCGCACACAGCAGGGTAGGCAGAGGAGAACCTCCGTTCACAAACACACTCTGTTCTACACTTCCCGCCCAATTCTGGAGGCATTGCGTGTTGAATGGCGGAACACTAGAGAGACAGAAATGGAAATTTAAATAAATATTTCATTTCCTCGAGTGGGGATCGAATCCACAACAAGTCGATTTTACAGTCACATTTTGTGCCCCTGCGCCATGACTGACCTCATTTCTTTTGCTTACCATATATATGTCACTCAATATTTTTGTTATTTTGTTGCCATTATATGTGTCACATCTCGCGCCTCTTATATTTTCGCTCAGGGCTATGTAAGTATTTTTAACATCGATATCAATAGCAAATAAAACTATGATTTGTTCATCTGAGGCCAATTTATTGATGATACCGACGGACGGGTAATCCATTTCTAATTCTTTGTAATATTTGTCTTTTTCCAAATAACATCCACCGTCGTAAGGTTGAAAGATGCCTGCATACTTTCCGTCGCCGGCCGCATGGTACGGCTGATCAGTTAGAACTACGATAATTTTTCTGGATTCGCTACGCCAACCTATTTCTTTCTTGCACACCAGGACTTGTGCAAGTCCGTCTAAAACACCTTCTTGTGGATCATAATTGCCACCAAATGGGGTGTTTTTCATTATTTTTTTAAATAACTCACGATCACTGTTTAGTTTCAATCGATTTTGAAATGAATACGTGCGCGTACTGTTCTTTAAACTGAAAATCAATTATAAATTACTAATTAAAAATATCAGCTTCACGCACTATATTCCGCACACAGCAGAGTAGGTAGAGGGAACCTAGTGTCTAAGACACTCCGTTCTCCACTTTCTTCCGAATTCTTGAGACATTACGTGTTGAGTGACAGAACTCAGTGCCGTGCTTAGCCTCGACACCAGAGAAATAGAAATATAAGTTAAGTAATATTTCATCTCCTCGAGTGGGCATCGAACTCACAACCAGTCGGTTTACAGTCACACTTCGTGCCACTGCGCCACGACTGGCCTTTTTTAAATTAAAATAAATTATTAGAATATACCATAAATTGTTTTTATAAAAAGATAAAAATAAGGAAAGATAACGAAAACTTACTGAGTAAACGGTAGAGCATTTTTATCAACAAATGATCCCATTCCTAGAAGAATATTGTTTGTCATTTTGAGCATCATATTATATATGTCTTCGATTTGATTTGCTGTTTCATTTTGAATCTTAATCATCGACTCAGAACCATCGAATAAAAAATATAAATCCACCGGGTAGTTATCAGCTCGTTGAAACGCAAATTTAAAATTAACGGAACTTCCAGGTCTTATATTAACATTTAATATCTGAGGTTTCGTCTGCACCACGTTACCAATAGTAGAGTTAAAATTTAAATCCTTAACTATTTTTATGGTACTATTGGGATTCAAAATATGATTTGGACACCAATTTTCGGGAATATCTTTAGCTGGTATACATCTTTTCGTAATTTTGAAGTTATTCTGAAATTAATACATCAAAATTTTAGATTAGTGTAGAATATAAAATAATATTATCTAATATTTCTTTTGAGGAATGCATTACAGGAAAAAAAATTGTTCAATTTATTTTATATCATTTATAAGTTAGAAGCAAATGAAATCATTCTACATGCTTTCAAGCAATTTCCTTGATAGATTCCAATGACATCACCTCATAGCACCACGCACATATCTCAGCATCTCTCAAACAGGCGTCACAAGATTTATGATCACACACTTGAAAACTTAATCCGATGGGAATAAAAAGAATTAAATATAGATTCATTTTAACACTACAAATTATTCTGTTAACAATTAACAACTGAAACTGGCAACAGAATATTACCTCAAAGCTTTTAATTGAGGATAAAATAACATTTTGATTTGTAGACAAGTTACAATGTTAATGAGCTTCTGTACTCTACGGTATTCCTGATAAGTTGTTATTATTAATAAGAAAAAAAAATATATAGTGGACATTCTCAAAACTTAATAAATGAAAAGAACGAAAACGATGAAAGATCTGAAAAAAAATATTTGAATTCGTTTTCGTTGTCCCTTATAACTTTATATTTTTTTTTATTGCACTATAGTTCATTAAACCAGTATCATACATTAGGTAAATGTACCTACATTATAATTATAGTGGATTAATTATTAAAATACATTCACGTTATTTTACGGTCATAAACGGGAAACAAATTTAATTGGCCGATTTATATACACGACGCTACTGGCTTAGCTTAAAACTATAAATATTATGATTATATATAACCGCCTCGTCCTGACTTCGCAATGGAAGCTAGATAAATAGAACGTACAGCAATAAATACATTCTATACATCCTAGCCTGCTATCGGCGGGATACAGCGTGAAGCTAGAAAGAATAAGCAAACCTTATTATATTATAAGTACTTACATCATATAATTAATTATATAGGATAGGTTCTTGTATATTTGTTTATTTAAAACCAATGACGCCACCGTTTGAGTGATTCAACATCGTTCAACCCAAACCACGAAAGGTTAAAATAAAAATATGAAAAGTACGTGACCAAAGTCCGGAATATAATAAGTCGTCGTAAAGAGTCGTCGCGTCTTAAGTATAAAACGCCATTTGCTCAACGTACCGGAGGAATGTAAATAATTATTAAAATTATGAAGCTGGGTTTGAAACAACAATCATTGTGTAGGTACAATCAAATACCTCGAAAATGCTCCATGACGGTGTCTAATATAATCATTGCTATACAAAACGTTGTTTACCCATAATATTTTCCTGTGCTCCAAATCTAATTTCTGTATAATAATAAGGATATTAATATCCAACTACATAATATGAATTAATAATCTCTATGACATTAGTCATTTGAACGGTTTAGTCGGGTTGAAGCTGTATTCTAAAATGAATTTGTTTCTTTTTCTATTATTAATAGGAGCAAAAGTATTCTTTATAGCTTGTGAATCTAATTGTATAAAATTAAGAACATGTGGCGAGTGTATTGGTTACGCCGATGATACCTGTATTTGGTGTGCAGCAGTAAGAATATTATACTTTATTAGATTTTTAAGTAGATATATGTAGTCTTGATAATTATCATCATCATAATTATGTCAAGGTTGTTAAATGGCCTACAGGCTACAGACACAAATGTTAATTTGTAAAACATTATACAATTAATGGAACTAATGTATTTTTCTTAGAACGATTACGACGGCAAGAGATGTCAACCTGAGAGTTCGAAATTAAGTAATGTAACATGGTGCGAGGGGCAATTGTATAATCCAAAAATGGCAAAAGAAATTGTTACAAACAAAGATTTCAACAGAGGAGAAAACAAAGCGAAGGTGGTTCAGTTCAAGCCCCAATTAGTAAAAGTAAAGGCGCGGCCAGGAGTGCCTGTTATAATTAATATGTCATACAAACCAGCAAAAGATTTTCCATTGGACGTATATTATTTAGTAGACTATTCTCAAACGATGATCAGCCAAGTAAAAACACTGAGAGAGCAGGGAAAAAGTATTTACGAAGGGTTGTTAAATTTGACAAATAATGTGAGGCTAGGCATCGGAAGCTTTGTTGAGAAACCATCTATGCCTTTTGTAGAGTATGTATTCTTTATATTTTTATTAAAATTAATATAATAACTAACTTAGAAACTAACGATATAAGTTCATCACTGGGTTTTGCTAAATGATATAAAGCATATGCAAAGTAAAAATGATTTGCTATTGTCGATGTTTTTAGAGTACCGTGCCTCAAAAGGTAAAAACGGAAACCTTATATGATCAAACTGTTGTCCATCTGTTCGTCTGTCAAGACATCATCTCGAGATAGCAAGGAGTAGTTAATTTCATACAAGACGAGTCTACAAAGTAATATAAAATTTGTCTACTTTTATAAGCTCTACGTTTCGTCGACCTATAATCTTGTAACTGGTGCGGATACCTCATTACCCCGTCCAACTCGCAATTAACCCGTTTTTTTTTTAATATAAAAAAAATAATTCCAATTTGTTTCAGCATCACTTTTCAAAATTCGTATTCATTTAAAAACCATTTATCGCTAACCGATAATACTGCAGCATTCGCGAAAGCTTTGGAAGCTGAACCTTCAGGTGTTAACTACGATCTTCCCGAGGCTGGCTTAGACGCTCTCATGCAAGTGATGACTTGTAAGAATGAAATCGGATGGAGGGACATTGCAAGACGTATTATTGTACTAAGCACTGACTCCACATATCACAGTGCTGGAGATGGAAAATTTGTTGGGGCATTTATACCGAACGACATGGCGTGCCATCTTGTAGACAATATGTATACAGAAGATTTAAAATTTGACTATCCGTCCGTAAGTCAAATAAACAAAGTAGCGACTGCGAACAACTTCATGATTATTTTCGCTGCCGTACCGGATGTAAAGCCCCATTACGTAGCATTGGAGAAATATATTCAAGGTGTTAAATATGCACCACTGGAAAGAAGTCCAAGACTTTTGGAAATGATCAGAACTGAATATTTGGTAAGATATATTATAACACATTTAATTTTATTTTGCTATAAGAGAAATTAAACTTGAGAATTAAAATTAAGAGATTGAAATATTGATAACTATTAGTCCACATATAAATCACATTCAGCACTTGATGAATGAAATTCGTTATAAAATCAGCTTCACGCTGTATCCCGCACACAGGCAGAGAGAACCTAGTGTTAAGACACTCCGTTCCCCACTTTCTGCCGAATTTTGGAGGCATTGCATGTTGAGTGGCAGAACTCAACGCCGCGCTTTGCGTCGACGCCAGAGCGAAGAAATGGAAATATAAATTTAAGTAAATATTTCATCTCATCGAGTGGAGATCGAACCCACAACCAGTCGGTTTTACAGTCACACTTTGGGCCACTGCGCCACGACTGGCCTCTTCGTTATAAAATAACGTTGTGAATATGAAATTACCTAATAGAATTTTTATTTTAGAGCTTAATCAGAAATATGCAGCTGGAGTACGACATTCCAGATTTTATGAGATTCACCACTAGCCCGGATTGCAGTAAGCCCGGGGAATGTATATTACAACACGATCAACATATCGATATCGAAGGGACTCTAGTAATCGACTCGTGCCCGCCAGATAATATTTTTACACACACACTTAAAGTCGGACCTAGATTTTTAGATGAAAAATTAACAATAATAGTTGAAGTGGAATGTCAATGTGATTGTGAAAAAGCTTGGAAAGGCGAATTGAACTCAAAAAAATGTAGTTCGAGTGGAACTTATCAGTGTGGAGTGTGCAAGTGTAACGAAAACAGGTACTTTTAATATTTATCAGTTGTCTCTTTTTTTAATGTACTTATAATTAAGTAATGGCAATTTTGCCATTAGATATAAATTTGTGTGAATTTTGTATTTGGGAGAGAGGAAGCTATAGAGGTGTTTCATTATTATGTTGTATATTCTGTCAGTATAGCGTTAACGAATGGCATCGGTTCACATCGTTTTCATGTAATGCTTGGTAGGTAGAGGCAGCTTAGTGTTAAAACACTTTATTCGCCACATTCCGACAATTTTTCGAGATATTGCATATTAAGCTACAAAACCCAACGTCGCGTAAATAACTGACAGGATATTGAATAAAAGGAAAAATATAGAATCAAAGGATAAATATACTATTTCAGTTAAGCTAACAAGCTTTATGTATGTTTTATGTCTTATTTTAATAATATATCAGCATTCTGCATTCCTTCTCTATTTCCTACTAATATTATAAATGTGAAAGTTTTTGAGGTTGGATGTTTGTACAACTTTCACGCAAAAACTAGGAAACGATTTTAAATGAAACCTTACAGTAATATAGCTTATATGTAAATCAAAATAACACATAGGCGATTTTTAGACCGAATTAAGTAAATTTAAGTTTTGTATATTTAAGTTCAAGCGGGCGATGTTGCACGTGGTTCGCTAGTAAACTATAACTGTGCAAATTCATATTTTGTAAATTTCATACTCCTCCGTCTGCACAATTTTCGTCAAAATTTTTGCTTCACGTATTAATATATAAATGATATTAACAAAATTGTCAGCACATTCTAGTAAAAGAGGTTAGAAATAGATGAAAAAGACTGTAAAAGCAACGGAATTGTAAATCGGGACAGTTGCTTCTAGGCAATATTGGCAGGAAACTCGTGTGAAGTATTGAGTGATATCACTTATTGTGATTACATATAATGATATAATCTTTTTCCGAATAATTTAGAAACATATATAGACGGTATGTGTATTTTAAAACGTAAATCGTTTTCGGTTTCTATCAGCTTATATAACTTGCAGACACGGCGACGCGTGCCAGTGCGCGGGCGACCGCCGCGACGCGCGCGACTCCTCCAAGTGCAAGGCGGCCGACGACGCCGTCGCGCTGTGCAGCGCGCGCGGCACCTGCAGGTATACGATCTGTTCACATATACATACATTATTTGTGAAACTTATTTTGAAAATAATTTGCGAGTTCATCTTGACCTACATTTGGAATCGAGCTCCATGTCACATTATACATAATTGTGAGAGTCAAAATTAAATAATTTTATTCAATATAAGTTATATGTTCAATTTTTTAAACGTCAATTTACCATCAGTTTACTAAAGTTAATGTCTCGAACGTGAGAAGAACTGGCGCAGGAAACTCAGTGGCACTTTTCTTCTACATATTATACTTATATTATATGCTGCAATATTTCCCAAACTGTCCACTTTGAAGGCACTGTGTGTCGAAGAACGAAACGGAACTGTTTTAATGTGCACGAAGTGTTAACTCTACGTTCCCAGATTCTCTCTGCTTATCCTGCTATGTTCAGCGCAAAGCATTAAAATTAAAAAATATATATAATAATAATTAAAAAAAATACATTTCAGCTGTGGAAAATGCACATGCGATAAAGGTTTCTCCGGTCAGTACTGCGAGTACGACGACAAGGCGTGTGAGACGGCGGACGGCCGCGTGTGCTACGGGAACGGGAAGTGCAAGTTTGGTCGCTGTCAGTGCGACGCGCAATGGCTCCCGGAATATTGCTTGTGCCCCGTCGACGACAGCAGTTGTGTAGCACCGCAGTCGCAGGAAGTGAGTAAAAACAGAAGTATTGTCTACTGTTCGTGTCGAGTAACTGTAGTCTCTATCCTTTCTTTAATTTCCTTATGAATTTAATATTGTGATGTTATTTTAATTTAAATAGGAAAGTAGGATTAATTTACCTAAAACAATTTTCATATTCAAAAAAATTAAGAGAAAAATAAAGAGACAGGGCTTGATCAAAAATGGGCAGATGCAATAATGAAGTTTAACCTAATAAAGAAACTTTTTCTGATATAACTTTTTATTAGGTAGGCAGAGGGAAGAGAGACACTCCGTTCCTCATTAAACCCATTCCTTCCCCACGTTATCAGAACGACGAAATAAAAAAAACTTCATTCTCATCATCTTACACAAAATATTTATACATTTGTATATTCAGTTCATTGATAATCTCCAGGTATGTTCAGGGAACGGTAAGTGCGTGTGTGGCAAATGCGTGTGCAACGTCAGGAAAGAGCGACCACGGCAAGTGCTCTGGGACTTTCTGCGACGACTGCGAGGAGGTTGCCAAACGATGCAAAGAACTAGAAGACTACGCGTACTGCAATTTGAAAAATAATAAAACCGACTGCGACTCCCAATACAATATAACGGCCGCTAAAGTTACGTTGGTTAGCAAAACGGAAATAAGCTCTGATGAATACTTCGAAGCGAAGATGTGGTGCAACAAAATTGTGGAAGACAATAAGATTTTCATGTTCAAATATTATTATCCGAATTTGTCGACTTTGCGTTTGATTATTCAGACCGAGTTGGAATCGCCGCCAGTACCCAATTATATAAGTAAGTAAATAATATAAGCATTAGATATTGTTTGTATGTTAGGTTCGATTTTTGCTTGCAATTTTTATTAATACATATCGTCTATATGTATAGATACGTATATAAGTATTAATATTAAATGTACGTATAAAGTAACATAAAACTTAGAAATAAACTGGATAACAGCGAGTCGAAATCCCGCATTTTTCAGGAAATAAAGGGACTTTAGATCGGAGTATGTGGCTTAAATTTCAGTTCGACATCTCCAAGAGTTCCTGAGATAATGGCTCTTGACAGACAGACAGACTGGAGAGACAAGAAAGTGGTCTTATAAGGGTTCCTCAAATATTTTTTTAACTTCACTCTATTACCCGCATATACATGTAGGTAAATAAGCATAGTGTTAAGACACTCCATTACCAACTTTTCCTAATGTTGACAAGATTAAAAGTGTTAAGTGGAAACTGAACGTAGCGCTTTGTCTTGTTACCAGAGCAAGGAAACGAAACTAGCTCATTTTCCGTTATGGCAATCGAACCCTCAACCGTCGCGTTTCTACTCAGACGCTGTACTTCTTTAATTTGTTCTCTTTTCTGTGTATTCTTTAAAGTCAAATAACTCTATTTGGAATAGAATATTTAAAGTTAAATAGTTCTATTCCAAATACACCCCCATTCAAAATATATCTAAATAACACCGTTCCCCACTATTCGCCGAATTCCATGACGAGTGGCGGAACTGAACACCGCGTTTTGACAATAAATTATTTTTTTAATGTCAAATAATTTATTAGCATTTCAGTAAAGTTAGCGTCTCCTATTTGAGAATAATCGATGCAAGAGAATAATAGTTATTTTCCTCCTACAGTCGCTGCCGCAAGTGTCATAGCCGCTATACTGTTAATTGGTATTATAACAGTCATCGTTTGGAAGATTCTGGTAGACTTGCACGATAAGAGGGAGTATGTGAAGTTCGCGAAGGAGTCCGAAATGGCGGGATACGACATCACCGACAACCCCCACTATGAACCACCCACTATGAAATTCACGAACCCCGTCTACACTGGTTAGAAATTGTGTATGTAATTAGTAATAAATAAAGTTTATAATATTTATCTATTTTTTTTCTTCTTAAAAAATATGATTTATAATTAAATATAATATCTCAAAACGATTGATTTTTTTAAACATTATAATTATAATACATTATCGATCCTACAACCATCGTTTTAACAGTCAGACGCTGAACCACTGCCCCACAATGATTTCGTAATCTTTTAACAAAATGTTATCACGAAATAATTAATAATCATTTTATTTATTATCGCTACAAAAATCACAAAATGTCGCTCTTTTCAGAAACAGCTGTCACATAGTCCGTAGTATCAAGTAAATGGGTACTACACATTAAGTAACACATTAGTATTTTAGTTGAAATAAAGGCAATAAAACAATACATCAAACGATTACTCAATATTACCCACTTATATAATTTAAAAAATAAATAAAGTATATAAAATAAAAAAAAACATATGTAAATGTACATAAAAACTCACATACAATGTACCAAAATAGTAATCCATGGAAATTTCCAAAGAATATAAATTAAGTTATAACAAAAATATTATAGTTCCATAAAAATATCTTTGTTTCTTAAGAAATTTTAAGGATCTATTCACATTTATGTTGTTCTCTTCTTCTTCTATCTTGTTTCATAAATGTGTTAAGACCCTTTATCCTGGTAATGTTACTATTTCTTGTGCGCGCGTTTATCGTGTGTTCTCTTCAATTTTATAGGAGTTTCTTCGTTATAAAGAGACTTTTCTATTTTTTCTTCACTTTTACGTCTAGCCGAGACTGCCTACAATAAGAAATAGTATTTTATTCATACAACTATATTGTATTATTTACTCTATATTGTATTATTTATAGAGGCCAATCGTGGCGCACGGGCACCAAGTGTGACTGTATATTTCCATTTCTTCCATCTGGTATCAGAGTTATATGGATTTAACTCATACACACGACCACATAAACTATATATATTATATTTTACACTTACTCTATTAACTTCTTTCACACGCTTCGGCTTCGGAAGGTCGACTTCCGGATTGAGTAGTGTTTCCTCTCCCAGAGCAATGGTACAGCAAACCGAGTCCGTGTTGGTACTATGCAAAATTTTATTGATGTAATAATAAAAATATCTTCTATTATTTTCACGCTGTTAGTTATAAGTAAAGAATTGTAGAGAAGATTTTTGACTTATAATAAACTAATTCTAATAGATATATTCCTTTTCGCTACATAATGTGTTGTTAAGCGCGGCGTTGAGTTCTGCCACTCAACACGCAATGCCTGCAGAATTCAGTACAAAGTGAGAAACGGAGTGTATTAAAACTAGGTTCCCTCTGCCTTCTCTGCCCTCTGCTTCACGCTGTATTCCGCACACAGCACCATGCTGTGTGCGGAATACAGCGTAAAGCTGAAGCTGAATTACTCAATATATAGAAATTCTTATTACCTTTTGAAAAATCGCTTTACTTATCCCGTATGTAAGTGGGAAAGCAAAGCGATTTTTCAACAGGATTTTTCAAGTGAACATAATTAAGGTACAAAACTCTAACGTACATGTCTCCCTCAGTCATCGACACATTAACAATGGTTTTGTCATGATTTCCGTCGACTTTGGGTGAACAACACACAGCTTCCCTTGCCTCTTGCAATCGCCGCCATTCCTCTGCCACTCTCCGGTCTAATTCCGCCACTGATTTATTATAAGTAATAGTAGTAATATAAAATAACCTCCTAAAGTTTCTACTCGGATCGGTAATAATTTAACAAATGTTAAATTTGAAACTTTTGTTATGGAATACGCCTAATGTTACAAAAAAATAATAATATTTCAAATAAAATAATAACACAGATACGAAAATTTGAACCTGTTATACTTTATGTTGTTATTTTATAATAACATTAAAAGTGAAACAATTCGACATAGTTCTGCAGTGAAATAAACATATTTTATACGCCTGAGTACTTAGTTTAAATTTCAATATTATTTGAGCATATTTGAGAAGGTAAAATAACTAACTGTGCTTATGTGTTTGTCGTTGCTTATTGATTAATTCAGATTCTAAGGAATGCATTCGCCTTTGTAGAGTATGTTCCTTGCTTATTTTCGCTTTCCAAATCCTACACACTTTTAAGTGCAGAAATGATAACTCTTGCGGATCCAAAATCTGATAAAAATATAGAATAAGTCAGTCAAGCGCACAATACTATTTTAAATTCCAATGTATTAAAATATATTCGTAAATTGTAACTTTGGATTCCACCGTATTACATAAATATACAAAATAAGTAACAAACTTGTACAATGTGCGGAAATACTCCAAGTCACTAGTTACAAAAAGAAAAACTTTATGTATATACATATTTAGATCCGCGATATACTTATTTACATATTTATATATAAAAATTGACTGATTTGAAACGTCCTAACTAAAATTTCTAACCTCTAAAGAATATCGTAACCAATAATCAAATATATAAACAAGCAATATAATCTCACATCAACATTGTCGTTCAATATTTTATTCGCGATATATTTCAAATATGTTTGTTCGTCCATTTTCCTCTGTTCCGTGTTAACTTGCTCAAATATATTACGTATAGTGTCCGATACATTGATATCTACAGTGCAAGTGCAAGGCCCATGAGCCCTGCGTTTGGGTCTCACGTCGGCCAATATCATATTGGTTTTAGTTAGTATTTTGTCATCGAAACGACATTTGACTCGCTTTCTTTTGATTTCCGGTGTCGGTATTTTAACAGGAACCTTCAATTAAAGTTATTTGCAAAATTTTAAAATAATATACATATATTATATTGTCTAATTCAAATTTATAAACAGAAATAACTAAAACTGTACTAAACTAGCTTTCTACCAATTACTCATCGCATCTCTACAGAATTCAACTTTATTTCATTCTCCTTCTGTAATATCCACGTTTCGCGGTCGTGCAAAATGCAGCGGCGATAACAACACTGCATTGTGTACGGCTAAACGTGCAGCTGTCCTGACGTTTCGATGTCTCATTACCGGAAGCAATACGCCTTTCCAAATTCATCTCTACTGAACATACTTCCCAAGCATACCACTTCCACTGATCTGGCATATCGTCTTTTTTCATTTCTTTTAAATACCAGAATGTTTGTCTTACTTCCGTTCAAGCTTAGAGAGCTATAGTGGGTACTATCACCAAGGGGTAAAACAAAGTGTTATGGGAGTGAAAGTAGGTGAATTGAGTGTAAATTGCCTGCTGTACGCAGATGATGCATTCATTGTATTCATTGCATTTTCAGAATGCGAGTTGCAGGTATTAGAATTGGACAACCAAGCTGACATGGCACATCCTTGTTTAACACCTGATTGGGGGTGAAACCAAGGTGACGCGAAAGGTCCTACTCGCACGCAGGCTGAGTGATCTCTGTAAAGAAACTTTATAGTAAGCAGAAACTGTCCGCTCACATTGAATCGGGATAGTATCTCCCATAATTTCGTTCTCACAACTCTGTCAAACGCCTTTTCCAAGTCCACAAAAACACAGAAAACTTTTCGGTTAAAAGCCAAGAATTTTTCCGTGATCATGCGGAGGGTAAAGATCCATACATCCTCTTCGGGGCCTTCCACAAGTGCCTTTCGGATCTCTCTTACATTCTTTCCGCTAATACTTTAGCTTAAACCTTACTTTCCAAGCTAATCAATTGATAGCCCTATTTATGGCTTGCGCAATCTATTTGTGAACCTTTGCTTTTATACAAAGGCACGATGACTGCATATCGCCAAGCGTCAGACCCCCCCTGATTTTATGCATAAACTGCATGCATCGCGTGGTCCAACATATTTGATCATCTCAGCAGCAGCTCCCTCTGTTCCTGCTGCCTTACCACATTTCATTTCATTTTATTTTATCATATATACATTTCATTTTATCATACACTTGAGACTGAAGCGTCATCACATTTATACATCTCCTTGTAAAATTCCACTCATCGCTGCAAAACGTTTGGTTATTCTGTTTAAAGCCCTTCGAAAGTACCCCTTTCATTCTGTATATATATAGTAAATAGCGAGCAACCTTGAGAAACACTAACACTTTTCTCGCCAGAAAAGCTTCGTGTTTTCCCTGAACTCATTCGTGAACCTTTCCTCTCTATCATTCTCTAATTTTATTTAACCTTCATATTACTTTCGTTTGGTGGTTTAGCACTCCTTATACTCCTTTTTTATCTCATTTTTATTTTATCCTTACCTGAGGCTTTATATAATATAGAGGAAATTACATCTTACTTCTTGGTACTATTGAAAATTACGCCAATATTATTTAATTGCAAACCATTAAACGCCATAATGTGCTCAATCAAACAAAAAGACCATAAAGCAGTATATAGTATTCAATATTTCTTTCATTACCTCATCCAAGTTTGTATGTTTATAAGTAAGTTTCGATGTAAGATATCTATTTTCATTTTCCAGTTTTTCTACTTTGCGTAACGCCTCAATGCTCATTGTTCGTAAATTTTCTATTTCATTTTCGTGAATCTTTATTATGTCATAAAGCCTGTCTTCATGAAGACTCTGAATACTTTTCACGCCGTGATTGTGTTCGCTAATTATATATTTAACGTTGCTATCGTATTGATCCTTGATTGCTTCTATTTTGTTCTTATAATCTTTTTCTATACTTTCCAAAGTATTTGTCAATTGATGAATTTTATTTTTGTAATCATCTATGTCATCCATTTTCACATAAACTGCACGATCCTGTACCAATTTTGTGTGTTTTTCACTTGTAGATATGGTACTAAATTCGGAAGAATTTTGTTTAAAATATTTTTTTTCTAATTCTATGGTTTTGTTGGAACTGTAAATTGTATCATCACTCTGTGATTTACGAAACTCTTTATTTGAATCTCTATATAAATTTTGGTCGTCATCATTTGATATAGCTGTCGACGATTTATGTTGATGCGCACGTTTTGTATTTGTGTCATCGTATAAATTATCTGAACTACTAATTGATAAAACCTTAGTTGTAGCATCTATACGTGTTAACTTAGAATTGTCATCACTATCTAAGATAGGCTCATGTGCATCTATTGTGTGCATTTTAATTTTCTTTCTAGTTTTCAGATCAATATTTATATGGTTCGAATTTCCATTACCTGTACTTGGTAATTTTAAATCTTCATATGTAAGGATATTTTCAGTCTTAGGAAAAATGTTTTTATTGTCACGAGTTTTACTTTTCATGTCACTTTGAATACCTTTTGTTGTAGATATAATGTTAACATTATAATGTTCATAAGCCTTATTTCTTATATCGGTATCAGAGAAAACTTTTCGCTGTGGAATAGAATATTGTTCTACAGATTTTTTGTCATCATCTGATAAAGTGACTGTAGAGTAATTATCTGTGTCTAAAGCTCTGGGTACATTGATATTGAGCTTTGGTTTTACACTGTCATCTTCAGTTTTCTCATCACTACTAGGAAAACTACCTTTCTTGTGTTGCATTTTATGAAAGGCCTTTTTTGCTGTTGCGGAAAACGGATTTTGGTTAGTTTCAACAGTAGCTCTCTCAATAATAACTTTATTATATCCATTTTGCCAATATTTGTTTTCAGTATGAGATCGACTACCAGACGTACTTTGACTGTCTCTGTATATCATAAGCACATCTTTATCTTGTGATATAAAAGATTCTCGACCAACTGAGTTGCATTCAGAATCATTATTATTATCAAAATTATCATTGCTTACAATTTGATCTGTAGCGCTTGATTGTATATTTTCTTTTTTATTATCATTTAAATAATGTGCACTGCCATTCATATTTTTAGATGAATTCATATGTATGTTTGTACTATAAATCTTAACATTACTTTTCTTGTATAAAGATAGATCATTTTGTTCTTGAATATTAGAAGCATTAAAATTATCACTTGAAAGAATTCTTGTATTGGTTTGTGTCACGCTAATACCGTCAATTGAATGTTGTTCCAGTTTACCAGGACTCAATCTTTTAGATTTGTAATTACAATAAAGAAATTTTATAAAATCTATATTAAAATTTCCGTAATCTTTAGATATTGTTTCTGAAACAATAATATCATCATTGTTTGCTTTATTTATAAAATTGATTGGTCTTTCAGTGCCACTATTATTTTTGTCTAGTTCTGGGATGTCAGTCTCAGTGGCAACATGTCGGCAATTTATGTTTGTTACTTCACGATTTATTTGCGTGCTAATTTCTGACGTAGCTTTATTTTTTGATTGTGTGATATGGCTTTGTAACGATAAAATTTGTTCATCTTTCTCTTTTAATTCTAATTTTACATTTGCTATGGCTTCTTCATTTATTTGATTATGATTACATCTGTCTACAAGTTTTTCTTTGAACTCATTTAACTGCATCAATAGTTTCTCATTTTCTTTTTCGAGAGATTCCTTTTCGTCTTTAAGTTTTAATAATTCGTTGTCTTTGTTTTGATTCGTTTTATCAAATATTAATGTTTGATTTAACATTTCGCCTTCTAAGTCTTTGATTATATCCTCATAATTGGTTTTGTCTTTTTCAGATTTATTTTGTAGGTCTTCTAACTGTTTTTTTATATATTTTCGTTTCTGCAGCATTTGTTCCTTCTCGATAGTTATTTTACGTCTTTCATTTTCGGCAATATTTTTGGCTTCATCTGCTTTCGACTTAAGAATTTCATATGAGCTTTGCACACTTAACAAAGTTTTTTCTAATGACTTATTTTTATAATGGAGCTGTCTGCCTATTCTATGTAACGTTTCAACTACTTGCTCAATTTCACAATGGTCTGGTTGTAAACAGCTTTCGTTAAAAATTTCTAGTTCCAATTGCCTTATTTCTGTAATGATCTGTTGTTTGTCTTGGTTTAGTTTATTTATTTCGGAGATGTAAGTACTTTTTTCCCTAACAGATTCATGTGATAATGATTTGGAATAAGAAATTTGTTCTTCAAGTTTAGCCTTTTCACTATGCAATTTTGCCAATTCCATTCTCATATTATGCGTTGCTTTGGAATCTAAATCGATAAGAATAATAATAATAGTAACTGTACGTTGAAAAACGTGTTAGTTATACGATAATATTACGATAACAGCATTAAAAAACCGTTTAAGGCCTGGACTACACTACACTGACAAATGTATGTTAAAATTAGCCCCTCTCTGGTAGAATAAGCTGCTTTTGTCTTACTAAGTCTTTTTCGTCTTAACTTTGATTAGTTTGGAAAATGTACAAAGAGTATTGAAAATAAAAATACAAAAAGTGAGTAAATGAGTAATTATATGTTCGTATACGTACGGTGAGCTTCCAGGTTTTTTTGAGCTTGATTTAGTTTTTCGAAGCTAAGCTTTTTTATTTCTTCTCCAGATTCTACAACTTTATCTAAACTATTTTGAAGTCTCCTTATTTCATCTTCTAGACTGTTAATGTGATTTTCTAAACTGGCAATTTTTTTGTCTTTTGCTATTATTTCTTCATTAAGATTAACAATATCATATTCCTAAATGAAAATATATGTAAAAATATAATATTTAGGCTAAACACACATATTCTGTAACTTTATACTTATTTACCGATTCAATCAATTTATCTTGCAGTTCGTTAATTTTTTTGTTGCTAGACAGTTTTTCCGATTTCAAAATATCAATTTCTTTCTTGATGTTATCGTATGAAACAGAAAGTGAGTCTGATTTCATTTTCTGAAACAAAATTAAAATGTTGATTTCAAAATTTTCATAAATTTGCTTATGTTAATGTTATTATTATGATCACCTCGCTGCGCGCCCGTATAAGAGCTTCTTCTACATTATCGTTATGTAAAATAAGGTCTCTATTTTCTTTGTTTAAATGTACAATATTTTTTTCTAACTTTTTAATTTTTTCTAATTTTACGTTTATTTCCTTTTCTAAATTTTCTTTTTCAAAATTCATTTTACTGTGAGCTATTTCCAAGTCATTGTGATTTTTTTCTAAGTTCTTATAATATTTGATCCGGTCTAAAAGTTCTAGATTTTCTTTCACTGCATTGCTCAAATTAGCGTGTAAGTTTAAGTTTTCTGTTTTTAGCACTACGAAATCATTTGCAGCAGAATTTTTTTGATCTTTTAACATATTAAAATCATGAATTAAAATTTGATTTTCTGCTATTTTACTTTCAAAATTTTTATTAACTTTGCTTAATTCTGCTGATCTCTCATTAAATTCTTTCTGCAAAAACTCTTTTTCTTTTTGTAATCGATCATAATTTTTGTTTAAGTCTAGCAACCTAGTTTCTAAATCATTTACCTCCTGTGCTTTTAATAGTAGACGTTCATTTTGTTCATTTATTTTGTGTGGCATTGCTGTAATTCTTGTGAGACATTTTCAAGAAGTAAGCTTTTCTTTTCCAAATCATCTCTCTCCGACATAATTTTTTGGTAAGATTTATTTAGTTTCAAATATTCTTTTTTTATATTTTCCGATTCATTTAGATGATTTATTAAATGTTCACTCTTTTTACTAGTTACCTCTAAAGCATTTAACAGCTTATTGGCTTCATTTGTTTTATTTATTAAATCGTGTTGAAGTATAATTTTTTCCCCGATTATACTTTCATGGGATTGCGAAAGCTGCTCAAATTTTTTCAACAAATGTTCTTCTTCTAAAGTTTTCGCTTTTAATATTTCGCTTTGTTTTTTAGCTATATCCAATGATTTCTTCAAGTCTTCATTTTCCTGGCGTAATAAATTTATATTTTCCGCGTTAATATCGCGTATAATTTTAATCTCTGTTAAGAGATCAGAATTGTTAGAATCATTTTTATTTTCAATTAATACATCTTTTTCGGTATTAACATTATTTATGTTTACATAGCTACTGATATTTTCTAATATACCTAAACTATCTCGTTTAAGTGAATGAATTGAATTAACAACTGTTTCTCGTTCATTTTCCAGTATTTGTAAATTTTGATCAAAACTGTCACGAACATTTTGTACTTGCTCTCGTAAATACATATTTTCATCATTTTTTCGATCAAGCTCTTCCATGAGGTTATTTATTTCCTGAGATTTATTGTGTAAAATCCCATTTAAATTCTCTATTGCATTCACTTTATTTTCTATCTCTATACTTAATGACTTGCGACTTTTTTGAATGTTGTTTATTTCTTCATGGCATTCTGCTAATCGTGATTCTAAGTAATTATTACTTTGTAAAATATTTTCATATTTACCTAGAAATAATGAACAATTAGTTACTATTACATTCAAAGATTGTAAATACCATCTAAATATTTTATTACTTTTCCAATCTTCAACATCATATTTTAATTGATTGATTACTTCAAGTTGTTTTTGAAGCTCTTCTTTGTAGTATAACTTTTCTTCTTCACTACAGCATAAAGCGTCCTTTAAATTTTTTAATTGTTCTTTTTGCGTTTCTATTTCATCAATAACTTCTAAATACCTTGTTTCATCCTCCATAGTTGATATCTATCAAAAAAAAAATATTGCATGAAAAAAAAAATGAATTTCATAATTTTAATATTAAATCATATTAGTGTCTGACTTTGTTAGTATCTTTCTCCAAGAGAGTGTCAATTTGCGTTGTCAAGCTTCTTATCTGTTGCTCCTGACACATCAATTTACATTCATATTCTTTTAATTTACATATTAAAGAATTTTTCTGCTTTTCACATGCCAAGGATACCTCAGTGAGTTTATTATCTAACTTAATGTTTTCATTTCTTAATTCATCTATAGTCTTAGATTTCATCTTATTAATTTCATGTTCAGCCATTAGTTTTGTTTCTATACTGGATGCTTCATCAGCTAATATTAAAAATTTTTCTTTCAGCTTATCCAGATCTTCCGAACGATGGCGATAAAATTCTTTTTCTTTCCATAATTCATTATATTCCTTTAATTTATTTTGGAGGCATTCGCATTCATTTTCCAGATCAGCATATTTCTGACAGCGTTTATTCAGAAAATCTTTTTCATGTTTTAAATTTTCATAAAATGTAAGTAAGTCGTCATAATTGGCTTGTAAGTTCTTTAAGCGTTGAAGGTTTTCTTGATCTGTATTATAATTATCTATTACATAGCATTCATCTATATGATCATCGTCCAGCTTAGTGGAGGAGTCTTCTTTATCTAAAATTTCTTTTAAATCATCATTTTGCATTATATCCGCAATGAGGTGCGCTCTTTTACTATCTAAATTTGCGTTATTATTTTCTGTAGACGTTAAAGCAAATTTAGCTTCAACGTGGGTTAAAATTTCAGCATGGTAGCAAGAACAGTCATTTGAATTATTATTTTGGGAACAAGGAGCGATTAAGGCGAGACTAAATTTTTCCAAAACTTTCAATTTAAAAAGTATCTTTCCTTTGATGTCAATTACCCTAGTGTCTTTTCCTGCAGTCTGCACAAAAAAATACAATTTAATTAAAATATAAAAATAATGATTATTTGAATAATGATAGTTAATTATTGATGTTTATTAAAGATATTAAATTAACAATAACAAACCAATAAGTTTAAATATTCTTTATACTTTGTATTCTGACACAATGTATTAAATATTTTTGCTAATGCCGTATAAATATGTGCGTAAAGGCAATAAGGTTCACATACATCATTTTCCATTACCTAAAAATGTTACGGCTAAATTATTTTATAAATCAAGAAGATATTACATAAAAAAAGTTTTTTGAAGCTGAATACCAACCGCTATAGTATTTTGCATTGCATTCAATTTGGCGTCTTTACGGATAATTGTTCCTTGCAATTCATCAATCCTCGAATCGTATACAGCTACGAAGAAAGTTATAAGGTTTATTTATACCTTACTTAGGTACTACCTACAGTTAAGGCTTAAAAATATTATTTTTGTTAATACATATGTACCTACTTACAAAAGAAAATCCTATTTCATAAGTATAGGTCAGTAATGTCAGTCGGATACTGTATAGATATATGTATATTGAAAATATTTACTTTGAAATTAAAATGTCAGAATTACGGGAACTTAGTGGTGCATCAATTCATCCAAAACTATCATCTCATATAGGCCCGTCTTTATCTTATACAAATCAACTTCACGCTGTATCCCGCTCACAGCATGGTAGGCAGAGAGACCCTAGTGTTAAGACACTCCGTGCCCTATTTTACTTCAAGTTTTAGTGGTAATGCGTGTTGAGTGCCTCGACCACCAGAGCGAAGACATGAAAATATAAATGGAAATAAATATTTAATTTCCTCGTGTGGGGATCGAGCGCACAACGAGTCGATTTTACAGTCACACTTTGCGCCCCTGCGCCAGGACTGGCCTCAATGCATTATTTATCTTGTACCAAACTATATTTAAATAAAAAATACTGTAATTATACTCTAAAATATTATTTTTTTATAAATTATATCATACATGTGCTTGCATCACACGTGCACGACTCTCCGAATTGATTGCTTTTCGTTTCCATTCGTGGAGTCGATTCCTTCTGGACATCCCACTGAAATATATAATTTAAAATATAAATAACATTTATTTATATAATATGTTTAAATGTATAAATATTCTTAAAGATTTCTAATCTTGTTGCTAATTATCCTAATATAATAGGTGTTACGTTAGTGAATACTGGATTTACCTCATCTCCTCGAGATTTTTCGATCTGAAATTTTATAATTTAATTAATTAATACGTTTTTTTATTAAATTAATTTATATTGATAAGTACATAAATTATAATAGAGACTATTTAGTCTTAAATAGAAATTTACAAACACAAACATGTACAATTACAATAACACGTAGTTTATCATTATTTCACTCAGTAAATGTCACAGCAAAGAACAGACGAAATGTATTATTGGAGGCTTATTAATATAGAAAAGAATGATGACCCAAAAAAAATATTTCTAAAAGTCTTGTCTCTTTGTCTGTGCGTTTGTTTTAGCTAATCACAGGAAATGGGAAATTGATTTAAATGCAGCTTGCACTATTTTATTTTGGTTAACTCCCTAGTATAAACTTTGGACGCCTACATAGAAACTCTGCGATATATATATATATATATATATATATATATATATATATATATATATATATATATATATATATATATATATATATATATATATATTTAAAATGTTGATGATGTTTTTGATCAAAACTTCCTACAATGAAGAAATTTTCAGAAAAAAAAATTAATATTTCATGTCCTTCATGCGTTTTTGTTGATGTTATTTTCATGTCATTATGATTACTTATTTATATGTGTTTGTAAGTTTAGTAGATCATATGATATTAGGTACTCAATATGATATCTTATCTTATACAGTTGGCACGCGCCTGGCATATGTGTTAAAATATATATTTTACATATATAAACAAAAAAATTAATTACCTCTTCCATAAATCTGATCTGAAAAATTAAATATGAAATATGAAATAAAATACCTCAAGTAATCAAATGATATGAAATATTGAATGTCAATATATGTACCTCATCACCTCTCGATTTACCGGTCTGAAAATAAAATAATTGAAACAATTAAATATTTACAGAATTTATTTAAAGAAAATGCCTTCGTCTAATGATCACCTGATGTCTAATAATCATCAGTAATATAAAAAAAGATTACATATAAAATTACTGTATTAAAAATATGTTTAAAAACTTTCTACTATTGGTATTACTAAATATATAAAAAAATATTTTACGTTTTCCAGTAGATCGCCATACCTCAAATGTTTCTGAATCTATGCCCTGAAAGAAAAAAAGATACGTTAAGCAAATATATACTAAAATCATTAATTCAAATTATTAATTTCCCCCAATTATTGTAAACTTATCTTTTCAACTGTATTTTACTACTTTTTTTATCTGTGCAATAAAGAATATATATTATTGTTTCGGACTTACCTCCGTAAATCCAGAAAGATCTAAATCCAAGCACTGTAATTAGAATTAAGGTTTTATTGTAAACAGAAATTCATGAATATATATTGTAGTTGGTTATTCTGTATTATAAGTACTTACCATATCGTCCAGCTCCTTGTTAGCAGCTTTTATGGTTGCATGCTGAAACATAATATAACGTAAGTGGTTAAAGAAATATATAATGTCCAAGACCGAGGTCATAGGTTCGATTTCCTATTTCTATACTTTGCACACGTTTCATACATGCTTAGCGAAAAATTGTGTCGTAATATTGTTAAATTAGTTCAAAATACATGAATGTTTGCATAAATAATAATAAATCTTACTGCATTAGCAATTTCACATTTCTGTTCACATGTCAGGTCCAATTGATCGTATGCAGCTATCAACTGTTCAAACTCCTCTATCTTGCGCTTCAGGCGCGCGATCTCAGCATTCTTGGATATCATTAGAGTGCTCACAATCACTTCAGTCGGTACATACTTGGGTCGAACCGTTTCATTGTTCCTCTTAATCAGCTCCACCAGGTGTTCAGTTTTGTCAGTACAGAAGTGTGACCAGGCGCGCGCGTCAGTGCACGACGCGTACGCCTTCAACTTACCCTCGTTGCGTGCAGGTAAGTCGAACAAGTCATAATCGTTAAATACACGTTCTCTTTTAGTTATAAATGACATAGCCAAATTGTTCTTTCAATGTTGCTTTTAGAATTTTACTAGACATTTAATTAATACTTACGACCCTACTTTTCACTGCCATCCATATTCATAATGATAGACTAGATTTATTTTGTATTGCGATACTTTAAATGTATATAATAAAATCAATATATAAAATGCTTATGACACAAAATCGAGTCTGATATATGACTTTAGTAGAATGTCAAATTTGAAATTTTTCTATTCGTAGTTTTTATGTGCTAAGATATAAACATTAATTTATAGTAAACCTTACGATAGGTATAATATATTTTTACATCTATAGAAAATCAATTGTCAATTTGGTTTCAGTTTTTGACACACAATATATTTACAAATTAAATGTTAGTTTCAATATGATTAAAATAAAAAGTGCAGAGAAAATTCAATGTTTCATAAAAGTCAAAAGAACATTAAGCTATTAGGACGTAGTGAGGGAAAAATTAAATCTTTTGAATCATGTGTAGATGTAAGAGCTTGGAGTCATGATATTAATGTTAGTAGCTGCTATCTTAGAGATTGGATAAAGAGTGACATGCCAGTTTGTATCGTCCCTGTATCTGCTGTGACAAATTTGCTTAGAGCTATGACTTGGAGACGACGTACTAAGGTTAAAATTTTGTATATTTTTGAAAATTTTCAAATGTTATTTCATACTTTGGAAAGAAAATTACCTTTTTTTAGAAAACATCTAATAATTCAAACGTAGTGGGGTTTACACTTACAATTGCTGACAACATAAATAAGTTGTGGCAAATAAATTAATAATTACTATGTATAGCTATAAATTCTATCGGCAATAGTAAATGGGGCTTCTAGGTATTCGTATGCTTGAAGAATAGTAAAATAAAATCCTAAAAAAATAGTTAAAAATAATCTTTGAGAAACTTGGGTAAAATTATTTTCTGTTAAGGCATGATGAGCTCAAGTTACTGTAATTCCTAATGTAATAAGAATAGTGGTATTTAATAAAGGAATTTGAAATGGATTAAATAGTGGTTGGGCGATTTCCAAGAGGCGCGGTTTCAAATTCCATCCCATCCCATCTACATTCGAATTTTTATGTTTTCTAAAAAAAAATATTTAGGTAAAATTTCAAAATAATGCAAAAATCTCTAACAATTATAGTTATAACAATAGGTAGTACCAAGATGTCATCCAGAATGTAAATCCAAAGTGGTACTGGATAGCATCTGTAACTCGTGTCATGCGATAAAGGAATGTTTGAGAAATGAACAAGTATTCGATAAATATTTTGTGGAAGTTAGTATGATATTTGTTTTGTTATATTCTTCAACTATCACTTGATAGTAGGCCTAAAGCTTCTTGTATAATTTTTATCAGGAAGAACTAGAAACTACACATTGGCCTTGTGAACAATGTATGGAAGCCTTAAAGGCGATTAAGATGTTTTGGAAGATAATATTGGAAAAAATATTTAGAATCGATAACACAAAAGCCGAATTTAAGCCATGTAGCAGTAGTGACAGTATAAAAACTGTTGCTCAAATTTGGCAAAATGAAATAATTGAAAAATCACTCATTGTTAGAAGTTTATCGCCATTTTTGAATGACCAAGTATCAACTGCGTCTTGGTATTACAAAATAAAAGAAATTCATTCAAGTAACAATTACACTTGTCGTAAAGACGTTGGCACTGAAATAGATATTTCTTTATGTAAATCATCTCAGAGCAAATTAACAACGAAATCAGAAAAAAAATTAAGTCAATATACATCAACTATAATTAAAACTGTCAATGCCAACTGTAATACATGTTCATCTCAGGGAAGCATATACCGAAATAAAAAAATGGAATATATCAAACAACGATACAAACAACAAAATGAAGAATTGAGGACACTGAAGCGGGAAAATCTATCTCTAAAACTTGAATTAGAGACTATTTCAAAAAATTTAACTTCTTATAGACCATTAAATATTTATGACAACAATAAAGTTCCTGCACCGACGCCTTTCGAAGCTTGTTGCGAAAATGATAATATTGTCCAAGACATTGAGTCAGAAATGATTATTACTTTGAAAAATTGTAAAAATACTGTAAGTAACTCCCTTGACAATTAATTTTTATAGCTTCGTACCTCAAAAGAAACAAACCGAACCCTTATAATTCTATAAGGGTTTGGCACTGTTTATCCCTTTGTCAAGACCATTTATTCCAAGATCGCGTGGAAATATGCTGAAATAAATATAAAATAATAAATCAAGCTTCTAAGTCCACACAACTATAAAGATTTATTTAGTTATTATACTTTAAATGTATAAAATAAAATCAATATAATACATAAAAAATTAAAGCACCTCTAAAAAGTACGAGATAAGTAAATAGTCTCTGCTGAAATTATTATGTACCAAATATTATAAATTTTGCAACTAATAAATAAACAACTTATTTCCATGTGTTATATTAAAATATACGTTTTTTTATACGCCTTACTAATAAAGATGTTTTTAAACTTTTAAAGGTTAGACGTGTTCGTATACCACTTTCATTTTATTTTATTATTATAACTAATCTGTTTTGCTACAGTAGGTAGCATAAGACCACGGCTATCCCTTAAACATGTGTACTTATAAAAATCCACTTCCCACTGTATCCCGCACACAGCAGGGTAGGCAGAGGGAACCTAGTGTGGGGAACGGAGTGTCTTACATTCCGTTCCCCATATACTTACATCTTTGAAATTGTGGATAGAAATTGAATCAGATTTTTCTTTTTTAGAACTTTAAACACGTGTCCATGTTACAAGTATTACATAAAACAAATACTACTATAGAAAATAGTACCATATCTAGTAGTTCATGCAGGAAAAATGAAGATCCTATAAAAGTGTTAAATAAAGGTAAAACCAATTTAAAAATTGATTTATTAAAAATATACACAAATATATATATTTGGTTTTATATTATTTTGTTAGAACTATCGTTATATTATTGCTCTGTAATGTGTATCAATCAGCTCAATTACCTACGTGAGTTTTTATGTTTTTAATGTTGTTGAATCTTTTTTTTAATAACACATTTTAGCGTTTTTTAAGTTATACTACAATGTTTTTACATAATATTAATATCATCTTTTAGTACAAGATACTTTTAAACAAATAGTAGGAAAAGAATTAAATTATGCAAGTAAAAGAAAATTGTATAGAAAGAATTTAAATGTCAATGCATCTTATCACGAAATGCCACATTCAACCAAATCGTCTCATTCGACTATATCGGATTCTATGTTCGTAAGTATTAAATATAAAAAAAACTTAGACTTGCTCAACTACACACTATAATTATTTATTAAGCTATAATTTTTTTATTATTTATATTTTATATTTTTTATAATTATTTATTAAGCTATAATTTATTAATTAAGCTATAATTGAATCTGAAGATATATGGGTAAAGGCGTATTGGTGCCGGTTACAGGGTTAATTGAGCCCACAGTTGCGCGCTTGGCTGTACACAATGCAGTGTTGGTACCGACGCTGTTATACGGCAGCGAAATGTGGGTATTGCAGATGAAGAATGAAAGAAAGATGAATGCCGTGGAGATGCGATCTCTTCGAAGGATATGCGGAGTCAGCTTAGCTGATCGAATTTGCAATGAAGAGGTTCACAGAATTGCAGGTACTATCGAGGATGTCACGGTGGGAATGAAGAAGAACGTGCTCAGCTAGTTGTTGGGCACGTCGGACGAATGAGTGATGAAAGAATGGCAAAAAAGATTTATGATGGAAAAGTGAGCGGTAAGAGAGATAGGGGAATACCTCAGATGACCTTTGAAAACACAATATCAAAGATATTGACGGAAGGTCACGTGATAGGCACGAGGACCTCCGGATGTATGAAGAGGTTGATGACAGTGGACGAGGCGGAAGAGGTAAGTAGAGACCGTAGCGTTTGGCGCTCCGCTCCTTCTGACTATCCCGATAGAGATAAAGCGTGAAGTTAAATTATATTTATATTATCAGGCTCTATCATATGTTGTTGGGTAAAATATAGAGCCATAATAAGTTCCTATGAACTGAAACCTATGTTTCAGTTTCTCCAAATTCTTCAGTTTTCTTCAAAAAATATTGAAAAAGGGTGAATGAAAATAATAAATCAATGTGAACACTTGGTTATAATGTTTCTTTTCAGTAGACTAAGTAGTTAAGCGTTGTAGTATCTTAGACCCTTTGATTTGTCGGAGCGCATTACTCGAGATGTATTTGTTTTTATGTATGTCTGTAAATAGTTTTTCTAAGGCGTCATATTCATATCTCTTAAGGTTAAGATGATCTGCTAGACCAAATCATGTTGACCAAAATTCGCTAAGGTAAATAGGTTTCGAAATATTTATGTATATCTATATAATAAAAGATATACGTCAAAATTTTTTATTAGTTATTGCGTGAAATGCGAACAATAGGCAGTCATAAATCATATGATTAGCTTCTGTTGCTTATATAAAAACCATTTTTTGCTTTATAATATTATTTTCTTTGTTATGTTCAATGTTCAAAATTGATCCCTTTTATGAGAATATCCATATGTAAGAAAGTGTACAAAATAATTAATTCAAAATTTGCTTATTTCCAGATGTCTACAACGGATGTGTTATGACAAATGAGACAAAAAAGAAACAATAAAAAAAATACAAAACATTTTATAATTTCCATGTTTTATTTACACGAAACGAGACATAATTTTGATAGCGCGTCGATACAACAATTTATTAGCATCTATACCGAATATGAAATCCAAATGATTAAACTTAGGCATATCCACCCTATACTTACCCACAACCGACCTTACTTCCGAAAACAACCTGTCAACATCGCTCGGCGTCGACAGCCAGTCGTTGTCGCCGTAATGGAGGAAAATGGGGGTCGTTATTGCACTCAAGTTGTAACTCGGTGGGAAGAATGCGCCGTAGATACGTTTGTTGGCGAGCCAGCCGTGGTCGAAGTTGGCGAATTTCTTGGATTTGTATAACTGTCCGAAGTGTACGAGCTGCCTGGAGGAGGCGCCGGCCGGCGCGTGCCCGAAGATCACCGGGACCATCGTCTGGAACACGGGTGTGCTAAGGTCTTGACGTGTCCAGATGTAAGTGGGTCTTGTTTATAATATAAGACTAAAAAAATTAAATTAAATTAGCTTCACGCTATATCCCGCACACGGCAGGGTAGGCAGAGGGAACCTAGTGTTAAAACACTTCGTTCCCCACTTCCTGCGGAATTTGGAGGTATTGCGTGTTGAGTGGCAGAACTCAACGCCGCGTTTTGCCTCGACACCAGAGCGAAGAGATGGAAATATACATTTAAGTAAATATTTCATCTCCTCGAGTGGGGATCGAACCCACAACCAGTCGGTTTTACAGTCACACTTTATGCCACTGCGCCACGACTAGTCTCATATAAGACTAGCCATCCCAATTTCCATCTTCACAAACTTTTACATTCATAATATTATAAATAAGATAAGACAACGTGGTGTTCAGTTCCGTTTGCGCTACTCTACATGCAATGTTCCTAAACGCAATGCAACCATGAGGCTCATTTAATGATTATAAGTCGTTTTTTTTGGTGGATTTTCACTCTCAAATTTTAAGCACAGTATATGTCCTTCACCAAAGCTTTGGATAACTTAGCTATATAAATAAAAAAAAAAATTTTCTAGTTCCATCAAACGAGGTATAGCTATAATCTTATCCTCGCTAATCAACTAATGAATAATTCCATTAATCCAAACATAATATTTGATTTTAATAATTAAAAAATAAAAATAAATAGAAAAAGGAGTTACTTTATTTAGCTGAGCTTCATTATAACCGCACAACAAAAATAGTATGTTAGTACATAGAGCCTGCGTTATGGCCTCTTCACGGCAGACCACTTCTCCAGCCAGCTCATTTATGAAACCACTCGCCATAAATTCATTTTGTCCCAATAATTTAAGAATTCTCTGAAATAATTGTATGGAAAATTTATATTTGTTTATATTTAGATCTAATTCTATAACTATATATACCTAAATTTTACTGATGATGTAAAGTTGATGCATTTATAAGGATTTTTTAAAATGTTAAGTTGTTACTTATTTTGAGTAGCACAAGAGCAATTAATAATTATTTTTTTATATTTTCATTCCTCGCTCTGGCACCAAGACAAAAGCCATGCGTTGAATTCCACCACTCAACAAGCAATGCAAATTCGGCGGAAAGTGGGAAACGGAGGGTCTTAAGACTAGGTTCCCTCTGTCTACCCTGTTGTTTGCCGGATACAGTGTAAGCCCGATTTAATTTTTTTTTAGTTGTTACTCCAATAAAATGTATACCTTAGTTTATAAAGTAAGTAAGTAAATCTTCCTTTCTTGATATTTTTATAACAACAAAAAAGGTCTTGTAAATAAAGATTTATTTACGAGATTCAAATCGGGATATTTATAAGCTGTTACTTATATTATATTACTTAAATACATAAGCTCCTCCTTTCTTTAATTTTACAGTCGTAAAGAAACAATGATTTTTCTTCATAAGTTCTTTCTCTATAGTAAAATACGTAAAATTTTCACTTCCAGTTTTTTTCACTTCATGTTAAATTTCATTACTATTGATCTACGGGAAGTACCCTATAGATTTTCATTACGCGGCGAATTTCATAGAAATTGTAGCAAAAACGATGCATAAGTGCTCGTATCTTTTGATTGCCTTGACTTAAAAGATAAATTTTTTCTGTGCTTCAAGGGATCATTGACTCGATATTAATTTTAGCTTGATATCTTCACGCGCTCTCGAGATAAATAGTGTTGACAGACGGACTGACGGACAACGAAGTGATCCTACAAAGGTTCCTTTTTACCTTTTGAGTACGAAACCCCAAAAAATATATTCTAACAACATTCGGAATAAGTAGCAAATGTTAAGGTTTATTGGAATCAAAACAATCTAATATCTGGATTATCGTTTATTTATTTGACTACTTGAGATAGCCTACATATAATAAAATTTAAACACTTAAGGAGGATTAGAACTATTAGCTACCTATTTGTACGAACGTTATATGTATAATCACGCTTCTGTAAGATTTTTGATTAAATTGAATATGTATGTATATAATGAGCTTATTTTTTAAGGCATTTCCGTTCTCCATTTTCCGACAAATTCTGCAGACATTGCGTGTTGAGCGTCAGAACTCAACGCCGCGCCTTGCCCTTGTCACCGCATACCGGAACCAAGTGGGAATCGTACCTGTCGCGTTTACAGTTGCACGCTTTTGTCCCTGATGCATGCGCCACGATTAACCTCATCGAATTATTTACTCAATTGAATTATTTTTGAACTTTAAACACGCTAAATTACGCTAAATATAATAAAAATAAACTAACATACCTCCAAAGAATTGGTAAACGGCGCCAACGCCATAACCAAAGGACTTTTGATGTTCCCAACATAAGCGACAGGCGCGAGTGCCTGCATGGCGGACACTTTATCATTGTATTCGGGTCTTGTGGACATCATTACGAAAAACGCTGTGGTTCCTTGAGAAAATGCCGCGTATTGTAATTTAGAGACAGAAGTCTCTATCAAAACGTAATCTATCATGGCGGGTATGTCGTAATAGCCGATTTCATGCCAACTGAACTTCCAGAAGGCGGACGAAGATGGATTTATGTTTAAGTGTTTACGGGAGTAAGTATTTCCTCTAGCGTTCCCCATCCACACGTCGTAGCCGGCGTCAGCTAGGAGGTAGGCTAGGAATAATGTTTTTATTTTAGTCTAAAATCTCTGGTACAGTATGGTAGAGAGATGAGTCACTCGTTTTTAATTGCTTTTCGTCTATTTGAAGGGATTGTGTTATAGGTACAGAACACAAAGTACAGTACGGTCGATGAGTCTCTCTAATGTTAAATTTTCTGAACATTTGCGTATTTTTCACTTGGAAATAAAATGTTTAAAAAAATCAAACCAGCGCCGCCGTCTATATCGACATCTGTCTTCAGGGCGGCTACGATTCGGCCGTACAGTATAAATTTTATGTTTCTTATCTAAACGCGACTCATTGAGAGTGCTTGCTTGCTTGCAAGCAGCTTGTATTATAGGTATGGCTCTCTATTTGCCACTTATATTACAATTGAATCATATTAAGAGGATCAATCATATCATTGAGACCAACTGGTTGTGGGTTCAATTTCCACTCGATTAAATGTAATTTATATTTTCGTGTTTTCGCTCTGGTGTCGAAGCAAAGAGCGGCGTTGTTGTCAATACGTAATGCCTCCAGAATTCGGCGGAAAGTGGGGAACGGATTGTCTTAACGCTAGGTTCCTTCTGCCTACCCTGCTGTGAATTTAGCTGTGCTGATATAGCGTGAAGCTGATAAAAAAAACTATGTATAATTCATGCTATAAGGTTGAACTACCTACTTCAAATACTATTAAACATTATTTAATTAAGTATTTTTTACTTTGAAATTAAAGGTAATGGCGTGACAATTGAGTTCACTATATAATTAATTGGTAATGTCGATATACACAAACAATACTTATACTTTATAGTTCAATGCCGTTCGTCAGGATTTATAATCCTTAATTACTACCCGCATAATATTTATTATGACAATTACAAGAAAACACGCTTCATGTCAATGAAAGATCTTAGGCATTGTTACACTGCTTCTAGTGCACTAGGTTAGGTCACTACGAAAAGGGTCACTAGGTTAGGTCACTACGTTTCCTTCCCATTATCTCTGCATACAGACATTTACATTACTGGGTATTTATTTAGTGCGCTTTTGAGAGGTAGGTAGAGCAGTAGATGCAGCGCGGTATTATGAATGCTTAAAATATCGTAATATCTATCTACAAATAAGAATAGTTATTTTTTCAAAGAAATCACAAAATATCTTACCAAGTCCCTTTCCCGGCATCATAATAACCCATTCAGCTGATGAAGAAAGGAGGCCATGTTGTAAGAAAACCACAGGTCTATTCACTTTTGCCGTACCGTGTTTGCCATGAGGGATTCTATGCATTTCCAATACATATTTGTCTTCAGTGTAAACTCGATGTATTTCACACGGGTAACCGTATTTTTTTATTAATGTAAACTGTGAATATTTTTATTTTTTTTAATTATTTTTTTAAATATTACAACTTCACTTAACACGCAATGTCTCCAGAATTCGGCAGAAAGTGGGAAACGGAGTGTCTTAACACTAGGTGCCCTCTGCCTACCCTATTGTGTGCGGCATATAGCGTGAAACTGATTTAATTACTTAATTATTTTAATACTGTCTAATTTGTACGTACAACATCTATTGTAGCATCTTCTTGTAAATTTGTATCTGGACTATTAATTTGGGGCACTTCAACACATTTTGTTAAATCCAATATACAAAATACTATGAATAATAAAATTAAGCAAAATTTTTTCATGTTGCTAAAATTACAACTGTTGTTACGCGTTTAATAACGCTGTTATAATGTCTAACGCTAATATCTAACTAAACAGATCCAAGTTTCACAGGGTTATCGATTGATAACTGATCGGATTATTAAAATAATTGATGTAAGTTTGTTGGTTCGTTTAAATTGAAACTTAATATTTTTCGAAAATTAAATAAGAACACTAAAACAGATGAAAAAAAATATCTATCTACTACTTACCCATAGTCTTCTTTACATTATACGTAGGTATATAGTATGTCATTATGCCGAATTGATTAAACTAAACATTTATTTTTAACTGTAAAAAATAATATATTAGTAAAATAAGACCTATGGAGACAAAAGCTAGCAATACTTTTGAAACTTAGGTGAAAGATTATTAAATATTCTAATGAATATAAATTTGATACAACTTCAATAGCAACTAACCAATTTTTATCATAAAAGGGTCAAGAATTAATCACACATAATCCTCTTATTGCAATATAATAATTTCGTAACATGTATATCCATTCAAGGTTTGATAAAACTGGCATTATCTTTCGTAATTTGAGATTTTGTTAAAAAACAAAGAGGTTTACAAATATTTATTTTTCAACCCAATATAATATAAACTGTATACGTAAATACAATCAAAATTATAGTTCATTGGCAAGTAGGTACTATTTAATTTTACTTAAAAAAAATATTGTCGATGTGAAGTTACGAAATGTTACATAATTAAATTAAACGTAATTAAATAAATGCAAGATCAGTGTAAATAGTAAGATATTGGAACAAGTGAATGAAGAGTGATATATGGGAAGTATGTTCAGGATAGATGGAAGATACGAGATAGAGTAGTTACAGGGTAAATGGTGCCATAACTGCGTAAATATCAGTACTGCTGCACGATTGGATCAAATCCTCCTTCCTCCATCATCAAAGATAACAGAGGAAGGTTACGAAAAAAGCATGAGGACCCGGAGAGCGTGTATGAAGAGGTTGATGAAAGTCAGAGTCCAGAGAGAGAGAGAGATCTGTGTGGTTCCCCACAGACAGAAAGAGGTATATAGAGCGTTTGGCACACCGTTATCTCTGACTACTCCGCTAGGCATACAACGTAAAGTTACAGTAAGTTAAGTTTAATAATAAGTATTACAATTACAGTTTACTTAACGCATACATCAGCTGTGGCAATTCCATAATTTCACTTATTGAGTTGAGTTATTTTGATTTTACTTACGTTTAGATTGTTTATTTAAATTAAAATAAAATTCTTCGCTTAAGCATTTGTAATTAAATATGAAATTTCCCGCTATTTATTTAAATGATTAATGTTGCTATTTTAATATCAATCATCTGATTTTCTTAAGAATGTCACAATTATATTAATTGATTTTTATGTGAATGATTTTTTTTAGAATGAGTATATTTTGTTTGTTATAGTACGAAAGATCGAAATATTCAACAATGTCAGTAAAAAAGTTTCAATTAAACTTTTAAATATCTTATTAAATTTTAAAAAATATATTTGAAACCAAGCGCTAAAAAAAATACGAAAAACATTTTACCTAATTATTTGAGTTAGTTATTAAAATCTTCAGTTTATTCACGCTTCATTTAAATTACTAATTGATATTTATTTTTAAAGTAAAAGGCAAGTAAAAAATGGTAAGTGGGATTTTTTTTTGTGCTGACAACATTGCAGTTGTTGTCTTTCGTTGCGATTGCTAGCATTTTCATTTGTTTGTTTTTACGTTTTATTCTTTTGTAAACAAACTTTATTTATGAAGACACATAATGGCAAATCAAGAAATCAGTTTAAAGTGGAATGGGTATCAGAATAATATTTTATGCAACGTAAAGGAGTTGTTTAAAGACGAAGGCTTATCAGATGTCACACTTGTCTCAGAAGGGCAGAGCTTTAAAGCACATAAAATCATTCTTTCTGCTAACAGTTCAGTGTTTAGAACGATATTCCAGGTGAAATATTATATCGATCTTAATGATCAAGTAATTACCTTTTAAGGCTGTAAAATTTTTGCGTAACGCCCACACATTTTTTTCGCAGCAAAACCCCCAGAAGGATCCAATTATAGTGCTCCATGACATCAATACGGATTCTTTACGAACTCTTCTACGATTCATGTATAATGGTGAAGTGAATGTGACTGAAGAATTTTTACCTGTGCTTTTGAAGACCGCTGAATCCTTACGAATTTGTGGCTTATCTACCGGAAATGATACTACACGCGATGATGAGGTTGGAGACCGATACATGTCTTATATTTTTTTATGAATGTAATACTATTCAAGCCATTCAATGTATAAATAATTTTTATATTCTAGAAGACTGCCACATCAACACAAGCTATTCCAAAGAAACGTAAGAAAAGTGAGCACGATGAAAACAAATGTAATAAGAAACCTACAATGAGCACAACAAAAATGGATACTGCTGTTGCTGTATCAAATTCAGATGTGCCTAAAAATATTGTAAGTAATTAATTTTTATATATCATTTAATATTTTGATAACTGGTTTTGGTTTGGTTTGATTTGGTTTATATTACATATTTAAATACAAAGATTGAATTGTATTTAGGCTAACTATTATGTAGTATGTAATACTATTCAGACAAGGTTTTTTGTTGTGGTGATGTAATTGAAGAAATTAAAGAAGTTATTCATTCATTTTCTGATAGCAACTTTTATTCTCTTTGAATTTGTATTATAGTAATTTTTACATTTCATTTTCTGTATTACAAAATTGTATACAAACTAAAATACATTCATTGGAAAACTATCCCATACTTTATTTCTATTATTACATTAATGTGCTTTTTTAAACTATTAATTTATCATTATTTTAATTTAACATTTCCAAAGTAATAAATATTTTTATATAAGAAATATTTTCTTATAATTACAGAACATAGTACCCAAAGTAGAGCCAATAGATTCACCTCTCACAGATTATTCGGGGGATAACACGAATGACATTGATATTGCAGTCCTAGATACTGCAACAGAAAAAAAATATCCAGTCAGTCCGGAAAGCAATTCAAATAAGCCCTTAAGCGTAAATAATGACCATACCATCAAGAAATGGATAAATGAAGTGAGCAGTACACAACCGTGTTTGAGTGTGGTAAATGATAAAAATATAGATCAAGATGATGATAAAGAGATAGAAATTGATAAGGAAGTTGAAACAGTGTTGCAAAGCGGGACCATAGTGGAGTCGTTAAGTATTGCAAATGAAAATATGAACTTCATTTCTCGTGAAGCCCAGATTGTTAAAGGTATGCTTTATTTATAAAAATAAAGATATATTTTAAGCAAATTTATATTAAACACAATTGGATTCAATGGGATAATTCTTTCCTTCTGGATGGATGGAACAAATTATTTACATTTCCTTGGGAAAAGTGCCACTGAGTGCCACTGCTCAAGATGTCTTGGATTTAAGGCATATACAGTTTGAAGCTAAAATATACCTAAGAATTTGTTTGCTTGTTAAAAATTCTGATTATCTTAATAACATAGTTGATATACTTTAACTATTATTATATTTCAGATAAAAACAGTACATGTTATGCAAATCCTTCATTTCCATGTCCATTTTGTCCAAGAGTCTACAATAGTTGGGGTTATAGGAGGCGGCATGTTAAATCAAGACATACAACTAACAGGTAATATAAATTTAAATAAAAAAAATAGATAAATACTTATTTAGAAAACATATAAAAATTTGAACGTAGCGGGACTCGAATCCGCGCCTCCTGGAAACCGACAAGGCGCTCTGACCACTAAGCCATACGTTCTCGCCAAGCTACGTCGAAATTCTTATATGCTAACAACATAAATAAGTTGTAACAAGCGTATAAGAATTTCGACGTAGCTTGACGAGAACGTATGGCTTAGTGGTCAGAGCGCCTGGTCGGTTTCCAGGAGGCGCGGATTCGAGTCCCGCTACGTTCAAATTTTTATACGTTTTCTAAATAAGTATTTATCTTGCCTTAGTGTGGATTAACACTTAAAAATGTTTAAAAAAAAATAGATGTCTATCTCATGCTAAAAGGTTACATTTTTGCTATAGTTCATAGATGTAATACATTTTTCCTATAGGTCATAATGCTTATCATATCATTTTATCAGCTTCATAAAACATGTGTATTTTTTTATAGCAGGATATGTAGAGGGAACAGTGTTAAACCCTCTGTTCCCCATATTCCGCTGGATTTCATGAGCCATTGCTTGTTGAATGGTGGAACTCCACTTTTGTCTTGGTGCCAGAAAAGATATGAAAATATTAAAAAATAATAATTCATTGTTCTGACTGGGGATCGAACCTGATGGCTACAACGGTTGCGTTACAGTCACACCCTTTTCCCCCCTTGCCACGACGGCCTTACATAAGTTTGTGTTCTACTAAATTGAACTAAAAAACCACTGTCCTGACAAACAGTTTACCTGTAAAATAAAACTCATTTGTTTTCAGACTGTCATGTAAATGGTGTGTATCAGTGCTGCCATCGACAGGAGCATGGTACTCACACGCAACCAGGGCTCATGGCGTTCCTCATGAAGAGGCGAGAAACTCTCTTGTAGTGATGGTAGAAGCTCATGCAGTACTAACACTTAATGAACCAAGTGTAGCTCAACTATTAGGTCAGGTTGGTATTTCTGATAATGGCAATGCTGCTGCTGAGAAAAGTAATTAATTTATATTTTTTGATGAATTTATTACGGATGTTGTAGCATGTAACAGTTAATGAAAATAACTGTAACTAAAACTGAATCCGATAATACAGTTTTGGATATTTTCAGATATCAGTGGAGTCTAAATAAGACTTGAGATGATGAGACAAATTTTTGTTTTTGCCTAGTCGCGCCATGCCATGAATACTACTGTCTATAAAAGATTCTTGAAAACATTAATTACATAATACTACATCAGGTCTGAAATTATCCAAAAGTAACAGAAAATATGAAATTATTTTTGTATCTATAACTAAAACCAAAACCAATGTAGTTTCTGGATTTATTTACAAATGATTTGTATGAATTCAAAGCCGAATTCTCAATCCATACATGTATATGTAATGTATGTATATGTAATAATACAAAACTATGTTTATATGTATATGAATAATTGATGAACAAGAATATCATAATGGTAAATTGATATTAGTCCTCATACTGCCATTAATATCTTATTTACAATTCAAAACCATATAAATAGCTCAGTTACTTAATTATAAATCTTAAAAAAATCCTTTAAATTGAACAGGGTTTTGACTAACTAACTAGAGCTTATTGGAACAAGGTCCTCAAAGTAATAATCATTCATTCACATTATTTAATACTTATAAATTATAACCTTATATAATATATTATTTGTTTTAAAACCATATTTTGGATAAAAAATATATTTTATATTCACCCATCCATCCATAAAAAGTTGATTGAATAAATATATTCACTTATTTTTGCACTATTAAAAAATATATATAATTCTTCATACAAATATATTCTGGTCCCGTTTTTGTCAAATAATATATTCAAAGTGGTTATTAAAAGTTCCATATAAAAAAATTGTAGATGTAAATATAAAAATAGCTTTTAAAAATATTTATTGTGCAATAAAGATATTCGTTTTATTTTAATAATATCTTTATATAATCAATCTTTTCTGTCTTTAGAGCTGTCACTGTCTATGATTGTTTTTTCTTTATGACTTTTTTCTATACTGAACAGAAAGTTACAAAAAATTAACTTATTTGGTTTCTTCTACATATGTACAGTTTGCGAGGCTTAAATTGAGTTTTTCATTTATGTATGTGATTATAAAAGTAGAGCCAGTTGAACTTTTAAACCATATATGTTAACATATTTTATATTTCATCTTGCATCTTTTTAATTTTTAGTCTCGTCTGAGGTGTCATTTGAGTTAATAATTAATATTAAGTTATGTCCACGATTTTTTTTGTTTTACTTTGTGTTCACATCAATTTTCCATGCTTGAACTGTTATAGTACTAACTTTATTATTCATTTTTAAATAACCAAATCAAAAAATTAAATATACAAAGTTGTTGTCAGTACAAGAGGTGTAGGCCGGTTGTCAAAAAACAGTATAAACCGGTTTTGGCCAAGCAAGAGACGTTACACTGACACTACATGAACAGTTCACTTTAGACCTCGGTCTGTATTTTATTATTTTCTTTAGAGGATGAATATTGATAAATAGATTCTCGTAATGAGATATTTACATCTTTTTTATGTATAGGGTTGACATAACAACTGTTATTTTAACACTTAACTCTGTTCTTTTTTTTAACATTACTCTTCCGTCAAACAAGTTCAATTCCTGCCTGCCGTTCTTAGTAAATATTTATGTAAAATTTTTACATTAGTAAAGTATCATCCATAAGTTATGTACTTGTGTCACACAAATTTCGTGATTCAGTGTCCTCTTCCCCATCTTTGCTGGTCACATTTGTGAGACTCCCCTTCCTCTCCTCTCTAGTATGACGTCACATATTTTGCAATTATACTCCTAGAAATTATTAATATTACAAAATTTGAGACTCCTCTGCAACTCTTCTCACAATGTCACATTACGTCGACCCCCTTCCTTCCTCCCTGTGACTTGTTACGTAACTTATAGATGCCCCATTTTATGAGATTTATAATGTTTATAAATACATATACCATATTAATACATTTTTATTTAATATCATATAATGGCATTAAGTAACAAAATGGTCAGTAAAATTTAAGTGAAATTAGTTATAACTTTAGTTATTTTTCATAATATAATGATCTCAATGTAATAAGTCAAATGGTTTAGTTCATTAAGTAAGGAATGTAAGTTTGTTTAGAATTTCATTTTAGCTTGTTAAATTGGTCTTAGAAGTATAGCTTTTGTAATATAAAATTTTCATTAAAAAAAATTGTTGCTAACACACTAACACTATCCGGATATGGATTTTAATCTGAAATAAACTATTTTATTATTTTATTTTATTATTAATAATAAATTGAAATCGAATAAAATAATAACATTTACTAAAAAACGCCATTTTGCTAGTCTTCATCTAATTTGAATTTTTTTTCACCTGTAGTCAAAGACAAGCTTGACATGACTTAAGAATTTTTTTTTTAGGATTTAAGATGCTAGTTAAGAATATTCTACTTTATTGTAGCGACAAAAAATATGTTTTCAATAACTGTCCACAATTGTACAAAAAGCTATTGTATTAAAAAATTGCCGTATTTAATTTTGTAAAAAGAATGAAAATATGAAATGCAATTCGTGAATCCATTATTTATACAAAATAAACAATTTACATATAGACTCGGATACCAGGGTCCCCAGACGAACGTCATTTTAGCAAAGCTTAAATTTTGAGGATTAATCTAGTATGTAGTGGGGCCCTTCCAGGGGTAGCGCCAACTTAAGGGACGTGCTCACTCATGTTAAAGTAGATACGCTCGTATTTAAATACGAACGATATAAAAATAATGTAAAAAATGTATATTTATTATTACCATTTACGTAGGCCTTTAGGCTCAATCATTCATCCAGACAGAGACGTACCTTTATTTGTAGCTACTTTTGAAAGGGCTCCACTTTCGTGACGTAGGATAGGGGGTCCTGGGGTCTTACGCTAATATAATTATGATAAATCAAATAAAAATAAATAATTAATTCTTTATTTACTTTTGACAAAATACTCATTATTTGAAAAATGTAAAAATTGCTTTTTACAGAATTATTATAAACAAAAAACATGGCTTACATTAATATTGACTAATAACAATAATTTTTAGTATCTTTATATTTGAAATATGAATAACAACATTTTAAATGGTATTTTTTTAATTTAGTTTTAATCAGTAACCTGTATATAGCAGGCTAGGTAAAGGATCAGTTTCTTATAACCGAATTCTGTAAGAAAAGGAGATTATCAATTCGGCTATTATACAAAAGTATAATATTTTGTTTTTATACAAAAGTTGTAAACACAGACTATAAATTGCCATGCACACAACAGACTATAATTTTGTCAACTGTCAATATCCTGGCTCTCAATGTTTCAAAATGAAATTCTATAGGAGATATTATTTTTATACGATTGAAGTGTGTAGACTTAAGTTTAATTGAAATTTTGGCAATAACTTTAAGATGTGATGTTTAGTAATAGATCGTCATGTTCAATTATGGGTATATGCAAAAGTAGGCCTAAAACTCGGTAAAGGTACAATTATTGTGCTTGAACTTGTATGTGTGTTTTTAAGTCATATTATATGAAATCGAGTGATATAATGCAGAAATATTTTTTAAGCAATACTACTCAAGGATTATGCTATAATCATGTGATCGTTGCTTATAAGTCTTTTAAACTAAACTACTTGAAAGAAAACTTGTATTTTTATATCTTGGAAAAATGTAAAATTTATTATATTGATTACAGATATTTTTAAATTGGATTTACTATCTTTAATTGTAAGTGAAATATTTATAGAAACATAAAAATTATTATGTCAGAATAGTCATTTAATATGGAAAATATAAATATGGGTCGCAAATTAAAATTTCTTATGATAAACATATCAGTCAGTTATATACCTATTTGAAAAAAACGATTCAATTAATACAATATACAAAATCATATTTTTACATAATATAAAAAAATATTTGAATTTGTGTATGGTATAATTTTTGACAGCCTACTTTTATTACTAATAGTTGGAGATATTAATTTAACATTCTGTTTTAATTTTAAAGAAAAAAAATGACATGTGGAGACTATTTTTCTTCATTATTTAGGAAAAGAATATAATAAAAATAATAAAAACGCCTCAATATCAATATCTTTATTATAGTATGGATTACATAATGTGATAACAAGTCTACTTCTCTAACATTTTCGAATAATTTATATTTTAAATATTTTATTTTTAAGTATTCATATAATTTAATGATAATTCAGACAATAGCCGGTTTAAGTGGACCACACGCCTAACTCAAATAACGTTTAACTTATAATAATACTGACATTAGGTTATAAGTAAATAATAAGTTACCAAAGCAATTTTGAATAAGGTACTCTTTGTAAGGTTTAAAATGACATATTTTTCTACGATTCGTATTGAGTGAAGATTGAGATAAAAATTTATGATACCATGATGATTCGCTTTAAAATTTCGAAAATTGTATTTAATATACTTAACTCTATTGAGAAGAATATTTTACTTAAGCATAAAACGATAAGTAGTACTAAAAAAGTAATACATGGCTTTAATAGCAGATTCAAAAATATTAAGTAATGCCATTTTAGATGTAAGCTTCAAACAAAGTGGAGATTAAATATATTTTTTCAAAACAAATTTTATTTTATTTATAAATCGGCCACCGAGCCCTCTACAGTGATTCCCGGTGCTATCTCGATGGTTTCAGTTTCGTCTTTATTATCTTTATAACGGGTACTCGGGGAGCGCTTTTCAAATCGGTCTTCGTCGAAATCTTTAGGAGACCTGTCGAAATCGTATCTCGGCGGCATTTTACTTGATGCAATTGAATGTGTCGGTGAAGTAACCATAGAAGAGGCTTCACTAGGAGAAATAATATGCCTTCTGGATGCTGGAGCCCCATATCCAGGGCCTATATGACGGGTACTGGAGTTTCTAGATCTGTTATCATACGGTTCACACGCTTCACCTTGTCGTTTCATGGACGCTCTATTCTTCGGCGTCTTTTTCAACATTGCCTGAAAGTTAAATGGTGGTTCATCATCGTCATCTTCATGTCTCGGATCTCTCGAGGATCTGCCCATGGCCTGAAGCTCGCTTATGGGATTTGGCAAATCGCTTTTATCCACGGTAAAGTTACGCGTATACCCACCTCTACGACCTGCGCTATTTTCCAAGACATCCGTGTCATCTCCACTAGACCATGGGGCTGGGGGTTGGTAATAACTCGCAGGGGAGAGACTTGGTGGTTTCTTGTATATAACGGGCTTGCTGTAAGTCTCCCGTGAGTTGGAATAAATGTCGGGTTCGTCGGGGGGTAGAATTGGCACAGGTTGTGTTGGATCTCGGCAGAACGGCACGGTAATGAGCGTTTGGGTGCTGGTCGATGCTTTGAATGGATCCGTTTGAACCGCACTGCAACGACGTTTCAAAGGTTCATCCCATTGTTCGTTGTCAGAATCATATGGACTTGCAAATGTATCCCTATAATAAAAAACCAATTTTGATTTTGTCGTAAATTCTGATATTTTCGAAGAGATTGTAGATTGTAATTTTTACAAAGGAACGGTGCAGGTCACACATGATTGTGGTTATTTGTGCAACTTGTACGATTAGTGCTTATGGACATGAAATTATATGCTAGTTGTAAAAAGATAAGCCTCTAATTTCAAAGTATAAATCATATAATAAAGCTTAACATGCTATGAAAAAAGTAAAGGTTAAAGAAGTTTTAAATCGAATTTATTGCTCATAGTATCTATATTGATACAAATAATTAATTTCTTTCCAAAGTTTCTGTAACATTTGCATATAATCCAATGTCCAGATTAAATACTTACGTGCTCTTGACAGAGGGGTCACACATATGAGTTGTGTCCAAAAATTGTATTTGGTCTACGCGGAATGGTAGTTTCCAAACAGTAGCAGGGGCTGCTCCCAAGAAGGTCTTCTCTTTAGCGTGAGGGTCAACTTTTTCCAGACCAATCGCAGTGCTAGTATTAAGAAGAGCTTCTACAACAGCTTGGTTATATATGTGGACCTATAAGGAATTGATAAAATGTGAGTTGCGGATGGCAACTAGTAAAGAATATAAGAGATTATAAATATAATAGACTGCGATCCCAGGGCTCCTAGACCTATGTCATTTTAGCAAAGCTGAAATTTTGAGGATTAATAGTCTAGTAATTAATAATGCGTAGTAAGTATGCGTACTTGCAAATGGGGCCTTTTCACAGGTAGCGCCAATTTAAGGTAAACGCTCACCTACGTTAAAGTAGAAACGCTCGTATTTATGTCTATTTTAAGAATAATGTAAAAAATGTATATTTATAACTATCAGACCCTTTACGCGGGCCTTTACTCCTGTCGTCCTTAAGGTTGTTTCAAATTGGGGCAAAATACGTTATACTAGCAAGCTTTCATTTTAAATATATTATTTACAGACTATTTCAAGATGGCTTCAATCCGATGGCTCAATCATTCTCCCAGACAGAGATGTACCTTTATTTCTCTGAAACCTCATTTTCAAGTGAGTGAGTAAGCATCCTGTCTTAATTACATATAAGACTAATAGTCCACAAAATTTCAGCATTGCTAAAATGACGTAGGTCCGGGGGTCATGTGATCTAAGGCTATAACAGACAGTATAAGTCTCACTCATAATACAAAGTAAAGATATGAGTTTAGTTGGGTACTACATTAAGCACACAAGAAGCGATTCTATCTATCTATCAGCCTTTCGAAGTCCACTGCTGGACATAGGCCTCCCCTAATGCTCGCCACTCCGTCCGGTCCTGCGCCTTCTGAATCCAGTGGATTCCCGCTGTCTTCTTTAGATCGTCGGTCCACCTGGTTGGAGGGCGGCCTGTGCTCTTTTTGCCGAGACGTGGTCGCCATTCGAGGACTTTTCTTCCCCATCGGTTGTCGGTCCTCCTTACAATATGGCCTGCCCATTGCCACTTCAGCTTGCAGATTTTGAGAGCTATGTCGGTAACCTGCGTTCGTCTACGGATTTCATCGTTTCGAATTCTGTCTCGTAGAGAAATACCAAGCATAGCTCTCTCCATCGCTCGCTGAGCGACTTTGAGCCTGTGGATAAGGCTTGCGGTGAAGGACCACGTCTCAGCGCCATAGGTCAACACTGGCAACACACACTGGTTGAAAATTTTGGACTTCAAGCACTGAGGGATATCAGACGAGAAGATATTTTGTAGTTTCCCAAACGCTGCCCAGCCGAGTTGGATTCTACGAGTGACCTCTCTCTGAAAGAAGCGATTAAAATATCAAAAATTTATACCTGTTGTGAAAAATGTACCAAGTCTTGGTAACGCATGGCTCTGTATTGTAGGAGTACTTGGAATATCGAACGACTCTTCCATTTCATAGCAAATCGCTTCAGAAAAGAAGCAGTTTCTTCATCAATCTCGCCTGTAGATTTGTTCAGTATAGGCTTGTATGCTTTGCGCACTATGTGCCCCCTGTATGCTGTAAAATATATATAGTAAAAACATTGTAAGAGGTCGTCGTAGCGCAGGAACATAATGTGTATGAGTGTAACGCGGCGGTTGTGGTTTGTTTAACACTAATAATATTTTCATTAAGGCGAGAGCGCGGCATCGAGTTCTGCCTCTCAACACGCAATGGCTCGAAAATTTGGCGGAAAGTGCCTACCCTACTATATGCAGGATACAGCGTGAAGCTGAAAAAAACCGTAAGCTTTTATACTAACAACATTATAAGTTTCATACATCTAGTACATAAAATATACTTTGAATGTTTATATATTTATCTGGTAAAAAAACAACTTACCCTTTTGTATCAAGACAGCAGCCTCTTCTTCCGATACGGTTAACGATTTCTGTTTTTTCAACTCTTGAACTAAAATGTAAACATGTTAAAATAGTACGTACAGTCATATAATATTATAAAAAAGGATTTCAACACTTACTATGCAAGTTCTTAGATTTATTTTTCACGGCGTTTCTTTTTGCTAAGAAAAGTCTCATCATGCTCTGTACCTTAATAATCTTCTTAACTTGTATTTCATATAACCTGAGTATTCATTAATATTAAAATTAATCACATAACTAAATACTTACTTAGAAAGCGTATAAAAATTTTAACGTAGCGGGTCTCGACCCCTGCGCCTTCTGGAAACCGCCCAGGCGCTATGACCACTAAGTCATACGTTCTCGTATCCATTTATGATGGACACCATACTTATTTTTATACGTTTTCTAAGCAAGTATTTTTCTTTCCTAAGTGTGTACACTCTAAAAAAATATTAAAAAGAATCACATAGCTTTAAAAAATGTCCATGAAAACAATTCTACATGCAATAGTTACCGTGATAAAAACTCCTCATTATAGTATTTTAAAAATACTTTAGTTTTACCCAACTCCCAGCCTTCCATTTTCAGACGAATTAATAGTAATCTGCAGTTATCTGCAGTTTCATCTACAGTTTCGTCAAAGTCAAATGCCAAGAAGCGATACCTGTATAAGAATCAAAACTTTATCAATAGCTTATCATCGATATTGACATCGATAAGATCGTATACCTGCGGTAAATTATTCTTTTAATTTCTTTTACTGACCTTCGAATAAACTCTGCGAATGGTACTCTGCAAGAAAATCCGTTCTGACGAGCTTTGGCTGTATCTAAAATTGCCAATGCTCTGAGTTGTTGCCTAATAACTTCATTTTGGAATCCACGTGGACTGTCATTCAGGTCAGTCCTTATGCATCTTACATAATGTGTGCCGCCACTACCAGGCCCAATAGATAATTGCTTCAGTAATTCTAAACTGGTAGATCTGTATGTAGCGGAGGCCGTTCTCATTCGACGTACTTGTGAAAATTGGCCTTTCGAAAATGTATTAAATTTCTGCCAAAATATTATTTATTAGTACATAATAATTTTAAGGAATTTTTAAAATATCATATTGTAATAATATTCTTACTCTTGCTTTCAAATTTTCCATTTCTTTTTCCGGCTTTGATCGCCCTCCTCCTGAAGCGGCTGGACTTTGATTTGAGGCAGCTGTTAAATTACCAGTTTTGGTTAATTTATTTTTGAATAGTTGCTGCAAATTGAGATTGGTTGAGGCTCTCATGGTTTCTATCATTTCTGGTGGAAGAAAGTCTTTATTTTTGTCCGCCATTTCTCGAGCATCATAGTTTACTTTTCCAGTATAATGTGCTACGCTAAATTCATGTCCACCAGATACTTTCACGTAAGGACCCTTGCATTTTGTTTTGATAGTACCTATTACAAACAAGAAAGGATTTATTTTAGATAGTTCTTACAAAATATATGTATACCAAGTAGTGCTTTATCGTAATGTTATCATACTTATAATAAAATCTTGTCCACTGCCAGTACGACTAGCATCGTCTAATATGTAAAAAATGCCCATTGGTTTTCCCATTAGTTGGTCGACAGAATTCTTATTGTCATAAAACCGAAATGCTGTAAAGGGTATTTCCTCCTCGGCAGCTTCTTGCATTTCCCAGGCAAACATTCTTTGATTATACAAAAACTGAATTTGTTCATTTGTCGTATTAACAATTAATTGCTCCAATCGATTTCGGTGGTAACATTCAAAACCAAACATATCTATCAGACTCACAGAGAACTTATCGCCGCTAAAAAAGAGACAAAAAAAATAAAAATTTACTGCTCTGCTCTGCAGCATAACTACAAAAAATATGCAGATCTTTTAAATTATACTTACAAAACTGAACGCATAAACGATAATTTGCCGTTTATAAGATTTATTAACCAATCAATCAACCGCTTATATAGTGCACTTGCTAGTGTGTCTCTTGCGTCTCTAGCTTCGTCTGTAGCATGCTTTCTTTTTACAGCAGCTCCGTTTTCGATAAGGCAATAATTGAGAAGGGCCCAAAGAAATTTTACTTCTTCAAGTGACAAAAGCTTTGATATTTTTTTTGCATCGTCAACATTTTCAATTTCGGCTGAACCGTTTTTACCATCTCTGAATCTTACATTTCCCAAAATTAATATTGAGGCCAAAAGAGTTTCTAAAAATTTTATATCCTCTTCTTCCCAGTCAAGAACTTTTAAATTTTCTACAAATTCCTTATAACGATTTGCATTTTCTTGAGGAGATTCTCGTACCCCTCTTGGTGTACCTCTTGTTGGCTCTTCTAAAATTCTCAAATATCTATGTTTTCTGTTTGGTTCTAAGGAAAATTCATCTAGTCTGTTCTGTGCTTCCATAGCATCATAGAAATAATAAAGTAGATGAAAATTGGCATGCGTCCTGAAAAGCACATAGAAGTGAAGTATATAGAGCTAATTATGGTACATTTCGTTTATTTCAATAAAAAATTAAATTAAAATGGATAAATCGCGAATATTTGAGTGTAATATATTTTTGGAAACCCGTCGTTTCGAATATTTTGCAGTAGTCCGTGATTGATGATCCAATAGACCACGATTACAAGCTTTCAAAAATGCACAATGAAATATACGCAATAAATCCAGTTGCAGAGTTTCAGGCTAGTCATGACGCAGAGGCACAAAGTGTGACTGTAAATGCGACAGGTTTTGGGTTCGATTCGCACTCTAAGAGATGAAATATTTAATATTTTTATTAATTCGATCTGGTGTCGAGGCAAAGCGCGGCGTTGAGTTCCGCCACTGGAATGCAGAACCAAGTGTCTTAACACGAGGTTCGCTGTGCCTACGCTCTGTCTGCTGTGTGCGCGATACGCGGGTGAAGCTAAACCATACCAAATAACAGAGTTTCTTTTAAAATGTATAAAAAATGCAATAAAATACTATTGTATTACATGTCAGTAGATGAAACACGCCATTTTTCCAGTTGATACAGCCAAAATATAGCTCCACTCAATTTTCCAGACGTTCCGTATGTCACTTGTACTTGCAATATTCCTCGAGTAGAATCTGTACTCATAGGCGTCGCTGCGCTTATACAAGCCTGAATGACATTCGCAGCTTTTAAAACTCTTTCGCCAGTGTTATTTTTCATAGAACCCAAATGAGTCAGATGGGAGAGTGCGTGAATCATATTCGTAGATTTTCCCGATTTGCTTTCTCCAGAGAAAAGGATATATTGTGGCTCATTATGATGTAACGCATCTTGATATGCACCGTCTGCCACAGCAAATATGTGGGGTTCGTTGTCGGATCGCGATTTACACTCGTATTTTTTATGATACTGAAAAATAAAATAATTCAAGCAAATAAATATATAGTTAAAATAATTGTATTATTTAAATTAAGGAGTTTAATTAATTTATTACATCCTCGTTGTAAAGATCCTCGTGAGTATTAGGATTTAGTATCAAAAGAACATCGCCAATAAAAGACATAAATATTCCCTTTTGGTATTTAATTTGCAGTTCGCATAATAGATTGTCCTCTGTTAAGCAATCCAAGGCAGCGAGGTCTTCAACTTGCATTGTTTCTGGCTCTTGACTACCCTCGGTTATCAAAAGACCATTTTTTATTATTCTGTCTGTAGATGTAAATGGTGTTTCTTTTTCAGTAAGGTCAGCGGCGAGCATTTTAATTTCAGTCGACAGCTGTTAAGGAAAATAAATTATTTATAAAATAGTAATCCATAGAATAGTATAGTAATAATAGTATTTATTAAAGGTCGTACATGAAAATCATTTTCAGGCACAGATTGGATAAAAGGATGTTCTTCAAGTTCCATCATAAATGGTCGATGCTCAGGATTTTTTTCTAAGCACCTATAAAGTATAAACAAATTATTTAAAAATACATTTTCCATAAATATTGAGTAAAGCCTTTTAAATTAATTTAGACTCACTCTGTTATGAAATCGTTTATTTCATTAGATGACATTGATGGTTTAGCTACTGATGGTGGAGGATTTCTTTCTATTTGAAACATAGCTCTGGTTGGATGCATTTTTTCGAAAGGAGCAATTCCGTCCACCATTTCTATGGTACTAATACCAAGTGCCCATACATCGGCCCTGTTTCCGTAACCTTCTTCACCAATTGTGACAACTTCGGGTGCCATCCAACTCGGTGACCCTACACTTACTTTGGTTATATCTTCTGGTGAGTTCAATTTACAGGATAAACCAAAATCTGTAATTTTCACTTCACCATCTTTTTTTATGAGTATATTACTACATTGTAAATTGCGATGAATAATACCGTTATCATGTAGATACACAAGACCCTGAAATGATAAAGATTTTTTAAATGTTTTGTTTAAAAAAGAAAAATGTTTAATTTTACGTAATAAATACTTAAGTTTGCGGGCATATGCACTCATTTTATATATATTTTTCAGTTTTACCCTGTATCCCGCATGTAGCAGGGTAGGCAGAGGGAGCCTAGTGTTAAGACACTCCGCTCCGAGCGAGTAAATTTTATAACTGTAGATTCAAGGAAAGTACCCTATAGGTTTTTATTACTCGGCGAATTTCATACAAGTACCAGCAGATAAGCTTCAGAAATGTTCATATCTTTTGGTTACGATGACTAGAGCTTGAGCTGAGCTGAGCTTGATTTTATCTGTGCTACAAGAGTCCGTATAACTGATATCTCTACTTGATCTGTATTATTATATAAAGGTTCCATTTTTTGATGTATAGAACCCTAAAAAACTCAAAAGCACAGCCATTAAATATGTTTTATTAATTTAGACGAAAGATTATTTCAATCAAAGGACCTTAACACATAAAATTTGACAAGGATTGATTCAGGGACCGCCCTAAAGAAAGATCTCAATAAGACGAGCTGATATTGATGTCAGTGTCAATCAAGTGCTCCACGCCCCTGAGATTCATTGGGAGCCATTTGCATACGCATCAGGTCTCTCCCGTGGCAGCTTGTCTGCGTTCCACTGTACCTATATATCATTTAGTTAATGCATTCACTACAATGGGTCGAACAGGGGTGGCAAGAAGTAATTTAATTATATGAAATTACTATTTATTTTACAACACTATTATTTATCACATAAATATTATGAAAGCCAATTAATTATAATAATTATTGAATCAGTTTCACGCTGTATTCCGCACACAGCTGGTTTTTTTTAATTTTAATTGATTTAATTTAAATTTATAATTATCATTATTTGCATTTTATTTAGTCGTTCATTTCCATATATGCAAAATCGTATATACTTGGCCTAATAATAATTATTATAGTCTTCAATGACAACTTAATAATAATAATTATTTATTATTGGTCTATTACTGAAATATAGCATTGTCGTTCACGACACAGCCTTAGGCGAGACAGTATCGTTAGATATGCAAGTAAAATATATCCACAAAGAGGAGACACTGGTATTGTGAGGCAAGTGGCTTGCACAAAGATAATATACATTTAATCCCATCTAGATTCTGTTGGGCTTTAAGTGTTGATTTGTGTTTAGAATTTGGGGCTCTAAAGCTATGAGTGTAAGGGGGATTCTGTGTTGATGGAAACCAGAGCAAGAGATCACCGGCTACCGCGACCGAGCACCGTATATCTTGTGTGCGCGAGCATTATTTACGATAATTGAGCGATGCTCCGCGATGGGGGGCCATCACGGTGTGTCGGGCGCGCACCGACATTCACATCGACAAGTTCGACTGTTCCGTCGCGAATCACATCAAATAAAGCGGCGTGCATTTTAAGTAATGGCCCTAGATAGTATTTCAACGTACGTGGACATTCGCCGGCTATATTTTATTCCACGTCACGCCAAGAGAAGGAATCGCCCGGACGCAACTCTGAGAACAATTGAGTTTGCATTCAAAGTACCTACCAATTGATTCAGCCGTTGAAAGTTGGACTGGCAGGCCCTTTGTTTTATAAACAGCCATCTTGACTCGAATGTGACGAACGACATGTTTATAGTCAGTCCAATATGGGCTTACCTTGATCGTATACTTGAGGATGTAAGCGATGTGTTCTTCGGACATTTTTTTATCGACCGCTTTAAGTTTTCTGACAATGTCGATGACAGATCCATACTCGCATAACTGGAAAATAGAGAATCGTTGTAGTCGATGAGTCAGCTCTTCGTGCTGTATTTTTTAATGCGGTTCCACCAATGAACTACATTTACAAACCTCAATAACAAACCAGATTTTCTTAACATATTCGGATTTGTCACAAAAAACTCCGTAAAAATCGACGACATTAGGATGTTTAGTAAAGTCTCTTAAAACCTTGTATTCATCTTGAATATGCGGGTCGCTCTCCTCTGTGTGTATTTGTATTTTAATGGCAACTGCTTTGCCGGCGGCTTGATTGTCTTTTGCTCTGTGAACTTCTCCGAAGACGCCTGTACCGATTTTCTTTTCTAATGTGTACCGGTCCTGGGGACTTGGCAAGGACGGTATGTTGAGACCGTCCTTCATTTTACTGTCGGGTCATTCGTATGTAAAACTTAAAAGGATAAAAATTAAATTATTTTCAACTAAACACACAGATCATAAAATTTAGATTTATGAACTATAGAGTATGTTACATAAGAAAAAATATATTATTTTGTCTCACCGTACGTCTGGACAGCAAGTCAACACGGGGTGAACTAAGGCCTAGCGGCCGTGATACCTAACAAGTGTAGGGGCTTCAGGAATAAAATCCGCAGTAATCTTTTATAATAGAGTTAGAATAAGACTACTGATTTATCCAGAAAGTGTCTTATGGTTTTATTGTTAACTTCGTAAGCAAGTTTTCGACTTCAATATTCCGTTACTAAAGTAACTAACTGGTATTTTTTTTAGTATCCTTTTTGTAATAATTTAAACGAAATTTTATATTATATATTAGAAAAGTCGTATCGAAAGTTAGATAAAATCAATACTTTAATTTACTTTATACGTATATTACATTCTCGAGACAAAGTAACTGTACACGATAAATAAAATGTTTCATTTCTATCATATTTTAACTAGCGGCCGACATGCGGCTTCGCCCGCCTTAATTAATTTTTATATTATGGCCAAAGTTTACAAACTCTAAAAATAAAATAATTACTGTTAACTTTAATCAGAATCCATTTAGTAGTTTTCAGGTGAAAGTGGAACAAACCTCCATCCTCAACAATTTTTATATTTATAATGTTATATGATATGACGATCTCTACTATATTTTAACAATAATAATTCGCTAAATATATTAAGTTTACCAATATATATATTATTATCCCACAGTACATAGTACCTAACATTGTACGCAAATATACAATTCGAACTGCACATCTCAGTTATGTAAAGTAGGTAAGAGCCATTTATTAATGCGATTTAGAGATAAAAACATCTTTCATCGCATTTAAAAATACCCAGTAGTTGTACGCGCAACAATCGATTTCCTGTTCTCCAAATAACTACAGTTATTGATACTTAACGTTATTGACAAGTGATCCTTCTTAATCTTAAAATCGATCAGTCATAGCGAAAACACCCCATCAAGGGCTCCATCGAGGGCTGAATGGACTCCAACACAATGCAGAGAGTTTGCCACTCGAGTTGTCTTGTGTACCGTAAACCTGTCAATAATGTTACACTGGAAGCCCAAACTGTCTAAGTTTATTGTTAGAAATGCCTCTACACTATAACTATTTGGAGATCATTTTTTTTATATTTGTAGCTATTTGTTTGTTTGTCCATCCATTGAGTTTAGGTATGTGTTTTTTTTTAAGGGGACGGTCTTGTTATTGATTGAGATTTTTGATTTGATTGTATAAGTGTAAAGTTGTACCTAATTCAGGAAAAATAAATATGTTGGTATAGTGTACACTATAGTATACCTATAAAATGTGGGTAGTTCATATTTTATTATCTTACAGGAATTATATTTTAATGAGCCATTTTAATATGTAATAGTTCAACTTAATCAACATAGGTAGTTATAGAAAAGACTTTATTTTAATTACAGTACACATAGCTGTGTAATGACTAGAGTTGAGTGGAGTAAATACCAGCGGGATGTTGTTAATAAATTATAGTCTCTTTAGTGTTTAGTAAGTCGATTTCGTAAGTCGATAAGTCGAAATGTTAATTATTCAATCATTTAATTCGGAGCTAAATACTTAAAATAGCAAATACTTAAAATAGTTAATAGCAACGACTATTAATAAAAATTTTATTATTATACTAGAGGGCACGCGCAGCTTCGCATGCTTTTTGCACCCCTAGGGTTAAATTACTAGGGTTAATAGGGTTAATTTAAAACCACGAAAAACGTTTTCAATAAAATATTTTCAACAGTCTGAATTTAATTTTTTATAAAAATCGGTGGCGATTTAAAGATTTTTCCTTATAAACTTTCAACCCCTTATTTGAACCCTTAGGGAGTGAATTCTAAAAAAACATGAAACACTTGTTCAATGATTTTTTTTTAAGATTCAGAATTGAAAAAAAAAACATACAAACTTTCAACCTGTTACCGCTGTGCGTGCGTCTTACCTCAGTTAGTCGGAACATGTCCTTTTATATATATATAGATGATAAAATACAATGATAATTAAAGACAGCTATTGCATTGCCTTCTATACTGGGGTCTAGAGTTAATATAACATTATGTTAGTATTAAAATATATGAATATTTTTTTAAAATATATCTCATACTTTACATGAAACTTGCGCACGTGTACCGTACAATTTTAAGAGCCACGTTAACGGTTAAAATGATATATTATTTTAGCTTTACGCTGTATTCCACACATAGCAGTGTAGGCAGAGGGAACCTGGGACACTCCATTCCACACTTTCCGCCTAATTCTGGAGGCATTTCATGTAAAGTAACGGAACTCGACACCGCGCTTCGCCTCGTTACCAGAGCGAAGAAAATGTTAATTATTTCATATTTTCGAGAAAGGAAAAACTGTTATATCTACGGTTGCACGCTTGTTTGTGCTAAATAGCATAAATTATAATTATGATTAAAATTCTTATGTATTACATTAATTACAAACGCATCTTCTTTATTGGATTAATTCTATTGTGTGAATATAAATGTTATATATTCTGAATAAGCTTATGTAGAGGCCAGTGGTGGTGCAAGCGTGTTACTGTAAACACGACAGGTTATGGGTGCGTTACAGGAAATGAAATATTTAATGTAGTGTTTAAACATAACGTTCCCAGGTTCCTTCTGTTCACCAGTGTCCTACCTTTTTACTTATGTGCAAAAATACCGTAAACTCAAAAAAACCTTTAGCAAAATGAAAGACAATAGCTGAGCTGAGCACGTGTTACACAACAAAATAAACCACGCACCCTGTATTACGTACATCGGAAAAAAGTTTTATTTACCTAATATGGCTTCTTATCCACTGTCGGATTAATTAAAATGTAATTAGCTACCGTTTTAATTAACGTTAAAGTTAAATAATTAATGTAATTATTGCATTTACCGACGCAAAATTAAAAGCAAATGTTGCGCATATTTTTAGATTTTTTTTCTTTTGTGAATTTTAACTTTGTTATTTATATACTATTTGCTGCTAACGCAAAGGATTTTACTAATAGACATCGAGTGATACCAAAGAAAGGTTTATATGTGTATTATACACATACGCAGATTTAAGCCAATTATATCAAAGTGATTGATATCACTCATAAAATCTTTGAAGGCTCAAACCCACCATACCAGAGGGCAAGATACAGTTAGCTCATTCTGCAAGAATCCAGGGCAGTACGCGAGGAAATTAAGAAATCGTTGGCGGTAGTTTGATATAGTAATTATGTCAACTGACAGACGAATGCCACCTCAGTCTACCCGTGACCACGGATTACTGTAAAGTGTTCGAAACGTCGGGTTCCCCAAAAATGTATAATATACAAAATATACGGGGTTGATCCGGTTAAAATCGTTTCATTTACAAGGCACTCCCTAGTATTGTGTATTATATTTTATATAGAAAATAGTAGAAATATAGTAAAAACTCTTATCGCGCATACGTACATAGAACCCATAAAGTTTATATTCAAAGGTATTTTATTTTCAATAAAGCAGTACAATTAGTAAAATTTCATTTATTAATGTATTTTTCATTAATACCTTTAAAATTTCAAGAACTATTTGTTGTAAAATAAAACATAAAATATTTCTGATTGTTTTAATATGTCTATAAAAATGTTACAATATTATCATTAAAAGATACTAAATAAATAATAATATCACTTAAATGGGAATGTGGTTTATTCAAAAAGTGAAAATAAAAATACGATAATATTTACAATATTAGGAATGTTGAAGACTAAGAATGCTACAGAATATATCTAATCATCTATACATCTAATATATCTTTTTACACGGAAACTAACTAAAATGCTTCGTGTAAATATAACGAAAATGGGTTCATTAATTTTTTTACACTCTATTACACTCTCTTATTTAGGGGAGATTGTATCTAAAACATTTAATTTTATTATTATATTGATATAACTGGTCGATATTTCGATGGATCAGATGTAATATTATTAAACGTAATACTTCTTTATATAAGATAACACAATAGTAACTAATGATTAGCATTATTTTTAAATTCATAACTTTTTATTTCATTACGTATTCAGTCAGATGTTTATTATTGTTAACGTTTATAAATGAAAACTTTTCTTATCTAGAAACATTATAATACTGACAGTTCTTACTTGTATTATATTATTAATAAAGCTATAAGTTACATATGATCTATCTATATTAATTTATAATCCTAACATTTACTTTAGAACAGTAATACTTCAGGCTTACATTTACCTACTTGGAATATAATAGTAATTAATATATTGATATGTGGATCTATTTTTACAGTTAAATATTTCAAATGTTATTCAACCTGAACTCTACGAAGCGGAAGTATTTTATATAAATTATATATTTTTTTAATCTTTCTGAAACTGTATTATTAGAGTATTATTAGATATTCATGTAAATCGCTGCAATTTAATTTTTTCTTAATCTAGATCTAAGAATGAGACGAATTTAGTTGTAATAATTTTAACTGTATACTGTATACAATAATATATTATTCAATTATACAGTTAAAAATACGAATGCATTGTCTTTTTATGCTCCATCTGCTAAATATACAACTACAGACTACGATCTAATAAGTACAAAATATAGACTAATTTACAATTTGCTAATATGGCCGCTACTGTTAGTCTGTCCTTTGTCAAGTTTGGTAAAAAAGATTGCAGGATTAATTATCTATAATAAAAGTTCTAACACATATCGTGTAACACGTTTGTAGTGATTAAATTAACAAAAAATCAGCTAAAATACATTTGTAGTAAAAAGTGATGTGAATTCAAAAAAAAAAAATATTTATACGATTGTAAATTTTGAAATGTTACTTTCTAAAACATGTACACTAACCATTTTTATAATAAATTATTGTGTTTGATAGCAAAAGTCATGCAATAACTACTCATTATTTGCAAATGGCAACCCATTTATCATCTTGACATTTCTGACAATCCACTCTACAGCACCAATGAAAGGTACAATTGCAGGGCTTAATACTGGACTTTCTGATGAGGGCGTGACCTCGTCCGCAACAAAGAAGGTCACAGGATCCAGTACGAGAAGTCCTTCCGATACGACATACGCGGCCTGTTGTACCCGCGGAGTCCATTTTAGGGTCAACTTCGCAAAAACTTGGTGATCTGATAATAGAATATTATGTAGAGTATATATTATGGCGACAGTAAATATAAAAAAAAATCAAACAAATCCTTGACGATTCAAATTAAAATGTTAAACTACCAATAATGTACCTACTAATATTTTTTAAACTAAATATTTATATACAATTATCGATATACGATAGGTTTAGCAGAATATTTGAATATTTTTTTAAAAACAATACTAACCTTTCAAAAAAGAGTAGGCTAGATTTTGGGGCTGGTCGAGCGCGGCTCCTCCTCCTGCCCCGTGGTCGACCTCGTAAAACGGATGGGTCGTTGTTTAACTCCTCTTGGGCTACGATGAGTGCCTAAATCATAAGTGTGAAAAAAAATATAATAAAATATTAGGAAATTTAATTTTTGAAAGTTTAAATACGTATTATGCTTTACTAACAAATCTAAGATTAGGGCATTATCGTAGCATAATGCTGGATTTTTAGCACGCTTTTATTGCAAAGATTAAATGTTTACATTTAAAAAAAATTTTTCTTCGATATTTATTAAACAATCGTCCTTAAGCAAAGTACAGTGTTGAGTTCCGCAATCAAATAAATAGGCGGAAGGTAAGCAACCGTGTAATGCATCTATTTTCTCTGCACCTCCTGCAATATGTGAGAAATGCAAGATATTTGACGGAACCTATGATAATTATACTTAGGTTATATTTTTATTTATAAAATGAAAATCAAATAAATACAAAAACAATTATAAACACCTTGCGGTATTGTCGTTTAATACTAGAAGCGACGACTCTGAAGTCGGGTGTGGCTCGCCAGCACGTCCGCAGTTGACAGCTCCCTGACAAGCCGTGACATTTGCATCGGACCTCCATGTGTGATGAGAGGATCTAAAAATAACATTACGAATAAAAATAAACTTATTAAAACCTAATTTAATACAGATAAACCACATTTGTTTCTTTGTTTGTATAATCGAGAAGATCTTGACAAAAAAAAGACAAAAACACATCGTTTCAATATTACTTAATACATTAACGGAAAGTCAGAAAGTATGTAAATATATCATTCACTTTTCTAATGATTATCTTAAATTCATATCACTATCATCTGCCATGTTTAGGTTATAAAAAACAATTTATTCTTAAAACAAAAAACAGAACTATATTTACTCCCCACAACATCTAATCCCCACAATATACAATATTAACATTCCAACCCAAAATTCGAGCAAAAGGTGTACAAAATCATAAATTCGAGCCGCACTCGCACGTACGTGCGCTTGCGTGCCACAAACACGCGTTTAAGCCACCCACTAGCTAGTTCATAACATTTAAATAATTAAACGCCTCGCTGCAATCACTCTGACGTCTTAATTTCGCGATCGCCGCCGGCGCAACGATTTCCCAAATTGAGTTGGAGTAAAAATTCAAATAAATTGGTCCCGGTGTGGACCGCCTCTCGATCCTGGGGGCCCTAATAACCCGGTATTAAGAGCGTCCGCGATAGAATTCGCCACCCAAGACGTTTGTAATATGTCGTAATGAAGCCGGAATATTAAAAATGGCCCCAACCGCTTATTATGTTCTCACCTCGACGGGCGCTTCGTGAAATACGGCGGGCTAATATGGGCCCCGGAGCTGCGGTCGGGCCCTCAATAGCTTAATAGTGGCGCTATCTATAACACTTTAATTTCGATTCCAGACCAAAGTTCAATAATAACTGTCGAGATCTGTTGATATTTTGTTATTAATTTGTTGTGTTGTGTAATTCTGTGTGTGTGTGTGTGTTCTTTGTTTTTTTTTTTACTTTTGATTATGAAAGAGAATGTGATAATAGTTTGTATACTTGTTAATAATTCATTTGATTCGTACCGGAAACAACTTTAAATGATTTATTTAAACAAATCCAGGTAATATTTATTAAAATTGATCGCTTATAGAGATTATAAACTGTAATAATCGCATCAGTTCTACGTCCACACTACCCTACGAAGATTTTATACAATAAAACTTTAAAGTTGCCCATCATTATCATTCTTTATTCGCCCATAATAATATATTTAAATATTACTATTATAGCAGTGGGGTGTAAAATTTATGTCCGCTTCTGTATACCACGAATTCGAACTCAACACCGCGCTTTGCCTCGACACGAGAGCGAAGAAATGGAAATGTACATTTAAATAAATATTTCGAGTCCTCGAGTGGGAATCGAATCCACAACCAGTACCAGTACCAGTAACCAGGTTTTACAGTCACACTTTGTGCACCTGCGCCACGACGGGGGGTGGAACTAAAGAAAACAGTAAAATACAATAATACATTATATTATTAACTTTGTCAATCACAAATTTCACGGCTTTCGACCATTAGAAATTTAGCGCGTGCAAACTTTTTAGGGTACTAAAGGTTAACAGAAATCAGTTAATCTACTGTTAAAACAGTAGATTTTTTAAATATTATCTTGCATACGCTTGTAAAAGAAAACCTAAGTTTTACCTTCTTTTACATTTACCAATGATAGAGGCACTGCTGTGGGTGGCGGTTTTTTAATATTATTAACTAAATTTAAGACTGTGTTTACTTTTTAAGACATTTAAATCTATAATCAATCGTATAATCTATGTTTAATGTTATATATAATTAGTATGTATGAATCATACTTTAGTATAAGTGGTTATTTTCATCACCAACATCTCAAGACGACCACTTAAACTGCTGATCTCAGACACTTCGCTTAAAACTCTACGATAAATTATTTAAATATAAATATTTATTATTTTATTAAGCCTATAATTTGTAAATTAGTTATAAAAAGCGTTGAGAGTTTTGATTAGATTTTTTATTTTTTTATTCCATTTGTAATTTTATGTATTTTGACTTCATAGCGGCACAATTAACACTGCATTGGGTTTGGGGTGAAAAAAATATTTGGTAAATTATTTATATTGAGAAGTTAATACATTTCGATAAAATGGTGTATTGGTATGTATTATTTAATGTCAAATGCAGGTGATGCGTAAATACAATGTAACTACTAAACAAGAAAATCATTTATATAGACCACTTCATGCTGTACCCCAGACATATCAAGGCAGGCAGAGGGAACATAGTGCGAAAACTCTCCGTAACTCACTTTCCGTTGCACATTACGATTGCGTGTTGAGTGAAGGAACTAAACGCCGGGATTTTCCCTCGGTGCCACAGCGAAGAAATGAAAATCATATATTATAGTGTCAATATAATAACTATTTAAGATATTACATGCTAATAACCACAAACACTCGCTAGCAATTGTAGAGAACATTCAATACTGTAAGAGTTCTGACGTGAGTCATTAAAAAATATCCATTTTAACGGCAGTAGCAAAAACTACACAAATAATGATCGAGGCGAACCTATCATTAAATACAATAGCCCTAATTAAAACGATTTCTAGTATGTAATTTTGCTTGATGTGGAGTTTATAAATAACATGGCAGAGGTGACTTTGTCTAGAGGTTAGTATTATCATAAATTTCTCATTATTTATATCCTTAAACCCATTTTATAGGTAACTATATAGGTGTGAAGTTTTGCTATGAAAGTGTTATTTGTGATATCTTAATGGTTTATGAGATTTTTTTGTTAAATATATGGATTTGGTAGATTTATTTTGTATGCATAATAAATATGTATTTAATTTACAAAAGTAAGCGAGGCCATCGTGGTGCAATGGAACAGTTTCTAACTGTGAACACGACGATTGCGTCTTCGATTCCCACACGGAGGAATCAGATTGTTATTATAGTTATCCCCGCTCGAGTGGGGATCGAACACACGACGACACGACCAGTCGGTTTTACAGCCACACTTCGTGCCCCTGCGCCACGGTTGGCGTATTTTTATTTTCTCTTGAATTATCTATTTATCTTGAAATACTTGTGGAGAATTTAGCGATAAATTATTTAATATCTTCTAAATATTGGAAGGACATCTCTTCCTATAGCTTTAAAAATAATATATTCTAAAAGTGTAGTAGTATGTGAATCACAAGCTAAACTGCTGGACGATTAGCGAGTGACTAACGTTAATAGGTTTAAAATGGCCGTATCTAATCCGAACGAATTAGCTATCGGTAAAACCGCACACGACGTAGATGAATTGTAATTTTATAATGTTGAAATGTTATTTTGAGTACAATTTTATGAATGGTCTCGGTTCATATATTTTTTTGTTTGTTAAAATAGTCAAAGAGTGATTAGAGCTGAGTATATAGACCAGACGATAGGAAAAAATATACGTTGTCAAAAAAATTGATGTTATGTCTGTGGTTACGATACCCTCTCGTGGTAAGGTTTTACTTATAAAATATTTTCCATGGTTTCTTTAAAGAGCACAACCTTGTACTGTGGATTTTTAACCTTAACATGCAATGAATAAAGATATAAAGAAAATAATAATTATATTTGTATGTACAAAACCTATAATCATATTTTTTTTAAATCCTTCTGCATAGACTCATGTTAAGACAACGGAGTGTTAACATTAGGCTCGTTATTCATTCCCCGAGTAGAGATTGAACCCGCAACCATCGTTCTTATGGTCACATGCTGTGCCCTTGTGCGACTAAGGCCTCATCAAGGCATTCAGTAACATACTATAAGAATTAAGAATACGAACTCTTTATAATTTCTATGGGTTGTGAAGAAGAAACATACCAAGGTAGGCTTATTATATTATCTAAACAGGAACAACTGACTTACTTACATCTACATAAGATCCATTTGTTACAACGTGTCAGTCGTTACGTGAACGTGTATTGTCACGCTAACGGTTTGAGGCATGTAATTGTCACCTATATCGCATTATCGAAGTCATAGAAAATTTGTTTCGAGGCCAATTATGTTACGAACGAATGAGTATACAGATAATAAACTAGAAATGAATATATTTTTAATTTTATACTTAATTTATAATATTCGCGGAAAGATTTTGCCAGTCGTGGCGAAGGGGCACAAAGTGTGACTGTAAAACCGACTGGTTGTGGGTTCGATCGCCACTCGAGAATCCGAATTACTTACTTAAATTTATATTTCCATTTCTTCGCTCTAATCTCGAGGCATAGCGCGGCGTTGAACTCTGCAACCACACAACACGCAATGGCTCCAGAATTCTGCACAAAATGGGGAACGGAGTCTCTTAACACTAGGTTCCCTCTGCCTACCTTGCTGTGTGCGGGTGTGAAGCTCGTTTTTGGGAAGATTTTGTATTATAGTAGACAACTGTTTTACTTTACGCGATGTTTGTAGGTTCCATGTTCACTGTATACGCAATTATAATAATTTTACGCATACATTACAAGGTATAATACTATATTTTCAGGACGTGCTTGTTTGCTTTCAGTGGTCTTCTAACACAGACAAGGTTTCATATATCATATTGAAACAGTAATTTAAAGTCTTTTAGCATTTTAAAAGTATTATTCAAATTCAAAATTAAGTTCAAAAGTATTTATCAAGGACCAGCTAATACTTAATAAAAAACATTCTTTCTTGCTACATGATCTTTCTTTAAATGAATGTACTTTACTAAACGCTACGGTTTCTGCATACCTTTTTCGCTTCGTCCACTGACATGAACCTCCGTATACATATTTTCTGGGGTTCCTTATATTTTTTATATGACCTTCTTCCAGTAAAATCAGTGTGGTTTTTCAAGGTCAGACAAGATCTGCCTCATCTGTCACTCACCTTCATTCATAAATCATTTTTGCCATTCTTTCATCACTCATTCTCTCGACATACTCAAACCACTTGACAACGTTCTTCTTTAGTATAAGCTAATGTTCTCACTTCTAATATCTATTTTGGAGTAACTATTAAGCTTGTGTATTCACAATAAGATCCCTCCCTAACTTACCCTATTAAATACACACAGACACAGTATGAAGCGAAAAAAAAAATGAAAAATAAAAATCAAAGAAGATTGGATAAATTAAAAAGGAATGAAAGAAACCAATACACAATGGGTTCACTTTTTACATAACGTAAATATGAACACATCGGTTATTTTTTATAATATAATTATCACCTCGGCTCTCTAATGTGATACCTAATTTCTTGTGTGGGTTGAGATCTTTTATAGACCCGCTGAGGGGTTTCTTGCCGCCTATTACACTGTTGCCCACTCATTCTAATATATATAGTGAAAATTTTGTACATTTAAAAAGTTATGAAGCAAATATCTATAAGCTATATATTTATATAGTTTCAGTTTTCTTTTTTATTAGATTTAACGTAATAAAGTGATTACTAGTGATTAGAATTTTATTCGTTAGTGAAAATTGTTCATAAATAATACTTTCGAACTGACATTTCCACTTATTGTAATTCGATGATTCACAAGTGCTTGTGAAATAACTTAGTATATTAAGAATAGCTATAGATTAAGATCCCAGAGCCCTTTCAGAGCTAGCGCCAATCTAAAGCCAACGACCACGCACGTTAAGGTAGAAATGCTTTTATTTAGATATGTTTTTAAGAATAATGTAAAATATGTATATTTATTATTTACCAGGCCCTTTACGTGGACTATTATTCCTGCCTGATGTCCTAGAGTTAGTTTGAAATTGGGGTAAACTAGCTTATACTAGGAAGCTTTAACTTTAGATGTATTATTTCAAGATTCCTTATTAGCACTCAGACCAATCCCAGATAAAGATGTACCTTTATTTGTGGCTACCTCTGAAAGAGCCTCATTTTCAAGCAAGTGACTACGCATACTGTCTTAACCACGTAATAGACTAATATTCCTTAAAATTTGAGCTTTGCTAAAATGACGTAGATCTGGGAGCCCTGGCATCTTGGGCTATTACATTTACTTAAGCTCTAATTCACATATAATTTTTATACGAAATTCAACAACATAAAAACTAAATTAAAATAAAATTAAAAAAAATCAACACACTACCAATTCGCCACACCAAAAACCAACCATTGTTACGGAACATTGTAATTTTGGTCGATTTTATTTTGACATTAATAAAAATATCATCGAGGGTTATTATAAGCGAGCGTGTCTAACAAATCTCACTGGGAGGCTGTTAATTACGTGCCACAGAGAGAACGCCGGTGGAACAATACTCGAGTGTGGGGTCCTGGACCACCGGCCAAGATGCCGATCTTAGATTGATAGAGCATCTCTATGTAATGATTTTATAATGATTATTGTGCAATGTGTTAGGTTGTAGGCAAGTAGCTAGGTTATGTTCTTGTAACGAATGTATGGATAGATTTTTTTTAAGTATATGTATGTATGTATGTATTGGAAGCTTTTAGGTGGGTCATATGTGATATTGTATGAGGAAGTGTGAAATGTTAAATTATGAGTTTTAATAGTTTATATTTTTTCTATCGTTAGCATTGAATGAGAGGTATTGTACGCTTATTATTATAGGATATTTATACAAAAAATCTTCAGCATTAGACGGTCATGGCCATCAGTTAGATGTTTTCATAAAAAAAAATAATCAGCTTCACGTTGTATCCCGCACACAGCAGGGTAGGCAGAGGGAACCTAGTGTAAGACGCTCTGTTCCCCACTTTCTGCCGAATTCTGGAGGCATTGCGTGTTAAGTGGCAGAACTCAACGCTGCGCTTTGCCTCACCACCAGAGCGAAGAAATGGAATTATAAATTTATATCTAAATAAAAAAAAAATCTATATAATAATAATATAAATTTAAGTAAATATTTCATCACCTCGATTGGGGATCGAACCCACAACCAGTCGGTTTTACTCTCACACTTTGTGCCGCCACGCCACGACTGGCTTCAAATTTAATTTATTCAAAGCAGGTTTACCATGATTACATGACAAAGGCTAAATGTACAAAATTGAGAAAAGTATCACTTGGATATGAAAAGAAGAGTGCCTAAGAAACAACAGGAAGAAAGGTATAACAGGATAGGCAGTATATAGTACTAAAACCGTATTTTGCAAGCCGTTCTTACTTAGTTTATATCAATTTGAAAGTTACAAATATAATTAATAATATATCAACAATATCTTAAGGCATTAGAAGGTAATATCGTGTAAAGGCAACATTGTAACCAATCATTAATTTTGGACTATTTTGACTTCACTTTATACCGATTACAAGATGGTCGTAAAACGTCAAAATAAAATACGCGTTAGACTTAGAAGTGAAATACGATGGAAGTTGTAAAATAATATGTTATTAATAGATATATTTTATTAATCTTTAAATATGTTGTTATATAATATTTATCTAATAAATTACTGTTTTAAGGTATAAAATGGAACAGTAATAAATTAATTTATTACATTATAGATAATAAAAAGTGTGGTATGTGATAAATTAATGTATTATCGTTTATAGGTCAAGAAATTGGAGGTGGTTGGACTGTAAGAGATCATTCTTACTACCATTGAGTTGTGGGTTTGATTGCCACCTGAGGAAATAAAATATGAAATATATTCTTTTCCTAGCTCTGGATAGCGTGACGTTCAGTTCTGCTTCTCAGCAAGCAATATCTGCGGATCGGATACGGATCTACGGAAAATGAGGAACGGAAGAGTAGGGTTCCAAATTCCCTCTACTTACCCTGCTATGTGCAGGATACAGCGTGAAGCTAAATGAATTTAAGATAAATAACGCCGCTGAATTTCACCACTCAACACTTAATGCGTCGAATTTAGGCAGAAACCGAAGTGCGGAGTGTCTTATTTCTAGTTTATCTCTGTCTAAATTCCTTTATATCTACGTGATAAGGCGTGAAGCTAAAAAACAATCACGAAATTATTTTCATCATCCTCAATATTCTAAAAACAATGAAAAAGAAGTATGCAACTTTCCCTAGGTACTTACATACTAAATCACTTTGTATGGGATGCTTTATCAAGCATCCCATACAAAGTGACTATTATTATCATAATAGAACTAGAATTCAATATTAATGAGTAAGTGATATTGTTGTCAAATGTTCGGAAAAATTAAAATATCTATATATAATAATAAAATATTCCACTTAAGATGAGTGGTGGAACATAATTTATAATTTCATCGTAAAAAGCGATGTGTTTTAAAAATATAATTTAAACCGCTACCGAAGTACAAAGGCCGTATACAAATAATATAAATTAAAAAGGTAAATTTGTTGCCATCGACTTCTTTATGGCGAAAATCTGCTATGTTACTCTATTTGTTTATGATGTAAATTTTTTTTAATAGTTATATGAATGATATTTTATTTTACTATCTGTCTATATGTTCATAATAATATTTAAGCCGTCACTCAAGATGCTATGCCTTCCAGAATTCGGCGAAAAGTGGGCAATGGAGTGTCTTAACATTAGGCTCCTTCTGCCTAGCCCTCTCTGTACGGGATACAGCGTGAAGTCGATTTTGTAAAGTAATAATATCAAAAAACAATCTTATAATTAATTTCTTTTAAATCACATCAAAAAACAAAATATTGATATTTAATTAGATGCCGGAAATTTAGTTTTTTGGAAAAACTTGATTGAGCCTACAACAAAAATAATAATAATACTTATTTACAGCTATAATACTAAATATATTTAAAAATGTATTATTAATTAATATTATAAGTGCTCTTTAAACCATATTCAGCAGGTGTTATTATCTAAATCAAAATACAGTGTAGAAACAGCCTAATTACAGCGTTATAAATGTCACTAACCGCCGGTGGGCTCAAATATCAATATAAATTAGGCACCCGACCCGGCTATATAATTAACCACTATAAACGAATTACAAATAAACCCATTTGTACTAATCGGTGTTTGTATTATAAAAAACCTCTAATACAAATGACATTAGGTTCATTGGTAAATCCAAATAAGTAATCACGGGACGTGGCACGCAGGTTTAATGTCAGATTTTTGTTACGGACAGACGTATAAAGCTCGTTGTTATATTAATATCGCCGTCTAAGTGAAAGGTAACCTTTAATGTTTGGAGTTTAGGGTGAATGTCGCTTGATTCGGTCTATATGAGCAGCATTTGCTTTTGATTTTGTCGCCACGACATGTTTATTATAAGAATACCTATTAAATTATTAGAAGTAATCCGGTAGGGTAAAGCGAGTATTTTGGCTTAGCTGCCCGTCCCCGATGACCCACCGTTAGAGTAAGCTGACAATAACAAATCACGTTCGTGACACATTTATGTGACGGCACCGCCGCTGTCACAATATGGCGATGTGGAACTCCTCCATATCTATATTTATTGTTGCAGATTAATTTAATTGTTCATAAAACGAATTGATTTGTTCTATATTGAGAATATTTCTGCGTCGATAAATTTAAAGTATGTCAAACCGTTTATTTTTAAGGTTCCGTACATGATGTGAAGATTAAAAGCATTTTCGAACTGAATGTTATAGTTCGAATGAACTAAGTTGAACGAGCGAACTGTAAAGAGTGAAATGTTAAGTTACTTGTTTTTTTTTTACTTTGCCCAAATGTATTATTAAGTATACATTCGTTCACGATTTCTTCATTCGTGGAATTAGGCTAAATATAATGTAAAGTAATGAGAAATCTTAGTGGTTTAGGGGCACAAGCGTGCGACTGTAAATACGACTATTGTGGTCCGAGGCTCTTTTGGGAGAATGAAATATTTAATATTTTTATTTTATATATTTAATATTATGATTTTTGATTTTTTTTTATTTTCTCGCTCTGGTAACATGACAAAGCACGTCGTTGAGTTTCGCCACTCAACGTGAAATGCCTGAAGAATTCGGCGGAAAGTGGTTACCGGAAGTGTCTTAAAGAGAACGGAAAGCCTAGGTTCCTTATATATATAAATGTTATTTTAATTTGAGGCGTTCCTTCTGTCTACCCTGCTATATGCGTTATGTAGGGAAAAAGAAGATAAAGAATAATGTAAAAAGTATATTGTACACGTAAGTCGTTGTTTAAAAATAAAGATGTAGGATACCTGTTGTATCTGATCTTAATAAGGAACTATTTACTTGTTTATCTTCATATTTACCGTGTATATAATATGTTACCTAATACTCATAAAAGTTGGACAAAGAGGTTAACTATAGTCGATATTTTTTAAGAAAATAAAGAGTTTTTTACAATTTTCTCGTTTTATTTCTCTATTTCCACTACTTCATGCTCCACTTTCCATGTAATATAGAGACATCTGATCAGAAGAGAGAAAAATAAAAATTATATTTTCTGAATTAACTGAACTATATTAAATTATTACAGTCTAAGACTATATGATTAAATATAATAAATCAAATCCATAACCAAAAAGAGAGTAGCAACCACCATGACGCGAAACATTGATATAACATATAAATTATTAAACAAAAAAATTGTATAAAAAATCCTCGATTTTAACAAAAGCCACGTCACGTTACGAAATCCAAAGTTATTTTCTGTTTATATTATGTTATAACTATACCGATGCATCGAGGACCACCCACTGAGGTCATTACAATGCCACGCCCATTTACCGTTCGTCCTAAACAGAATGTATTATAACTCATTTCTACATCCCTCCAGGGTTTTTAAGACACCTTCACTGTTGTATGGCATATGGAATATGTAATATGTATGATTTATGTATGTAGTCATTAAAATGTTATTGTAGGTAAATTTAGATTTTTGAGTTTGTTAGCTAATAATAATTTTATATCGCGTATTACGGTTTTGAACTTAAAATTATTAAAATAAAGGCTGATTTCTAATTATTATAACTAACCTAAATGGATTTTTTGTTCACATTTTTTGTTTGTTTTTGTAAATTATGAATTATATTATTAACATATGTAAGTATAATTTTTTTTTCAATATTTTTTTAACTTGACCCTCGTCCCGCGTATTGCCTAATTGTTAAGATATTGCATGTTTAGTGGTGGAACTCAACACTGTGCTTTGTCGTCTTATCACAAATCGGAAGTGAAAATAATTTATGCCCCAGAGTGGAATCAAATTTATAAGCGTCGCTGTTACAGTCTAACGCTGTGCTGCTGCGCTATGACGGCCTCACAATGTGCTACTTTATATTTATTGAAAAAAAAATATATATTATATTAATATTTACAAATAAGTCCTTTGATCTATAAGAATCTTTTATAGAAACAATGGGACCAACAAAGAGTCAATTGTCATCTCTCGAGGTAAATGGCTCTTCAATTTCTTTATTAGACGCACCACTGCATACCGTTAGTTTGATCATCGGAAGGGTGAATATGAAATCAAAGACGAAGCTTGAGACGTAAAGACAATTATCTTAATTAATAGCTTCAAGTACACGCACATAAATATTAATCAATAATTTACTTCATAGGTTGTAGGCGCAGTTGGAAAATGTCAAATTTTCTCGAAGACGCAATGCCTCCAGAATTCGGCAGAAAGTGGGGAACGGAGTGTCTTAACACAAGGTTCTCTCTGCCTACCCTGCTGTGTGCGGGATACAGCGTGAAGCTGATTTATTTTTGATTTATTCTATTTATTCTTGAAGTTCACGGGTTGAATTTCCACCATGTGGATATGTATTTTTTTCCGTTAATTTAGTTAGACAAAATATTCGATTTTTCTTTTACCAGTACGCAATGTAAGTGGGCAGGAAATGGAAAAGGAAGAAGTAACCTTTGCCAAAACAAAAAAAAATATAAATGTATGTACTGAAGTACTGGATTTCAAATATTATAATATACTGATATAATAAACTAAAAAAATCCAAAAACTTAAGTGTACAACACAATAAAAATTTAAACTCACCGATCTCCCAGCAACATTATTATGAACATTTATCTTCGACTGTAAATCGTTAACTTGCTCTCGGACGTCCAAAAATTTCTTAGAGTATTCTATACCATAGGCCAAATTATGGGAGCATCCACTCCATTCCCACTTGTTCGCCCTGGCCCGCCCTTTGTCGTGTGAGGCGCGGTAGCCGAGGGGGTCGCACCCGCAGGAGAGGATGCGGCCCTGGGCGCAAGCGCGAGCTACGGCGTGGGCTACCCCGGCCGCCGATAGTGCGTATAGGAATGCTGATTCTCGAAATCCTGTTTCAAAAATGGATATAAATCAGTTATTATTAATTATGTAATTTGGGCATGTATGTATGACATTTTTATTACTGCCATGAGTATATGGATCTGGATCTGGATTGAGTGTTGTCAAGGAAATATTGACATTTTTAGGTATTTCACCACTTTTTAAATTTACTAAAAAATGCAAAAGTAACAACATAATAACATAAGTAATATGCCTATTTTAGCAATATCAATCCTATTTTTACTAAATAAATACAGTTATACCCAGAAAAGTACTTTATTCTTTAGATACCTTCGACGAAAGAACAAACCTAGCGTTCGCTACATACGACATGCGTAGTCCTAATAAACCTTAAACAAGTATATATAAATATAATTAATAAATACGGAAAAGCAATGGCCGATGGCTACTAAGTTATCTGCGTAATGCATCTGTTATAATATCAACTACGGTTGCCTTCGCGTTCACCGCCCTGCCCCCGTCCCACGGAACGCGGACGTCGCGATACCCATTTATCTATTTTATTGCAATAAATTAAATAGAATTGGAGATACCGAGATAAGGTATTGCACTAGAACAATGTAATCTTTTAACCATAAAGATAACGATATGCATTCGACTCCGGTGGACGTACGACGCGACGGCTAATTGTATACGTTTTAAACTCGTTAATAACTCGTTGTGTGTGCCATTTCTTTGTATGTAGAGAATGTAGAGAATCGATGGCATCGATGCGATTTTAAAAGCCATACCTTCAATAGGCAATTATTGGGTTGTAATTACGCAGCCACCTATTGGAAGATTAATTAACGTTTCGATATACTGTAGGAGTAGGTACGCTGATCTTTAATTATATGTTGGCATTTTGATTGGGTGTTGAATGTTGAAACTGTGAGTTGTTACTATTTTAATGTGTATTTAAATGTTTTATGGTGAAATATTGTTTTTTTGTTTGTTTTTATTTGTGTTTATATTATATTCTTGTACTTTGAGAATGGATAATTATCTCAACGCGTACGACACATTTTGTGAAATTATTTAACAATTCTATTAAATAATACTCTAATTTACCATTAAATATATGTTTGTGTATATATATTTATTATCTTTTTTGGATTCGAATCTCTAATCGATTTTATCACCTACATCAATTTACATTGCAAGAGAGTGGCATACATTTATTTAAAACATGTTAAGTTTCTCTATCGCCGCTATGGTAGCTATGTGAAAAATGTAAGAGATTCTTAAATATCGTACTGCTGTAAGTTTCACCTATCTAGTACGAAGCCGCGGCGGGCCATTAGTATATAATAAATTAAACGCATTTCTCACGATACACTCCCAACACTATCTTTTAACTCGACGAATCGAATAAGAATCGATTATGGCAAGTGGTTAATATTGCTGCGTTATCTGTAGAGATTAGTGGGTGCAGAGCCTAATTGAGAAGGAGATACGGCTTATTGAAATAATGACTATTTTATTTTTAGCTTTTAACTCAGTTTAAAGTAAGTTTGTTAAGAAAACTCTTTATATATAAAAAGATGAGGTTTTAGTGATTTTTTAAGAAAATAATATTGATTTGTAATTATGAAATAAATTTCAATTATAATTTAATTCACCAACGACTTTCTTGTTAGACAGTTGCCAATTGGTATACATGAAGCCAGCTCAGGGCATATATTTATTATAATCGCTTCCAATATCAAAGCTGGGCTGGCTACGTCTCTCCACGAGCAATTTTTCTATCTGAAAGAGACGAAATATCGAAAACGGAGTGACTTTTTGAACACCCACAAAATACTACATTTGAGTTCATATATTATAGTAAATTTACTTCTTGTTGTGAAATCGCGGACTTTTTATTACATAGGGTGAGCCTGAGAATTATAAAAGTCAAAATATATCCGTTTCGGTTCTAGGTCGTCAAACTGCACAAAAAGCGGGCAGCCGTGATTTAGGATGAATCACGTATAATAATATGATAATCATTATAAATCAGCCATTATCTCGGTGAGTTGATCGTTCGTCAGATGAATTAATACAATCTTATGATGGAAAGTCCCTTTACATGTTACTTTCGTCATTGGAATTTTATTTATATTGAAACATCCATACGTCTATGCGTTCTTCTTTTATAAAAAAAGCAATGCTTAAAGATTTTTTTAAGGAAAGAAAATCTTTTCATTATAAAAAATGCATATAATTTATATTAATTTCAAAATATTTTAATAATAATTACTAATAACATATACATTTTAGTCTCACTCGGAGGAATATGGGTATTTCAACATCTGATTAGACAGCGTACCTTCGGCTTCTGATTATTATTTAGACTGAAAATACAACGCGGAGTAAGTACTAGGTAAATTTACTGACTACTCCACAATTTTACATAGAATATAGAGGAACTGGGTATACATATGACGTAAGTGTACACACACAGTAAGTCCGCTATTTATTTTTGTATGAGAACAACAAAGACCTTTTCTTTTTGTCTAGATGAAAAAACAAAAAAAAAAGATCAATTATTGCACACATCGTATCGTGTAAACGGGCTGCACTATCATCGAAATCGACATTCGAATGTTACGGTGTACAAACCAAATAGGGTTGTATTATTGTTTATTTATAAACTTGCCCAGCTTTTCCAGTGACCGGTGACAAATTTATATTTGTCGATGCGTGGAGACGCGATAGAACAGATATGTAACGATTTATAGCACGCTCTGTTGATCGATTTTGATGATTTCGAGTTATAAGCATCGAGTTGGGATCGATAAATGCTGCTGTATATTTTATCTGTGGTAAAAACCTAACTGTGAAAACGGTTTATCAACAGATAGTAGATTAATATGATTTTATTAATATTTTCTATGATTTATATCATTTAATTTAATAATTAATATAATTAAACGTGGAGGTTTTATAATACTCTTTTGTTTCATAATATTTTGACTGACAGAAGAGTCCCAAGTCCGAATACCTACAAACTTAAGTATTGTTTTATCACCTAAAAACTAATAGCTATCATACAAAGTAGAAAGAAATTTTAAAATATTATAATATATATTAGAGACCTTTGAGAGGAGCATTGCATAATAAATCGCTTATATCTAGCTATTCAAGCCCAAGCCCAAGTCTTGTATTACAAAGATAATTTCCATTATTGTTATGTAGTTTACACTAATAAAAAAAGGTATTTGCAGGCAAAGCCTGGGTATTAAATACATATTAGATGTATGTAGATATTCCCAGCTCACATTCCTTAAATTACTAATAATGTTTACTTCTATTATGTTTTAAAGCTGGCAAATATATGTTGTGGTCGTTAATTAAATGCATTTAAGCGCAAATTTAATTTGTTTGTGGCGGCACTGTTTATAACTAGAAGATAAAATACTAAATATTCAATACATCAATTAATCAGTAACCGTAGTGGATTTTAATAGTAACTATATGAAATTAATTATAATTAATGCAGGTATAGTGATTAACGGTTCTAAAAGTTTACTATAAGTTTTCCTTAAAGATATATAATAAATTAAATATATTAGAGTAACTGCAGTAGACAATAAAATTTAGTGAATTTTGTTTTCTACTTTTACTTTAAACAGGAAGACTGAGTATTTGACTTGGATAACCTCATCCATAAATGACTTTCCAAATAGAATAGCCGCCTACACTACAAATTTGAAGCCACAGCGAGCCACTACAGCTATAAAATACATCAAAACTACTTTCTGCAAATAAAAATGAGGAAATCCATAAATATATAAATTATAATACAAAGTAACAGAATTAACCAATAAAAAAAGAAACTTCAAAATATCGATTATTATTAACATTTAATTGATATCGAGAGATCTCGAGATAACGTTAAGCAAATACAGTCGAAACATCATCCAGCTCCGGTTTATATTGTCTCTAATGGATGCGATTTATTCATTTACTTTTTAAGCGAATGCCCTGAATTTCGAGCTGGTGACAGATTTTAAATTCTTCCCTTACACTTGTGCCTCAGTTGTTTCTGTTGTGTTTGTTTCCATAATGCATGAAGTGCAATTGATTATATATAATGAAATTTATCAAGATCGAAATGTATGCCTGTACGTCACTTTTCTCACTTATTAATATTATTCAAGCCTTTCTATTTAGATAATAATGTACTTTAGAAACAATAAGTAGTTTTACATTTAATTTGTGGTTTGTTGTTGTTTAAGTTTTTCGTAGACACTTAGGTTGTCTGTAACAATTTTTATATTTGTGGGAAATTGGGATTTGATGACGCTTTTCTAAGTAATTTGTACAAATGATATGTTGTTGTTGTTATATTGGTGCAAATATATAGATAGGAATATTGTTGTCTAAAATATGACTCTTCTAAAATCATTGTTTTCTACTAAATATTATACAAACGGATCCCGGAGTAAAGCATGTTTAAAGTTTACCACAGAAAAAACCATCTGGATTTACGATTCACAAGCTCTGCAAGTAAAATATCCTTCTCGTATAATTTTGGGAGAATAAATAACGCTCTTAACATAATGTTTAGGTGTTATACAGCGTGTACTGTGCATGTATGTGTTTCATGTACGTACCAAGGAAATGAAAAAGCAAGACTGTCCATCACTGGAACAGGTGAGCAGTGAGGAGAGGTCGCGAGCAGCGCCACCTTGATTCCTCGAATCACGGATTAAATTGGCAAATCACCATTCAATCCATATAGGGCAACTCGGCGCCGGACGACAAAAAAAATACTTATACAGCAAGTAAATACAAATTTTAATTATCATATTGAACGTTTTGTTCTGGTCCTCGGTTGTTCTTTTAAAATTGTGGACATTGATTTAATAGAATGCACATATTGATAGGTTTTTCCGATAGGCCCGGTGGTGGTCGACTTTTTCCTCCGTGTTTAACATAGTTTTTGGGATGAGCTGCAGCGCCGTCGCGCGCGCATGCTTGTGTATCGGTAATTTATGATACTGTATTTAGTTATTGTGAAATTGTTTTTTGCAACGATTCGCGCTTCCAGCTTGATATGCTATAAATCTGGTGCCAAAAATTAATGAATTAATTCAGATTTGCTTTCCTCTTTTCGAAGTGCAGACCGTGTATGGTCCTATACCCTGGGGGACTTTAAAAAATGGCTTACTTATTTCCACGCTGGTGTTTAAATGAACGAATGCTGGAGTTTTTTTTTTAAAAACACATCTTCCGATTTACTTAAAAACTGAATCGCAAATATTTAAGTAGCTTAAATAATGTTAATTTAAAACGAAGTTGTGCTTTTTGTGTAATTTACGTTGCATTGTACTAAATGTTGATGGTTTATTTACTTCTTCATATGAATTTAATCACTTTTAGTCCTAAGATAAAAGAGATTTTTACCGATTTATGTGATAAATGCAAACTGGATTTATCATGACATACCTAAGTTATTATTATTTTAGAAATGAAAAAAAAAATCAAATTAGGTTCCTCCATTAATTAAGATTTAAGTTACGAAAAGGTCGAAGTCAATTAAGGCTTGTAAGGTGTTTGGGTGTTGCGAATCGCTAATCACCGAAACGACGCCCGACCACGGTTGCAGGCAATGTGTAACATATTTAAATTAAATACTAGGTTACTTTGAAGTCGGAATAAAAAAAAAATAAAAAAAATTAAATATATTCTTAGTACAAGCCTTAGCCACAAGTTACACACTGTACCGCGTCGGTTGGGGGTTTGACTCTCTCTCGGAGGAGTGAATTGCTATTTTTTTATATTTTAATTTTTTCGTTCTGATACCAAGGCAAAAGCGCGGCGTTGAGTTCCGCCTCTCAACACGTATATCTTAAAAAATCAGCGGACTGGTGAAACGGAGTGTATTAACCCTAGGTTTCTGCAATATACGAGAAACAGCGAGAAGCTTCATAAAACAGCGTCGACTAATGTTTTTTTTAATGACCTTTGAAAGCAACGCTTAGAAAAAAATATATACATGCTAACAACATCCTATAACAACCATGTAAGAAATAAGGCATGGTGTGATTAGAACATAAAGATTTATTGACAACATAAGAATAAAGGAAATTATTTAGTAAAATCGATTATACAGATTGAAATTATTGCAAAAGAAATCTATGAACATATTTGTAACAATTTTGCAGTATCATCGCTCGACTTAATTAACTTTTAAAGACGTTCGTGTAACCCCGGAGCGAACAAAGCGATTAAAAAAAATACTCCACGTCACGTCCGAACATCGAGTATCCTTAACAATTTCATATTTTTATGGGCCTTTTGTGTTTTGTTCTCACAGTTGACAGGCATCTTCATCTCCAGGAGCACGACTCGGTAACGTACCGAGAGATCTTATCACGGCCATTAGAAGGTCGGCTATTTGAGATAGAGACATTTTGACACGTCCTCTTCACATTTTTACTTCAAAAACGGTTATTTTAGGCTTAATCTGATTATTATTTAATAAGATTTTATCGGATAATTAAAATTGGTATATTATGGTTTACCCAGCAAGTAACGAGAAAAGGAACAAAAAAGGCAAAATATTCACACGTTTATAATGAAGACATCAGAGCATCAGAGCATCGCACAAAATTCCCACGGCTTGCCGTCAGATAAGGCGTCTCATAAAGACGCATCTCGTTTTTGCAGCATCATAATCATACTTGGCCGTCGCTACTCCGTCACCTGTTGACACGTGGTTGATATGAAACGCCAATAAATGTCACTTTTTTATGACACGTCCGCGTCCCGTATTCAGGTCACGTACGGTCGCCGTCAGATTTGTATCGACTCTCGAGCGCCAACTTGCCACCCGGGCCGCCGTTCACTCGTGCCGACGTTGGAGCTGTAGTGTGACACATATGCTAATCTCACATCTCCCATCTACCACTATTAAACAGTGGAGTTGCGTACGTTTTCCAACAGTCACCTCATTAGGAGCACAAAGGATGTGAAATGGCTATTTTTTTGTTTTTTTCTCGCTGCTTCACGCTGTATCCCGCATAATGCAGGACCATACCCGCATAATGCAGAGAGACCCTAGGGTTGAGACTCCGCTCCCCACTTTCCATGGAATTCTTTAGGAATGGCGTGTTTATTGTCGGAACTCAACGAAACGGTTTGCCTCAACACCGGAGTGAAGAAATAAAAATATTGTTGCATTATACTTATACAAGAGTGCCAACAGCACGTGGAACCCTCGGGGAAGCGAAACGAATGTGGAGATCTATACAGAACACCAAAGTCCAGTTCTTTTATCGGTTTATCTGCGCGATCACCTAAAAAAATCCGAGGGTCCGGATTCATTATTATCTTTCTTCGTCTATCATCGATGCCATTATCCTATTTAAAAGCATCTCTTGATTTGTTCTTAGACTTTTTTTGGTATCGTTTACCCGACAACGTTTCAATCGGACCCTAACAATGGGCAAGTTAAGAAAGATGTTTAAGTGTTTAGTTACGGTATTTTTTCACAATTTTTCAATTTGATGGAATTCTGTAGTTAAAAGGCCGGAAGGTGTCGCTACGGAGTGTTATGGATACATGCTAATAATGGTTGGTAAATAATAGGATCAACTAATATACTTATGTTTGATTCGACAAGTACTTTCTAAGCATAGGTTTGTAAATAATTAAAAAAAAAACGTTTTTTTTATTTGAGGACAGTCGTGGCGCAGGGCCACAAGACTAAGCGCGACATGTTGTGGGTTCGATTTCCACTTGAGAATATTCAATTATAATATTTTCATTTCCTCGCTTTGGTAAATATTAAAATGCTAAGAGTGGCTTTGAGTTCTGACACTCAACACGTAATACCTATAGAAATCGACGGAAAATAGGGAACGTAAGTAACTCTTAATAGGAATGAATCTTGACACTAGGTCGCCAGGTTCCCTCTGCCTATCCTACTATGTGCGGCAAACAGAGTAAAAGAAAAAAAATCATTTTGAGATATATTTAAAAATACATTGATTACAACAAGTCAAATCTAGTTAGTTCTAGAAGAGTTTAAAACTTAATAATCGAAGATGGCGGAGTACGCGTGAGTTCGCCGGGACCCACACGGAGCGTGAAATCGCGGGGCGCGGGAGCGGGAACACCTGGCCACCAGGGCCTGTCTTATTGTTTGTTGTCTCCCATCTCCCATGCTCGTAAATTTCCGCGTCAACGTGTGCGATGCTCGTGGAAAAAATGAGATCGACAAAGCCTTTTACACTTGGTGATATAGACATAAAGACTTACGGCGATCGGTGAGTACCGCGGGCACAATGCGGCCGGCCCATCCGTCCGGTGGGTCTTAATATGCGTGTATAATTTTTCCTCGTAATAAATTCGGATTGTAATGGCCGATCGCGATTGGTTTGAGAGTTTAGTTGCATTTATTTTAATAAAAATTCTCGTGGAATTACACTGGGACTGGTTTGGCGTTGGTGGTGATTGCTGCCACCTACATGGTAGTGTGGCCTACAAAGTCATTGGCGGTCCATTTGCGACAAGGCTTCGTAAATAAATATGTATTTTTATTGCCGTTTTGAAGGTTTTATTACGCAAAGTAATTAAAATTCGACCCTCTTGAGAGTTACCACAGCCTCCCGGTAACGTTTGTTTTAATTATTTATTACAAAGTTTGTCGCTTATTCATTATTTTTTAATTTATGTCTCCTTTATGTTGTTGTGTATGTTGTCAAATTTTTATGTTTGTATGTACAGTTTAATGTAAATTATTTTTTAACACTTCAATATATATTTATATTATATTGTTTTAAGAGGAAATTCTTAAGACAAACAATACGTATACCGAATAACTTTCTAATAAATCTATATTGAGATTTTTCATGAATAATTTTAAGTATTTAATATATACAGAAAAAGATACAAATAAAACATAATTAATTTATTATTCTTACCTCTCTTCATAATACCGCTTGCGTGAGGATTAGTGCTTTTCGTCAATAAGCTGGAGCAGTTCCACCTGTGCCACCTGAACTGATGCTGACATTCCTTGACCGCCATTTGCAGACCCTCGAAAGCTACAGCCGCAGTATCCGGCGAGCTGTGACAGACAGATCTTTGTTCTCTGGTCAGACCACCGACCATCCTGCATGTGAGGCCTGAGCTTAGCTTCAACTGATGAGGTAAGATGTTGTCTCTTGAACTGTAATATAAATAAAAAATATCTATATTTTAAATATGAAAAATGTACTGCTTTTAATATTATGTATTATACATACATAAAAAAATAAATTATAGCTATGATATGAATTATTAAAAAGTAATGTAGAATTTTTGGTATCTATTTAAACTAACAATATCACAAAAAATAATTACCAATGCTAATATAATATATAATATAACAAGAAACAAAATATAAGTATAAAAAAACATTGTATATGATGATATATTCATTTTTCTAATCAAGCCCAGAGTAATCTTAAAGTCAGTATATTAAGTTTCTTTTTAATATTTTCTTGAATCACGATTGAATCCAGTACCATCAAACATTTAGAAACTTAACAATTGTCAAGTGTTACAAAGATATCTAAATATATACCCGTACGTGCATAGTCATTAGTTAAGGGCTTACAAACGTCGTTATAATTAATTTATTACGACCAGATACTATCGCACGGGCCCAAAATACTTTAATAATGAAACAATTTGTATTCGCTCCCAACTTTAAACAAATATTTTTAAAGTATTCCGCGTTGGAAATATTTAGGGGATTTTAATTAATATTTCTCGGGGGGGAATGCTCGCTGGATTTTTTCTGAAATACCATACTGTGATTAAAACAGTCCTGTTATAGCTGACTGTTATGAAAAATATCTCTATATATAATTTGCCTATCGAATTTGGTTGGATTATACCGCTAGTAAAAGGCTTAAGTTTGAAAAGCGATGGTGTAAATTATGACTGAGAGTAAAGTAAGACAATGAATAGAATATTTGGAAAACTCCTTTATCTTGCAATAATGAATGACTAGCTTGAAAGCAGAAAACGGACTAACAATTAATTGATTCTACTCTATACGCTCTTCAAATTTCGCGTAAAGTGAATCAATCAGCCAGATAATAAAATAAAATAAAATAAAAAATAAAAAAAATCAGCTTCATGCTGTATCATACACACAGCAGGGTAGGCAGAGAGAATCTAGTCTTAAGACATTCCGTTCCCTACTTTCTGGCGAATTCTGGAGGCATTAAGTATTGAGTGGCAGGATTCAACGCGGCGCTTTGCCTCGACACCATAGCGAAGAAATGGAAATATAAATTTAAATAAATATTTTATGTTCCTCGAGTGAGGATCAAACACACAACCAGTCGGTTTTACAGTCACACTTTGTGCCGCTGCGCCTAAGACTGGCATCAACTACTGATGGTTACTAATTTAATTACTAATACTATTTTCAAAGCCCCGATTTATTGAACCTATAATTACACATATTACAAGGAATTCCTTTATATTACAATGTACAAGTCCTATATTTTTCTTTAAATATGTCACGTTTCCGTTTTACGGACGAACGTTGATCTGATGACTGCATCATGCTACGTGATTCGACACTTTGGATTTTTTCGTCTCCTGAGACATAAACTCAGTCACAGTCGTAAAATGAAGGAGGTTAAAAATGCTTTGTTTTTAAACGTTGTCTACAGTTTATAATTTGGATTATATACTTGCTTAGATTATATGATTAGGTATGATTCTGTATAAAGCTTAATAAATGGCATTTATATTGAGGTTCTCGTAGTGAATTGGGGTAGTGTGTGGCTGAAAGTGTGTGTGTGTGTGTTTTTGGGTTCATTATTTTTTGAATGAATGCAATGATTAAATTCAGCAAGAAAATGGAAAACGAATTGTCTTAACATTAGTTTATCACATATATGAGATGTAGACTACCTTGCTATGCGTGATAAAATTCAAAAGAATATAAGAGTAAGCTTTTATTTAATTGTTTTAGCTTCACGCTGTATCCCGCACACACCAGGATAGGCAGAGGAAACCTGGGAACCTAGTGTTAAAAACATTCCGTTCCTCATTGAGACACTTCTGTTCCCCGCTTTCCGGAGAATTTTGGAGACATTGCGTCTTGAGTTGCAAAACTCAACGCCGATATTTGTCTTGTTACTAGAAAAAGACAATGAAAATATTAAATACTTTTTGCACCCGAGTGGAAATTGAACTCACAACCGACACATTTACAGTCGCGTGCGATCTGTGCCCTTACACCACGACCGCCTCACGTAAGCTGTCACATTTTTCTTAAATTATTGTACCTATTGTAAATAAAGTTATAATATATAAAATAGACTGGCCGTCTCAAGAAATATCCACTTATAACAGTAATATTACAATATAGTTGACGGTACCCAGCTAATTAAACATGAGAATTAGATCTGGACAACGAGGAAGTGAAAATTGAAAACCAAAACATATGTTAACTAGAAAATTCTAAAAGGTCTATTTTAATGTTTTGATATATTACACGTAATATGTACGTAATCTATCTATACTTAAATAAAATCACAACTGATCGGTGTCTGTAAATAGAAGATATGTGAGAATAAATATTAATTAAAAATGTTAGAACCCAAAGTTTTCTTCTTTTTGTTTGTTGATCTGTTTGTTTATCTAGCTGTTTGTGCATGCATATCAAAAACGGTTTCATCTATATGAATGCAATTTCACTACTGTATTTTGTTTGTTTTATTTCAATTGGTTCATAAATAAAAAAGTTATGCCAAACTGAAGTATTTTTTCGAATTAATTGATTTAAAATTTTAATGTTATTAGAACACATCAGTAATGTAAGTTAGTAAGTAAGTTCAGGCGGGCGAATCATGAGCGTATCGCTAGTATGAAATATATACATATCTCATATATGTAGAGATTTGCCACTCAAAACGCTATATTACTAGCTAACGCTAAAATTTGGACGGAAAGTCTTAACACTACGTTCCCTTTACCTGCTCCTCTATATTTCTCTATATAAGAGGTGTTCCATCTCTTACTAAACACATTACATTTTAAGTACATATATAAGCAAAAGATACTTAAGAAATAACACATATATACCTAGAAAATTAAACATATATATACCTAGAGAAAGCTCGCTATGAGCAATATTTGTTTCTCCGTTTCATATTCTGCTTAAAAGAGCTTTAGTTTGTAAGTTTAGTTTGTATTTTGTTTAAGGTGTGTACTATTTAACTTCCACGAATATACTCCATCTCTTATCAGTCAATTGTACGAGACAGTGACGGTCGAGACAATAGGCGCGACGAGTGATTGGTTCCGTTGAATTGGTTTATATTTTTTGTTTTTAAATAAGAATATTATAAGTTTTATATGTAATGAAAATATTTTTATATATTTTTATTTGTATAAGTATAAAGCAAAAATTAATAAGTATAAGAATAAATCAAAGTATAAGAATAAAGCAAAAATAAACATTTTTTTAACTTAGGTACATTACTTATTATGTTATATCTGTCTGTTCTCCTATATTAAATTTCGTCTACCTTCAGCGCAGGGGCATAAAGGCTGACTGTAAACACGACAGGTTGTTGTTGGTTCAATTTTTTTGGTTGTTGTTGGTGGTTCGATCACTACTCGAGGATATGAAATATTTGATATTTTCATTTGCTCTGATAACGAGGCAAAGGCTTGATTAAATTGTGAGAGCTGCAAAAGATATTTGCTTTGTAGGCTCGAATGTTTTAATTAACTATGTAACTAGTTTATAGTTATTAAACTCTTGCTATTGAATGATTGATTGACAAAGCAAAACCGATACTAAGTGGCGTAAAAAGATGAAATTTGGTATACAAAGTCCAAAGTGAAATGTAAAATGTAAAATAAAGGAAACAGGGTCAAACAAGATTTTACATTTCGTAATCCACCAGAACAAGGCTTCAAATAATTTAAATTATAACGTATATAGAGTGTGAGGTCGCCAGGGCGTAGGGGCATAAGGGTGCGACTTTACAATCGACGGTTTTGGGTTTGATTCCCAATTGGAGAAATAAAATATATAATATTTTCATTTCTTCGCTCTAGTGACGAGGAATTGTGCAGCAATGCCTCCAAAATTCAGCAGTAAGCGGAAAACGGAAATATTTTAATGCATATATAATTAAAACTATTTTAATCCCAGGTCCCCTCTGCCTACTCTGCTATATGTGGGATACAACGTGAAGCTAAAAAAGAGTCTATATACACATTACTTATTTCTATAGTTAGCTTTTAACAGACAGAAAGAAAATATTTTTCAACACAACGGAACACTAAAAACTTTAACAACAAAAGTCAAACAGTGTTTCCCTTCTTTACATAACTGTGTAACTTATCTCGCCTTCCCACGCTTAGGGAATGCCGGTGTCATTAAAGGGTTGGACGAATAACCGACGTTTAATGATCTTAATGACGCTCACTCATTACTATCATTGTCGTATCATTTTTGCATTGCAATATCATTATTTTAATGATTTAACACCCGCCGGTTATTGTTTTATAACAATTTATGTAATTATAGGCTTTCGGTTCTTGATTACGAGTTACTGAAATAACTTCTTATTATGACCTAATAAAGTGTGCTAATGAAGCTTTGTAACCCTTGCAGATAACGTTCGTTCCTAAAATAAGCTCCATTGTATAATTTTCATTTACGTCAAAATTTAAAACATCGCTCTTTTTATTATATATCAGTTTCACGCTGTATCCCGCGCATAGCAGGATAGGCAGAGGGAACCTAGTTTTAAGACACTCCGTTCCCCATTTTCGGCTGAATTCTGGAGGCATTGCGTGTTAAGTGGCAGAACTCAATGCCGCGCCTTTCCTTGATACCAGAGTGAAGAAATGGAAATATACATTTAAATAAATATTTCATCTCTTTGAGTGTGAATCAAACCCTAACCCGTCGGTTTTACAGTTATACTTTGTGCCGCTGCGCCACGACTGGCCTCTTCTTTTTATTATACACGGATAAAAATATAGGTATAAAGTAACAAAATCTACTGTAATAACTGGTTACTGTGGAATTTTATAGAGATGAATATCAAGATCTTATTTATAATAAATAATCAACAAAATATATATAAACAATCAAAACCCCGCAATAACAATTACATTGAAAGTGTGATGTTAATAAGGTAAATTGCTTTCTCTTGTTTATAGTGATTTCTGTATCTTGTTGTACAGCAAGTTTTTCTCGGTGGCAACCAACAGCTTTTTCCAACGAGTCGTTAAACCCTGGTCCAATTAAAACTCCTGCCTGAACTTAATATAATTGCTTCGAAAATATCTCCAGACGAGATAAAAACAATAATTTCGTGCTTTAAGAGTTCGCCAGTAAAAAATAATAAATCTGATGTCGGTGCCGGGCTGATGAAATGCTACGATACTCATTCAGAAAAGTTATTTCAATACAAATTACAGCTACTTGCCTTGCCTCTCGCTGCGTGCCGACAATTCTGCAAATATTTTTCTCTTCTAACCCACGGGTGTATGGAGATTCCGTTGGAATGTTGATGCAGGGAAATCGGCCTTGGGCTTAATACATTAAGGGCTGTAATAGTGTATGTAAAAATCGTCTTATGCTCCTCAGTTATTTCGTTGTACGGTCTGATTGAAATTCCGTGTACCAACAATGTGTACTCTCGCTTAATACCTATTTGCTCTGTTTATAAACTTTCGATGTATACTATCTTTATATAAAATAAAATAATTGAATCAGCTTCACGCTGTACCTGTTGAGTGGCAGAACTCAACGCCGCGCTTTACCTCAACACCAGAGCGAAGAAATGGAAACATAAATTGAAGTATATATTTCATCTCTTCGAGTGGAATCGAACCCACAACCAGTCAGTTTTACAGTCACATTTTGTGCCCCTGCGCCACGACTAGGCCTGCCCTCACTATCTTTATATGCTTTAAGCTTTAAGATTCATATGTAATTAATTTAATCGATAAAACACGGATTTTCATATATTGACAGTATCGTATAAGTTATTTACGGTCGATATTTTTTTCTCAAAACTAATAGGTTATGGCGAGTCATTGATTAGATAAACGACAGAACGGTTTTTAAATGGTTTTTTATTGGTTAAGTTAAATAAGATTATTTTATGCAATATTAGAAAAGTATTTTTTTGTCAGTCCAGAGAGGCCAGTCGTGGTACAGGGGCACAGAGTGTGACTGTAAAACCGACTGGTTGTGGGTTTACTTAAATTAATATTTCCAATTTCCATTTCTTCGCTCTGGTGTCAAGGCGAAGCACGGTTTTGAGTTCGGCCACTCAACAGGTAATGTCTCCAGATTTGGCAGAAAGTGGGGAACGGAGAGTCTTAACACTAGGTTCCCTCTGCCTACCCTGCTGTGTGCGGGACACAGCGTAAAGCTGATTTTTTTTGTAATTTATTTAAAGTAAAATTTTCAAAAGAGGCTTGTTATTTTGAATATCGCAAATCTCAATGTGCTATATTTAAATTATTGGTAGTTTGAGTGTACCTTACCTTACTATTTCGCAAAGAGTACATACATTAGATGGTTACTGAGACAAGATATAACAACGATCTTTAAAATTAGTTATTGATGTCTGAAATCGATAGCGTTTAAAAAATATTATTTAATTATTTCTTAAAATAAAATGACGTAGAGATGACATTGACATATAGTTTAACCGAAAATGATATCAGCTGTACTAAATTTTAACGTTTAAATTTTTTTATTTACTGTGGATAGAAAGAATATCGAGTACCTTCCAAGAAGCTTATGTTGTTAATGTTATTGTTATGTTGTATATAATAAAGTTTTTATTTTAAACGGAATACTGGTATTTTTTTTAGGTCAACATAGTTTAATTACAAATATAAATTCTTTGAATACGAATCATTTTAAAAATATACATAATATATTCATTAATTATTAACGAATTTGTCATCTGTCAGTAACTATAAAATCGATTTCAATCTTTACAAGTTGTTCTATTTATAAAAACTAATAATGATATGTGTACATACATATAAGAACAAGATTAGTAAGTTTCATTTTCAAAGCAACATCTTTTTTTATGCTCAAACATAATATCACGTATAGATGTTGAAAGAGAAACGTAGAAACTAGATTGAAATTCGCACCGACCGTAATTTGCCGTACAGCAAACCTGACTTCACTGTAGGAGGCCATCACTTGAATCAATCACGTCAAACACGCTGGCAATTATACCTAGCACGCTTAGTGGTAACACGTATTTGCATACTGTCAATCTGCGCCTTTGGAGCGTGGCATATGATTGTCACATTTTAAATTTACATATATTACCATTTATTACCATTATACTACCATTATAACTCTAGGAGCTGCCTACTTAGATGATTTGCATGATTAGTGTCGTGGGGCTTTAGTTTGTTTTGCAACGCCCCTGTTTATTCGAACCCGTTACTATTGAAGAATATCAATTGTGAACTCAATTACTGGTAGTTAAGATTTAATGTTGTTGTCTAAACGGTCGTGGGTTCACATTATAATTCACACCTATTGTTACATTTGCATGTGGAAACAACTTACCTTGCCATTTTAAATAATATGATCAGCACTAGATATATTGCCGCCGGATACTTGTTGTACATTCTGGGCGTCTCATCCGCGGGAACTCTCAGCTTTTTCATGTTGGTAACACTACATCCTTCGTTTTAGGGTTCATTATGATGATCACTCGAAAACTCCCGTGAAATTTTCACCTCGAAACAGGAAACGGGTTGCACAAAAAAATCATCTGGTCACTTAATTCGCAAACCGGTTGCCGAGCTCTCGAAATTGTTGTTGTTTTTTTTTTATTTACTTTTAAAAATGTACATAAGTGTTGAAGCGATGTAAGCATGAACTGTTTGACGGTCGCTACGAGCTACGACGACGGCATATTGTTAAATTAGCTGTTTCTATAATTTCACTAAATTTCCCGTATATGTTTTGCTGCGTTTGTTTACGTCGGTAGCAGTCCGTCGGCGCGTTGCCGTTGGTTTGCCTATAGCGCGGACGCGTTCAAGCGCGTGGGACCCGAGGCGTGTTCTTCGCGCCGCCCAGACGCCGAGAAAAAAGCTAGAGGGGCGTGCGTCCGTCGACTCCTCCTCCTCTCATTATCCTTGTTTATGCAATTATTATACGATATTTCGGCACAAAACTATAACGAAATAATAAAAGTTTAGGCGGCCGTGTGTTCACAGAGCGAGCCCGTTTGACAGTGGCACCGTGGACCCAATCCCTGCCTATATAAAATGCCGCCCCACGCGTTTTATTCCCGACCATGGGAAACGATGTCCCGTTGCTATTGGTTTTTAAATTGTTTTGTTACGAAATTCGTTTGATTGTATCTCAGTTTGTAAAGCGGGTGTCGTTACATTTAATTTGTGTATGTATGTATTATAAGGTTTTAGGCAGCTACTTGATAAGTATGATTTAAATAGAATTAAATATTCTGAGAACTTATTTTTTGATGGAATTTACTGGTATTTATGTATAATATACATTTTTTGTATATAAAGTATAAAAAAAAGATTATTAAAATCTATATTGAAGTGTCCAATCTAATCACTCAACTTGACTGACCCACAGGACAGCACTTCATATTTTTAAATAAAATATTTTTTTTTCAATTAATCATTCTAGAGGGCAAATTGACAAAATACCCTGTTTGGTTCAAGATAAATCGTTGAATGATCGAGAGGGTTGTGTCTATTGAAAGTGACCGGAGGGTGAGCCCCTCATTAGGGTGACAGTCGCGTGCGTATTGAATAATATGTAAATAATAGTGATGGAGTTTTGACTAAGTATGTATTTTTTTAATTTTACTGAGACAGTACTGCCTTATTTAAGTATTATTATATTATTTTTAATTTTGAATTTATCAATAAGCTATTTATATGGATTTTTTGGTCACAGATACATATCTATAAACAGAAAAACCTAGTATTATTTAGTTTTGAGAAACGTTAAGCTTCAGCTTTAAAATCGAAATAATTTGTTTATTTATAAGTAGATTTAATAATATATATTATATGTATATTTAAAGAATTATAAAAAATAACAATGATTTATCGATAAAATAAAAAAATCTTAATAGCACATCTCTAAATCGTAACATCATAAAAGTTGTACTAACCGAAAACATTTATACGTGGGGTATGGATACGATATAATTAACGTGTAACATGTAATGGTTTACAACTCAATATGAAACGAAGAGAAAAAATATTATAAATTAGTTTTATTTAGTTTAAATTTTGTTTATAAATTATTTTTCATACAGATAAGTCACATAAAAAAATATTTGTGATAAAAAAAATATTAAATACTTTTGATAAAATAAAATTACGAAAAAGTGGTCCTTTTCCTTAACTCGAGTTTTAAATTGCTTTTTTGGACATTTATAATATAGGTATAGAATTTTGCTTAAGTAACAGAGCTAAAAATTAGATACGGCTATGAGTGCAAGTTCGAATTCGAACGATTGTAGTCGTAGTGCAGGCAGCGTGTGACTGTAAACGCGACAGGTTGTGGGTTCGATACAAATTCGCCACTCAACATACATATAATATAATTTAAAAAAAATGTTTTACCTAAAACGTGAACTTATTATAAATACTATTTATATTTATACCTATAATCATATCAAATTCAATCCAGTCCCTCTAATACTTGAGCGTTGTCAGACCGGTCAGTCACCCTCCATTATGTTTAGTATAATATAAATTGACATTCATTATGGCGTTTATTTAAAAATATCAAAAAAAAAATTATATGTACTGAATTGTAATGAAATTTGATAAACAGTTTACAATCTGAATTATCATGTAGGATATTATTTTTTTTTACTTACACGCTATTTCCCCTAGAGTTGGGTGAGCAAAAGAAACCCAGTGTTAAGACACTCCGTTCCTCACTTCATTTCAGCCAAGAAGGTGTGTAGAGACCTACCAGAGCAGGGAAATGAAAATAATTTAATTATTTTTCCCAATGGGTTTCGAACCCACAACCACACAGCTACGAACGATATTAACGTTTTAAATATTAATAAATTTATTTTATTGTTTTATAAATAAAAAAAAAATAAAGTCTACAATAATAAAAAAAATAGTCAGTGAAATGTAATGGTAAATGGAAAAAAAACCAACTAAAATATTTTTTTTATTTATAAAACACTTAGACATAAAAATAAATGGTTACATAACAATATTATTTATATAAATTAATAAAAAAACTAAATTATATATAGCTTCACAAAACATAATTACGTAAGAAATGATTGCCTTTGTTATATCTGTTTATGCGCGGTCAGGGTGGTATGGTAATGGCTCCTTTGATCTGCCACGCACCACTCAAGTGCTGCACACTAAAATTGGTTTTATTTGCGGGATTCGCTTAACTCGAATTAATTTTTTATCTCGATACATGCATGTTTATGTATCGTTTTATCAATATATAGATATATACATTAATTTTATTGTATATTTGTGGAAATTTGTGTTTTAAGTCTAATTTTGTAGTAATTTATTGGAATTCGTAAAAAAATACAGTGTTGTCCCATATTTTTATCGATATTTATAGAGTCGATGTATTATTGTTTATACCTTTTTATAGGTCGAGGATGTCGTGGCGCATGGGTTGTGAGTTCGATCCGCACGCGGCGGAATGAATTATTATTCATTAATATCTTCACTTCCGCGCTTTGGCACCAAGACAAAACTCAGCGTTGAGCCCCGCTATTCAACAAGAAATGCCTTAAAAATTCGGCGGTAAGCGGGAACGGTCCTTCAGATATATGCGTGATACAGCGAAAAGCTTAGTTATTATTTAAATAAATCAAAATAAATCATAGTTATTATTCGTTTAAGTACATTTACCTATTAACATACAGCTATTTGTTATATTGTTTTACTACATCCAAAGCTGATAATACGTTAGAACGGACAATGGTGTAACAATCTTTCCTTGTTATTTAGCATGTCTATTAGATGTGACAAAACGTCCATAGAACTAGCTGAAAGTTGTAAAACTCTGGTGGTCATTGACAACATTTATTGCGTTATAAAGTCGGGGAGTAATCATAAATGATAATATTAATATTTCAAAGCCTTTTTAAGGTGACGCTTAACTTTTGGGGCTTACAGTATTTTTTTTTTCAAATTTAGATTTTTTCATATGTTTTTATTTTTAAATATTTTTTCTAAATAAGTATTTTTTCATATGTTGTTTTGAGCATGCAAGTTATTCTATTGTGATTCAAAAAAATATTTTGGATGTGATATATGCTTAGTTTATTGGTTTAGATAGTTTTTTTATATATTAGAAAACACAGAATTACCAAAATCTAACTTAAGAAATAAATTTTGTATACATATTTGCTTTCGACCGTTTTCTGCATTTTAGTGTTAACTTAATTACATTACCTAAAACTAAACTAAACCTAAACTTTTTGTTATTTGGCCAAATCTCAAAGCTGTTTTTATTTAACCAGATCAAGAGAAGTCTCTCGAGAATTAATTATCATTTTTCGATAGATAAATAACTATTAAAATACATCAATTTTTTTAATTTACGTTCGTCATTATGCATTTTTTTTAATGGAAAAAGACGAGGTTAACGATCGTTCGGGTCACCTGATGGTAAGTGATTACCGCCGCCCATTATATAGAAAAGATTCCAATGGTACATCACTTCATGGTCTATTGTCCGTATATTCCGAGATATAGTAGTCGTATTAGGCGGAGCTAAACACCTTAATATTTCTAGCCAGAACAGAAAAATATCTTCTTCCATTTTAATAACTGTACCTACTTCTACCACTATATAAATAAGCAAAATTAAAAGTAAATTATGCTACGACGGTATCACATATTAATAAAAAAACAGTATCTTTATACAAATCAAAATCTCAACTAGACTCTCCCTTAAGTAACACTGTAAATAACTATGTGAAACACCACACGCTAATAGCGTCATGTATACCGTTACTCTAACTCGGTAATATGTGGGATTTATAATAAATAAAATGTAAACAATACAAACTATTAGATAATAAACAGAGTCGTTTGTTACGGTAAGCCTTCTAACCGTTTTAACTACCTTCTAAGTAAATTTTGTATTTAAAATTGATGTTTTGGATGTATAGATCAGTTTAACGTTTTTATCCGCATTTATAAGAGTATAGCGGGATAGGCAGAGAGAATCGAATTTTAAGACACTCCGTTGTCCTTTTTTCGGTCAATTTTTGAGATATTGCGTATTAAGTGGAGAGTATTCAATGCACAAAATAATTTAAAAATTAAAATATAATCATTATCCTGAGTGAGTTTTTGCCTCTGCTCGCTTACAGTCAGACGCCGTCCCATTGAGCCAGCACGGCTTCCCAACCAATATGCAGCTTTGTCGTGAGAGGTGTAGAGCTATCTTGGGATAGCTATACAAATGTGTTTATAATTTTAACAAACAAATTTTAATAATATTTTAAAATATTTATATATTGGGGAACCTGGAATGGGGTCCCCTGCTGCAGGCATAGTGACAGTAGAAGTTATTCATTCAGTCCAAAAGAGCTTTGGAGTTCTGACGTTCAGATTGGTACAGGTACTGACGGAGCATGGTTGCTTTGGAAAATTTGCTTCTTCGGGAGTTGTTACCGGCATGCTATAACTGTAATGCGTTTTTTTAGTTTACGCTCTATCCGGTAGATAGGGTAGACAAAGGGAACCTGGGAATCTATTGCTACAAGGGAACCTGGGAACCTATTGATACTCCGTTCCCATTAAGATACCTCTGTTCCTATTAAAACATTTTCGTTCCCCATTTTGCGCCAAATTTTGGAGGCGTTGCGTTTTGGGTGGCTCAACGCCGCCACTAGACTAGCTTTGCTTCGACACTAGAGCGACGAAATGAAAAAGTATTGAAATATTTCTTTTCATTGAGTGGCAGTTGTGGGTTCGATCCACAACCTATCGCGTTTATACATATACACATACACATAACCCACTTGTGCCCCTGCGCCACAAGAAATCCGTAGCGTCATAGAACTTAGAAATAGGTAAATGTATATAAAAAATAACAGAAATATGTAAAGATCTTTTACTATCCTCAAGAAGCTACATCAATTGAATTTTCATATAGATATTTGCCTTACCAAAGCGTAGTTTCCACATAGCGTGTACCGGGTATTTAATGCGGTCGATTGTCGGCAATGAATACCCATTGTCTGTCATTAGCTCGTAAACACTAGTGTTTAAATAAATTTCCCCCAGAGACCGCTATGGAGGCTGCTTTTGTGTTGCCACTTTAGAAATTTTCCTTATTAGTGTGCAGATGTCTTGGGTAGACAAATTGAATTTAAATATTATTTACATGGATGATAATTAATTGTTTCGTTAAATTTAGTTAATATTGATTTATTTGTAAAATAAATTATGTAGTATATTTTGATTGAAAATAATATTTGTTGTCTCTAGCCGGACAGGCTCTACGGTATCAGCATAACTATTTCACCTTGTTCTTGTAACTAAATTTAAATTTATATTATAAAATTAATAAATAACGTCGTGGCGCAGGGGGACAAGTATTTAGAGCGACAGGTTGTAAGTTCGCTCCCACTCGAGGAAATTAAATATTTAATATTTATTTTTCTTCGCTGTAGTGTTGTGGTAAAACTCGATATTGAGTCTCGCTACTCAACCCGAAATATCTCTAGAGATTCTAGAATTCGGCGGAAAATAGAGAACGAAAGTGTCTGGGACACTAGGTTTCCAGCTTTCCTCAGTCTACCCTGCTATGTGTGGGATTCAGGGTGAAGCTAAAAAAAAACAAACATATTTACGCAAGGCTATAAATATTTTATTGCTCAATATGGTAACATTGTTTAAAAAACTTATATCACGATTGTTCAAGAGCTTGCATCATACCGCTGGCAGCTACTGTCACGCATCATTTTGTGTTATTATCAATTATCTCGCGAACCTTTGCAGCTTCGCTTGATGGGAAACAATGTGTTGTGGCTTGAGAAATCCTCTAAAATATACCTTTGTACGTCTATGTTACTAACATTGTTAAGACGTTTGTAGGTACATTGTATAATGTACATAAAATAAAAATAAATAAATCAGCTTCACGCTGTATCCCGCACACTGCTGGGTAGGCAGAGGGAACCTAGTATTAAGACACTCCGTTCCCCAGTTTCTGTCGAATTCTGGAGGCATTGCGTGTTGAGTGGCAGAACTCAACGCCGCGCTTTGCCTTGACACCAGAGCGAAGAAATGGAAATATAAATTTAGGTAAATATTTCATCTCCTCGAGAGGGGATCGAACCCACAACTAGTCGATTTTTCAGTCACACTTCGTGCCGCTGCGCCACGACTGGCCTCATAATATACATAATGTACATATATGTATTTATACATATTACATGTTATATAATACCAGAGCAAGCGGCTTCGATCGCTTGAAGTTACTGTTATATTATGGTCAAATTAAAGAAAAATTAATTTTGGCTTATGTGTTATTTTGAGAATATAATCTATTTTAATTTTGAGTTCCATCTAAATTCGTTGAGTGGTTTTTGCGTGAAAGTGGAACACATCCTCACAAATTTTCACATTTATAATATAAGGGCAGTCGTCGTTGTCAAAAGTGTGACTGCAAGCAATCCCGACTGGTTGTGGTCTCGATGCTCACTCGAGGAAATTAAATATTAATTTCAATTTATACTTTCATTTTTTTGCTCTGATGTCGAGCTGCGCCACTCAACTACTCAACTCGCAATACCTTAGGAATCGGCGGAAAGTAGGGAACGGAAAGTCTTAACATTAGGTTCCTTAAGAAACTTATGATATTATTTTAACCCTTTGCACTCCAGCAGATTTACTTTTACGTTTTAAATGTCGCAAACACGGCGACAGCGGAGTGCAAAGGGTTAAATTTGTCGAAAACAACTATAAAAATACCAAATATACATAGGTATGTATGTATCTATATATAAATGTTACGTATGTCCTTATTGCTGATAACTATTCCTTGTACCTACAGCGAAAACGAATATTTATAACATACAATATTATTAATTCATAAAACCCATCTACATGGAATGGATCTTTATATCTTTTCAAAACAAAAATAACTAATATTAAAACTTTCAAATTACATAGCCCATCAACAAATTCTCATAAGCTTACGCTAATTACACAGAAATGGGACGATCCACACGGGCTCAATTAGAAAACTTTAGGGGCTATATAAAGGGACTATAAATCAGACGACGGTCGATACGATTATAGGGGGAACTTACACTGTGCGTTATAAACGCTGCTGCTGTCAATAAATAAAATGTATATTTTGAATTTATATTAATCGCGTAATTTATTTGTAATATATTTATTTTATTTTGAGATATAATTTTTTTAAAATATTTGTTTAATATTTTTTTAGGTTTAAGCTTAATCACACAAAAGTTGTTACATTTTAAGGTGCTACGTCATACATACATCATGCACTTTGCTCTACACGTAATATAAAATTTACTTTTTTATATGAATGCTTATTTATGTTTCTAAATATATATGTTTATATAAGTATATATACATTAAAATAGCAATAATAACTACACAGCTGTGGTAATTATATTAGAAAAACAAAAATAACAATAAAAAATATCTGAACAAAAAGAAGAAAATAACTTTGTATAGATAGATCCTCTTATTTTTATTGTTGCAAAATAAATACTTTGCAATTAATCAAATTATTAATTTTTTCCTGACTGCACAGCAACAGCTTTAAATTTATATTAAGATCGCCGTTTAAAACTTTCAGTGTACGTAGGAATCCAGCTCACGCACACGAGGCGGGACCTCGTTAGCAACTGTATGCGACATTTCACATGGGCTAATTGCAAGCATTTACCCATCTTGATAAACTGCCGTTCGTGAGATTTACATGTGCAGATGCGTTTTTGTGTGCACTGTGCGTCTCAATAACATATCTTATTCGAGTTTCACGCTATATCCCGCACATAGCAAGGTAGGTAGAGGGAACCTGGTAACCTACTGTTAACATTGGTTTCTGGTGACACGTTGCTAGACCTTAAGTCAGACCGAAGCCAGACAGAACGAAACCCTACGGTCTCAGCATACCTGTGTCATCTCATCCACTCTGAACAATATATTCATACATGTCAGTATCCTGGTGGTCCATTCAGGTAATTCTTACGCATTCTTATTAAGTGACCTTCCTCCAGTATCATATATACCATATTATTCGAGGTCAATCGAGGTTTTCTAATGCCTTTTATCACTTACCGCTTAATTCTGGAGGCTTTGGGTGTTGAGTGGTGAAACTCAACACCGCAGATCTTATTTAGAAATATTAGAAGATATTAATGGAATGCCAGCAATATACCTAACCTTATTTTGACTGCGAATATTTTAAGCACTTTTATGTTTAATATGTCTTTATTTAATGAGATTAGATAATCTCACTTTAGAAACAAGAAAACTTGCTCTTAATTAGTACTAGATACTTGGGAAAAATAAATTCTGCTTTTTATGTATTGTGTCTTATAATATGCAACATTGTATATAATTCTCGTATTAATTTAAATACAAAATTGAATTACCTTATTAATTTTATAGTGCAATGTAATAAGCAACTTAAAATTTTTTGTTAAGTTAATTATGGTTAAAAATATCTTTGTCTAAATATTTAAAATATGTCAAAATGTCATCAATTTGTAAAGTTATAACATTGTATGTATTTATATATGATATACTAACGCCTTAAACCACATCTATAGTGGCATTTTCTTTAAATCTAGCATTGCATTTATCGTTTTCCTTCCATTAGCATTCCAGCCGAGCTGTATAATTGAAGTACGGCTAAGCTCGGCTAGTTTTATTATACACTTTTATTGAATGCTGCATCGATAATTTGTTATAACATAGAGAATTATATGATAATGTACCAGATTAACATCGAATAGTCTTTCAGTACTAGTAGTTCTATATCAATTATTTAACATTAAAAGCTTTGCTAGGAGTAAAGCAATGCGGATATGGGAATACCTACATAGTTGATTTTTTTTTCTTTTCCTATCAAAGTAAAGTTGTTTTTCTTTCTCTTTTCTTAAGGAAGTGAGGATACGATTTTCCGTTCTATACTAAAATATTACTATATATTGGACTGGACTGGTTTCTGATGACATGTTGGTGGACCTACTGTCCATATTATTAGGAGGTGAAACCAGGGGGAACATCTTTATACATGCCTTTTGGTGATTCTCATGCTTATTTTGTGACCTGTCTTTAAAGTCAATCGAAGCCTTCCAATGCCTTACTTACCACTCTTGCTTCATATCAATTCGACTGTACTTTTTTATGTTTATTACCTCAGAATTTTTGACCGTGACCGTGAACCGATTTTGATGATGTTTTTTTTATTTGAAAGTTGGTGCTTCCCGTGTGTCCCGATTTAATTTGGTCTGTTTAAGACAATGTTGTCTAGGAGGAAATCACATAAGTCGTAATTTGCATTAAGTTAGTGCGCGACAAATGGCCGAATAACTCAATATCACGATAACCGATTTCGATGATTCTTTTATTAAGAGTACATTTCAAGGGTAGTTTGAAGAATTTGTTTAGGTTCTGACTATGGGACCTGGTGGAAGTCAATTTTTTTTGTTAAATATAATTTTTCATTCTTTCATCACTCATTCTTTCGACGTGCCCAATACAACTGAACACGTTAAACCTGATAGTAATGTTATCAATTCTACATATAATTTGTCTTGTTTTTTACTATATTATGGTCACTATTTAAAATCAGTAGCCGATTTAGATAAGCTAGGCCGTCCATAGTAGCCCATAAATCTGTCCCGCTAAGTGCGTCGAAAGGCAATTTATTGACGGATCTCAACACCATCGGCAATTGCTTAATATAAATAACAAATTGAGTTAATGTTTATATGCCCTTTTAAATATTAAAGTCAACCGCAAATCTGCGATCGCAATTCGCGATAAGAATGTATTTAGTATGTTCTTATAATTACAGTCTTAAATATTTACTATGAAACTAGCGAAATTGCTCGGTGTTGCTTGGTTATTTAATATAGATTTTTTAAAAGTATTAAAAAAACGTTTTTTTTTTAGTTTCTCATGTGTGAGACCGTTACTTGTAGCGGGGTAGGCAGAGGAAACCTAGTGGTAAGACATTCCGTTCCCCACTTTACGCCAAATTCTGAAGGCATTGTGTGTCGAGTGTCAGAACTCAACGGCGAGTTGCCTCATTACCAGAGCGAGGAAGATATATTAAATATTTAGTTTCCTCGAGTGGGAATTGAATCCATAACCTATCGCCTATGCCACAATTGGCCACAGGACACAAATAACATATTACATTTTAAATTACAAAACAAAGCAACTTCAAGATCCATATAAGTAATCAAAGAAGTAAATTAAATAGATAAAATTCTTACAGAGGGGTCTTTCACGAGTCAGTCAGGATGCCGCTGAGTGATCTATGAAGCACGCCGCGTGCCGCGCGCTCCGTAGATATTTAATTAAGTACCGTACTTTATATTACGTAGCTTCTAGAAAATTTTATAAGAATTTTAGATATTATTATGAAATTATAAAATATATAAATGCTATGTAATATTATTTTTGCCAGTCGTAACTGGACTGTTAATGGGGGCAGGGGCACAAAGTGTGAATGTAAAACGACTGATTATGGGTTCGATCCGCAGTCGAAGGGATGAAATATTTATTTAAATTTATATTTTAATTTCTTTGCTCTGATGTCGAGACAAAGCATGGCACTGAGTTCCACCACTCAACACGCAATGCCTACAGAATTCAGGAATACAGGAACGAAGTGTATTGATTAGGTTCCTTCTACCTACCCTGTTGTGTGCGGGATACAGCGTGAAGCTGATTATTTATTCATACCTACAATGAAAAGTGAACTTTCAAGCAATTCAATATGTAGCAATTTTGTGGAATCAAATACTTTAAATTGATGTGACTTTTTTGAAGCGGATGAAACTGTAACCCAATAATGTATTTACGCGATCAGCTATAACTTTATCATATGTATAGTATATTTAATTAACTTGGATTATTAGTTTAGTTTCCAAAATATCGTTCCAAATATCTATTATTTGTTCCTACCTATAAAAAGTGATGATTGAAAAAAGTGTTTTTTCACACTTAGGAAAAAAAAATACTTATTTAGAAAACATAAAATTGAACAAATTTTAGTGGGACTCGAGCACGCGCCTCTCGGAAACCGTCCAAGCGCTCGGACCACTAAGCCATACGTTCCCATCAAGCTCGACGCAATCATACGTTCTTGATGAAACCAAGGTTCCCAAGGTGAACTTTGTTTACATCAAGCATGTATGGTTCAAATCTCGTTACGTTAATTTTTTTATACATTTTCTAAATAAGTATTAAAATGCGTCTTGATGTTCTGGTTAAAAAACCTTTTTTATTTCCTAAATATATTTATTCAAGCAAAAATCCAAACACCAGTAAATAAACTTAGTCCATATTAAAAATAAAAATCAAATAAAACAGTTTCACACTGTATCCCGCACACAGCAGGGTAGGCAGAGGGAATCTAGGGTTTCAGCCGTGTGATCCCGGCCTAGAATAGAATCATCCTGCTACTAGTGGTGTCGTAAGAGGCGACTAAAGTACGTGTGGTAGAGTCCCGTCGCCAGCAAGGGCAACACGCATGGGCAAACTCGACCGGATCATTAAGACTACCGACATTTAAAACCGGCGTGAAGTAGTACCTTTATACCCCTGCGTTTCGCATCAGGTAATGCCGGGCCCAACCCACCTTAAAGGCCGGCATCGTACCTGTAGCTCCTCTGATGTTGCACAAGGTCGTAGGCGGCGGTAATCGCTTACTATTAGGTGATCCGAACGCTAGTTTGCCGTGTCTGTTCCATAAAAAAAATACCTCCATTCCCCACTTTCCGCCGAAATCTGGAGGCATTGCGTGTTGAGTGGCGAAACTCAACGCCTCGCTTTGCCTCAAAACCAGAGCGAAGAAATGGAAATATAAATTTAAATAAATATTTCATCCCCTCAAGTGGGGATCGAACTTATATTCAGTCGGTTTTACAATCGCACTTTGTGCCACTCCACCACGATTGGCCTCTTAAACAAATAAAATTAAAACAATACAAAACAAATCGATAGCTCGACGAAATGATTTATCAATTTGCCAACCGCGTCCACTATTAAGCTTCATTAAGCTCGAATAGTCGTATTTCAAGCTGGACCTACATCAATCGAGCGCAGACAGGACTCGCAGTATAATTTGTCAGTGCTTAGTTATCGACATAGGTTTATCGAGTTAATAGTATCGATACAGCGATATAGGTTTATCGAGTAAATCGATCTAATTTCGTCAGTTCTATCGTTCGGTGAGCGATGGAGGTCGTTGTGGGAACGCCACTGGGTGCGCAGTCATTCCACTTGCCATAGTATATAGATGAAGCAGACAATGCAAATGTTTATATTAAAGATTTTGTTTCGTTTCCCTTTCTGGCTAACGTCTCTGAGTTGTGCCACCTGTTTCTAAAACGAGTGGTAGCGACAGTAAAGAAAAAAGTATATTTAATTTACTTGCTTAATACTAAGGTTAAAAATAAAACTACGTATATTGTTAGTGATTTCCTCATACTATAAAACCCATATATAGAATCTATACGTAAAATTTTCAAAAATAAAAAGAATAAGATGTATTTCCGTTTTTGTCTCTGAGAGAAACAAAGTAATGGACATAAAAGTCTTGAAGGCAGTACTATAATAATTAACAATGTTTGTGATTATTTTATTATTGCGACCACCTGTGAGACATCCGCCTGTAGAATATTTGGATTGTTGTTTAATTATCTTTATTGTATTCAGTGATTTGAAACTATTGAAGGCTTGATTAGCTTTAATATGTTATATGTACTTCCATATGTGTATAGGCTCTTGTGGTGCAGCGGTACAGCGACGGTTGTGGGTTCGGAGAAACGAATTATTTTCACTTCCCGATCTGAAAACAACACAATGCTGTGTTGAGTTCCGCTGCTCAATAAGCAATACTCATAAAATTGTAAATAAATGGACGTAATGAGGAAAATGTTCAGTTGTAAACGCGACAGATTGTGGGTTCGATTCCCACTCGGGAGAATAAAATATTTAATATTTTCATTTCCTCGTTCTCATAAAGAGACATAATGCGGAGTTCAGTTCCCCTACTCAACGTATAATGCCTACAGATTTTAGTGGAAAGGGGGGAACGGAAGTGACATAATGGGAACAGAGTGTCTTAACATTCAGTCCCACGTTCTCTCTTGCAACCCCGCTATGTGAACAACGGGTTAACGTGAAGCTAAAAAAATAAATGAAGTGAATCCTTAAATGCCATTAAGGCGCAGTCGCAACTAACTAAACACACAGATATTGATTGTGTGTTCATTTCCATAATATAAATTTTGCATGATTTGTTCACTTTAAGATCTTATTCTGTCAACAATTGGAGAAAATGGATCTTTTTTTATATTTCATAATGTACATGTGGCATTAGTTAATTTAATAGGAACTAGAAATATTTAATATTATGTCATCATTTATAAGGTTCAATTCCATATTTGGGGAGTTTTTAGCGTTATCATTGATATAATCGTATGTATATTTAGTTACATAATAGTAACTTTTTAACTTATAAAATAACATTAATTCTGAAATTTTGACATAATTATAGAAAAAAAAATGTATTGCTTAAAATATTTGAAGACTTTTCGTAGCACTGGCACGTAGACTGAAATGATCTTCAATCTTAGGAATTGGAGTCCAAAAACTACGCGAGTGGAATTTGATATTGAAAAAGTGGGAAATTAGGCAATCGAATGGGCGTTGGGCGTGGTAGGGCGTGGCCAGCCCTTCGTACTTTATATGACGATATCGTAATCTCCTTATGTGCCTATCGGTTTTATTGTTATTTGATTTTCAGACTCTTGTAGTTTTATAGTTATTTTTTTACTTTTTATATATTTCTAGTTATTATTGAGGTCACTAGGGTGCAACAGCATAGCATCTGACTGTTGTGGGTTCGACTCACACTCGGGGGAGTGATTTATTTTCATTTCCTCACTCTGGTAATAAGGACAGCGTGGCGTTGAGTTCCGCCTCCCAACTAACCGCGTGTCGCAAAAGTGGGCAACGAAGTGTCTTAATTAATAATTAATAATAATTTTTTTAGATCACTTTCCACATTATTGTATGATAGACAGAGAGAAGTTGACATATACTTCCGGTCTCCATTTTCTCTGATTAAGAGATTTGTTTACGAAACTTTATTCTTATCATTGTACCAAAGCTTATTGAAATATTCATTATATTTTGTGGATCTATATATTAACTATTGTATCAACATGACGGTGCGATAGTGTTTAGCTTATATCGGAAAGGGTACATTCAACTCCTGATATAATACCTATATCTTTATTATACGCTATTACCTTATACTAACAAAATTAGTATTAAATTGGACATGTGTCGCAGTTAAGATTAAATAATTTGCGTTGTCTATATATCCACATGGAATAATATGTATAGATATATGGATCAACGATCATGTCTGTATTTATAAATATATGAGGCCGGTCGTGGCTCAGGGGCACAAAGTGTGACAGTAAAACCGACTGGTTGTGGGTTCGATCCCCACTCGAGGAGATTAAATATTTATTTTTAAATTTATATTTCCATTTCTTCGCTCTGGTGTCGAGGCAAAGCGCGGCGCCGAGTTCTGCCACTCAACACGCAACAAGCTTCCAGAATCCGGCAGAAAGTGGGGATCGGAGTGTCTTAACACTAGGTTCCCTCGGCCTCCCCTGCTGTGTGCGGGATACAGCGTGAAGCTGATTTTTTTTTAAATATATACGAAATCAAGGCTGTCGTGGCGCAGTGGGATAACAGTGAGAGGTGTGGGAGCTATCTTCACTCACAGTAAACGAATAAATTTCACTAAGCCGAGCTCCTCAATAAGCAATGTTTCAAATTTAGGCGAGAAATGCAGAACGGAGTGACGCTAAATTCTCTCCACTTAATATAACTTATCTCTACATACAACATAAGAGGGCTAAGGACTTCTTTTTATTAGAAATCCAATATAATAAATAATAGCTTATTAACTTAAATACAATAAGTGGTTTCCAATCACACAAAATAAGTCCGTGTCATCATCATCTTGACAAGCAAAGAAAAGATGTTCACAAAGCAGCACTTACAACTTTTACCAACAAGCAAAAAATATAAGCAGTGATACGCAAATAATTACAATATGACGCGTCAAAATCACTTTGTCTCATGTCGATGACGAGAACGGTCCCACAGAACGCTCTACTGATACCATCGAACACAAACAAACATAACTTGGAAGCTTAGAAAAGCTGAACAGCTCAGTTATCCAAGCTATAAAGGTCATATTCCTTTAATTTAACTTTCACCTGTTCTGGTTTTTCATAAATTAATGTGTCAATCGCCCCTCCTCCCAGACGTGCGTTATTAATAATCATGTCAATCTTTCGTGAGAATCGTCCGTCGTTCTGTGGCAAGGTAGCTATTCATCCTCCCGATCACAGATTATAGGGTAATTGAAGGTTTTGCTTAGCGCTTATATAATTAATTCTATTTAATTTTTATATTACTCTGGGAGTCAGCTGAGTCATGACTCTGGGTGCCTTTGTTGGGCCCACCAGTTTTTGTTGTGGTTTATTGATGTATAATATTGTACGCTGTGTGCGATAAGATAAACTCGGTATCGTGTTAATTTTGTTCTGTTATTATAATTAAATTAACAGGTAAAAAGTTTTTGAGCGTAAATATTTACTAATTTATATTATTAAAGAGTGATCGACCTTTGCTCGTTTTATGCGTTTGTAAAAAAAAATAGTGGTTTCAAATTTTTCGGTAAAACGTTTTAATGTTATATAGTTTTTTTATTGCAGTCTATATGTTTTTTATATATAGTTAACTGGTGATTTTAAATAATTAATTTAGGTACGTTTAATATGAAATCATGGAAATTTTTGACAGAGGTGACGGCAAAATTAAGGTCACTTTTTGTAGCGAAAAGGTGAGTGATTCATCATAATTTATTATTCATATCTGAAAACCCCTGAAATGACTAATCGACGTAGCTCGTGGACATCAATGACTAATTTAATACAATTTCACACTGAAGCTCAACGCGGGGGACATAAAATGACGCTACTACCATTATTCTTATGAATATAATATGCTGTTTTAAGCCAACTCCAAAAAGGAAGAGGTTCTTAATTCGGTTGGTATATTCTTTTATAGCATATATATTCTTTTATGGCATTGGCATTTGGTAGTTCTAGCAGTAGTTTTTATTATTATTTAATAGTATTATAGTCAGAATCGTTCTAGACGTACCTGATTAATTGTAATATTTATGGAGTCTTAATTTTTCTTGAAGAAATATTTACCTTTAAATTTACTAGGTTTATTCTGTCTACCTTTAGATAATACGACGAAAGTATGAGGGTTTATTTTTAGCCTCATTCCACTTGGATGTTGCATGCTGTACAATTGATTGGAAAATGATTTCTGCATGTTGTACAATATTGGTAAATAGTTGTGTAGTCCAAGATTTTTGATAATATCTTTATAACGTATGATGAAAATATTTTAATATGTTCTCTACTTACAACTTCCCGCACACAAATGGTGTTAGATAACAACTTTATAAAACATGTTATTTTTACAATCTACATATTTCAAATATATAAGTAGATAAAAGTAATAGATAAAACATTGTAAAGTTCAAGTGATTTCAACGACAAGCACTTGTAATATATGCATATTAACGAACACGAACAGCATTTGAATAATATCAAAATTTTATCTCGTATTTACGAGAAAAAATCTCCATAAATAACGCAATTACACGACATATAATTACATGGTAACATTTATATGTAAAAATATTTAAATGATGACTTTATTAAATTATATGATCGCAAAAAAATTGATTACACAAAAAGTTCAAGCGTCATTTTAGTTACCTGTTTAAAGCTATTAGCGATCCATTAAGAGGGAAATTATATCGATTCCTTCGCTCGCATTCCGATGAAATTGGTGATGATAACATCTCCGGGTCATTAGGACCGTGTGAAGGGGGTCTGTGCCTAAGCGTGTTATTTTAACCAAAGTTTACAAAACCATCGGGGCATTCATCGTGAAGTATACTGTAAACGCAACAGTCGTGGGTTCGATTCAAGCTCTTCTTAATTCTAAATGCAAGGAAAAGAAATTGTTTTCTTTTCGTTCTGATAGTGGAATACAAAAGAGAAATCGCGGTGTTGGTTTCCGCTACTCTGTATGAAATGAAAATTGTCCAAAAATGGGAAACGTGTCTTAACACGAGGTGCCTGTTCTGCCACATAAGGGATACGAACCAAGGATTTTTTGATGAATTTCATATCAATTTTAGTTTGATAACATTGCGCGATATCGTATCATATAAAATATGGCCCTGACAGACAGTAAAATTTATAAATTTATTTTGTTTGAATTTCTAGATTCTCAAATGATATTCATATAGGTACATACGTATACATATATTACTAGAATTATACTAGTAGTATCTGCTGTATTAGTAGATTCTACTAGTTTCCATCCGGTTCTATACTCTATTTGTAATAGTTTACTAGGAAGTACGCTTCTAAGAAACCACTAAGCTTATGATTCAAGAGGAATTGTAAACACTTACTTACCTAGAATCCACCATTTTATCCAAATGTTTGTTTATTCCGTCTTCAATTAACAGATTATTCTATGAGAAATGTAGTTCATTTTTAGAGTTCCGCATCTTTTAAGAGAAAAAGGAACCACTTTGTTGTACGTCCGTCTGTGTGTCAAGAGCCTTTATCTCAGGAACGTTTGGAGATATCAAGTTGAAATTCCAACTATCAAATTTATAGGGTGTTTCCGGTTGACCTTATTAAGATTTGGCAGCTAGCATCTACAAATAGTACTTGTTCAAGAAAAATCTGAAAACTATACACTTGTGGTTAACTGCTAAAAGTAACAGCCTCAAAAGCGGGGCCAAATTTTGTGTTAAAGCCATTAGTTCAAGTGAAGTATCTTTTTGTACTGAACCCACGCCCACGATCCCGACTCACGCTTGTCTTGTTTTTTTATAACTTAAAATATATTTATAAAAAGCTTTTTTATATTTTATCTCTTTTGATAACTTTGAGACCAACAACTTCATAACTTGACTTATACAGACTAAGTAACGTACAGAACGTAATTTTGTGTTCAAATACAGTAAAAAAATACTGCGCAATATTAGATGCAATTTTAAAGTGCAATTAATTAATTTTATTCTCTAATACAAGCTAATCGATGATGACTATAGAAACTTCTAAGACGTCGCGATTATCAAAAAATATCAATTTTAATAAACCATAGATCGCCTTCAGAAAAATCGTCCTAGCGATGAAATCTAGAACCATTTATTAATTTTATTACTTGACACCTCATTCTCAGCCACTTATCGGGCACTAAACCTATACGATTTACTTTCAAAATCACATTAATGTCAGATCGGAACTTCTGCTTTATGTAAAGTGCATTGATAATAATCTGAGCCATTCTCAGGTGAGAGAGGCGGATATACGAAAGCTTGTGAGTGTGAAAAGGATGGATCATGTTGAATAGAAACATCAAAATTTTACAGCGTTTTTATTGCGCCCGCGCCGATCAGTGTTTACGTGCCAGCGTCCGGTATACTTTCGGCCCATCGGGGTGTGGGTGGAATTTTTCTTTGGATATTGAGGTAGGTACCTAACATGTTTAGTACTTTAAACATCGTATGATTTATATAAAATTAGTTAAATTTTATAATTTAGAACGTTATCCCAGAAAAACTAAATGAATTAGAAAAAATACATTGTAAAATATATTTTTTTATAAAATACTCTGTTATTTAGACATATTTAATGAGATTGTATTATTATATTTATATAGTAGAGTACATTACTGAATATAAAGACTTAGAAATATAATATATCCGAGATCAATTTTCGATGCTAAGTTAGATGGGCATAAACCATCACATTTTCTAAGTATTTACTCTTGCTATAAAATGTAATTGTTTTTAGAATCAGATATTGTTAGCCTTGCAGACTTTATATGCGATATTTTTTAATATTCAAAGTCTCTGGAAGCCGCAAAGCTACTAATAATATCAAAATAATGTTAATAATTTTCCTGTATTATTAAGACATTATAAAACATAATCAATTATTTATAAGGACGTTGTCTTCTAGGAACCAGTGTTCTCACCTAGCACTATCATTATAAAGTAACTAAGTTTAATATCTTATATCGACATTAAAATAAATAAAAATAGTTAATTTAATTCACTTTATCATAGGTTTAAAAAAAAACATTTATTTTCAAATCATTAAAAATTTCAATATATAAACATATTATCAAGTTTTTATAGTTTATAAATAATTAAGTGTATTATAATTTAGAAGCGGAAGCCGTTATGGCACAGTGGCACAAGCGTATTAATGTAAATGCAAGGGCTGTGTGTTAGATTCCCGGTCGGGGTAAGAAATATTTAACATTTTTATAGTAACAAGGCGGAGTATTGAGCCACTCTATATGCAGTGCCTCTCTACCTACCTTCTTTCTGCCGTCTACAATTTCATGTGCGGGTGAATCCCGTGTCAAGCTAAAAAGGTATAGGTTATAATACATATTTTTTTATAATCTAATGTAGCTTCACGCCTTATCCCTAGACATAGTGAGGCCAGTCATGCCAGTGACTGTAAAACCGATTGTGGGTTCGATCCCCACTCGGGGAGATGAAACATTTACTTAAATTTATATTTCCATTTCTTCGCTCCGGTGTCGAGGCAAAGGGTGGCATTGAGTTCTGCCACTGAACACGCAATGCCTCCAGAATTCAGCAGAATGTGGGGTACGGAGTGTCTTAACACTAGGTTCCTTCTGTCTACATATTTTTTCATAATTAAATACTCAATTGATTCCCAATGTAACGTAGTGGGATAGCACTACTGTAAATGCTATGATTATAGGTCAGATCCCCACTCGTGGGAATGATTGGTACCTATATTATTAAGTTATTTTCATTTTTTCAATCTGGCCAGACAAAACACTGCGTTAAGTTCCGCCTATCAAAACACAATGTCTTGTGTTCGGGTCCAAAGCAGAGAATGGAGTATCTCGACACTAAGCTTTTTCTGCTTCTATTATATGCTAAGTAAAAGTAGTTTTATTGCAATTTATCTAAAAATTGAGCTTTATAACCTGTACACTATTTTCATTTGCAGCTGTCAAGCACTGCTGGTGTAGTGGTATCATGCAAGATTCCCATTCTTGCGACCCGGGTTCGATTCCCGGGCAGTGCATTTCCTTTTAATGCAGTCTTTTTTTATTTTTCTGATTAACTTCATTTGTATTTGGGCAATTTTTTTCCATTTCTTATTTAATTTTGAATAAAATATGCTTTGCAAAATGTAATTGCTCACTAGATGTCGCTGTACACTAATAAACGCGACGGACGACACTTGATTGCAAAATGATATAAATGTAATATAGGAATTTAGTATTTTTAACTTAGTGACCTATTTTAAGCACAATTGAATGTATGTCAAAGTTATGGCTTCAAAAAAATTAAAAAAAAATTAAATTAGCTTCACGCTATATCCCGCACACAGCAGGGTAGGCAGAGGGAACCTAGTGTTAAGACACTCCGTTCCCCACTTTCTGCCGAATTCTGGAGGCATTGCGTGTTGAGTGGCAGAACTCAACGCCGCGCTTAACCTCGACACCAGAGCGAAGAAATGGAAATATAAATTTAAGTAAATATTTCATCTCTTCGAGTGGGGATCGAACCCACAACCAGTCGGTTTACAGTCACACTTCGTGCCGCTGCGCCACGACTGGCCTCGAATGGCTTCAAATAATTGAATTTTAAAAGTAATAAATAGGATAATCTATTTTGTTAATATTAGGGCTATATATATTTTTTTTATTGTATAAAAAGGTTTGTGTACTATTTATATATTAGTCTGAAATAAGCAAAATCGTCACTTTTGTTGGTGGTAAAATACATGAAATTATTTGTCAGGTGCAAGTCGAACTGATCCGTCGAGGGTTCCGTACGAATTTCAAGATCAATCATCAATCAAGGTCAACGAGAAGGACAAATTAAAAAAGTTGACACTATAACAAAAGCTTGATTTTTTCTGTACTCCAAGTGGATTGTAGACTTGAACATTTGATATTAATTTTAGCGTTGTATCTTTTGATCTGATTGCTATCGAGATGTTCTTGACAGACGGGAAACAAAGTGATCCTATAAAGATTTTGTTTTTCTTTTTGAGGTATAGAACCCTAAAAAATACATAGTTACGCTTTACAGAGTTTAGGTTATAAATATTTAAATCATTAGAAAATAAGGCAATCTAAAAGAATATAATATTTTTTAAATTTAACTACTGTTTCTTGTAATTTATTCAAAAACAACACCTAGCTTCACTAATATTAGCTAATTAATTTAAATCAAATTTCTTTTGTTAACAATAAATGCGAACAAAATGCCTATCATATATCAAGTGCGACCGCGGTAGGTCGACATGAGAATCGAATCGGCTACATGCGCCAAATATGCCACCGAGCATTCCAACATCACATGGGAACCTAACAAATTAGCCAGTCGAACTCACAAATGAGTCAGTTTAGAAAAGTGTATACAAAACTTTATGTTAATTATGTTTGGTTATGTTAATGTATTATGATAAGTAAGTTGTGTGTGACATGTTTTATTACGTAATGATTATGATTATTGTTATTATGCGCGGTTTTTTATATAGATTTTTTATTGCAAGCGTCATATTGTTAACGTTACGGTTGTGGGTTCGATTCTCGCTCGGAGCCAATGAAATAGTTACCAAACGAACGCGGTGTTGCCTCCAGAATTTAGCGAAAAATGGGGAAAGCAAATGTAATGGGAAATGGAGTGTCTTAACACTGGGTTCCCAGGTTCCCTCTACCTACATTTCTATGTGTGGGATATATCTTGAACCTAAACATTTTTAAAGTGTCACATCACACTTAAGCAAGAAAAATACTTATTTAGATTATATTTAATATTTGAATGTAGTGGAATTTGATATTAAATAAATAGCATTCTCTCTTGCCAAACGATAATTCTAAGCAATCTTTTGGTAGCGTAAATTTGTAAAAATCTACCTACAGAGTTGCTAACAACATTAATAAATAAGAATTATTATTATATAATTATTATAAGGTAATAAGAATTTCGACGTAGTTGGATGAGAACACATGACTCAGTGGACAGAGCGCTTGGTCGGTTTCCAATAGGCGCGGATTCAAAGCCGCTACATTAAAATATATAAAAATATTATTTATTAAGTATTAAGTACATTCAATTATTTGTACATTTTTCACTTATATCGCGGTATCATTTGACACACAATCAGCCCGGTTCAACGCCATTGTTTTATACAACTAATTGAGTAACTCATTTCACCGTGAACTGGGGCTAATAAAATATTATGTTATTATGAAATTACTGTTAACGTTTGCGACTGCGCTTTAATATGTTCCGAATGGATATTGGCTATACGTGGATAAGATTTGAGTTTAAATAAGGCTAACTACTTTTTTAGGACACATAAAAAAATGAGATTTTTTTTCCTAATTGTGGGAAACCTCAATGTGAAAATAATATTAAATAAACTTATTTTTTTAGCTGTTTAAATTTTTTTTATTGGCAATCGTTCGGATATTGATAATTAATTTAAAAAAAAACATCTAATTTAATTTTTAAATATTTAATTTACTATATAAGTAAGGATGGCGGAATGTGATGTGACTTGCTCATCTCGACAAAATGCTTATAGCCCTCAAACTACTTATATGATATTTATAACACATAGCGTAGAACCACCGCTATGAACAAGGCTTTCAAATAAAAAATATCGCATGCACATCGGCTCATTAATTTAAGAGCTACAGTGACACAGACAGACATGTCAAACCTACAACACCACTTTTTGCGTCGGAGGTTAAAAACATTGAAGTAAAATAATAAGAACTAAGAATGTTCGTATTTAATATTAAAAAATCAAAGATAGGCAGAGAGAACCTAATGTTAAGACACTACGTTCCTCATTATTTATTTGATTTTAAATGCTTATACCTCTCTAACTCCTAACGTGTCCACACACAACGTTCGCGTCGTCAAAGAACAATAACTCGTAAATATTTACCACCCGTGGCAAATGAGCATTTTTCAAAAGGCACTAATTATTTCCACAATTCGTTAAAACAAATCGATAAACAATTGATTTGGCATTTCACTTTTAATTTTTAGTCCGCTACTTCTGAGCTTAACGCTTTTGTTGCAAGAATTTTCTTGCTTTATTTTGTCGTCATGTATGTTATACCTGTATAGTTGAAGTACAAACTTAACGGGTTTTTTTAATGTAAATTTATCATATTTTGGATATTCTGAATTATTTATTATAAATTTATTGCTTATTTAGCAGGTTAGGAAGAGGAAGCCTAATATAGTTAGATATTGTGTAATGTAACAGAAATCTTGTGACATTATAAACAAAGAATTTTGGGACATTGAACATTTATTCTCCATTTTTTCTGTTCATTTAGGCACGAAATTAATTTTTTTGATTGATAAAACTTATACGTGAAGAAATCTTATAAAAACATATTGATATTTTAGTTTACAAGCATATTTTTATAATTGTATGCAATGGCGCTTAATGTTATCGTAATAAGATATTTCTATTAGTTAAGTATGTTACGATTTATGTGGAAGAATGAATATCAATTGTGTTGGTTGAGGCCAAGCGTGGCGCAGGGGCGTAAAGTCTGATTGTAAGGGTGACAGATTGTGGATTCCAATCCCACTCGTTCTTCTTCGCATTTTCTTCGCTTCGAAAAGTAGGGATTTTTTTTCAGTTTCGGGTAGGTAAAGGGAGCTTTATTTTAAGACATTGCTCGAATTCTGGAGGCATTTTTTGTTGAGTGGCGGAACTCAACGCCGCGCTTTTGCCTCCACACCAGAGCTAGAAAACATAAATATTGAATATTTAATTTCCTCTAGTGGAAATTGAATCCACAACAATCTAATATTAAAATAATAGATGACAACTAAATTATTGAAAATCCAGAAGCAATATCATGTTAATAAATAACTATTTATATTCATCGATCATGTTTGTCTTCTTTAAACGGCCCGTCTTCAATTTACTGAGAGGTAAAAGCAAAAAAAATGTAGCTCGTGATGAATTTATAAGAGCAATAGAAACTATTTTTATCAAGAATCTGAGAATTTTATATTACAATTGTGATATTACGATAACCTTTTATATTTCTCATTAAAGTAAAATAAAATAATTTATAAAAAGCTGTAGCATTAGTAGCTTTGAAACAGTTAATATTAACTTGATTCCTTTATCGAAATACTCAGTCAGATCGATTCGATTCACGTATTCGAATGATTGTGTGCTGAGTGACGGAACTCAGCCCCGTGTTGTGTCTATTGTAGCGGACAAATTAAATTAATTTTAATATATTTATAATTCGAGGAGTAATCTAACCTACTATCATCGCTTTAATAAAGAAGCCAGAATGAAGTTTTACAGTGCCTCTAACGCTTAGATTTCGCTGATACAGCGCTCGGAAGTATAGACTAAATTAATAATAATAAAGTTAATATAAGTTATCTATGTACATTGGAAGATATTGAAACAGCTTAATTTTGATATTATCTTAAATTCTCCATTAAACTATCAGTGAATATACTGTGTTCGTCATTATAAGTCACAATTCATTAAGTTTTTCGTCAAACTCACGATTTCAATAGGGATGTCGAGTGTCCGCTATCGTAGACATATCGACATAAAGATCTGAGATCATTATCGATTCATTCCTGCACAGTCACTTGACTGGGGTGGCATCGTGTCTCATTGTATCTAGTACCATATTAAGCGCCTAATGTATGGAATTTAATTTTATAACCCGCGTCGAGTCGAAACGACACAATTAACTAATAATCGTAATGGCGTTTAAGACGTTTGGTTCAGATTACAGATTATGACATTGCTTGTAAGTTGAAAGCTAATCAAAATGTTTTAATCGATGACGCGATAACATCAGTGATGTGCCCATTATATTAACTTGTTTATCGATACTGTAATTTTGTTAGACACATCTAATATATCTTTGTTGTATATGAATTGTAACTTTTGTGAGTTAGAAATGTATAGGTTTCATTAACATATCGACAGTCGAGTCGAGTCGAGTCGAGTGGGTTTGAATTAAGATTTAAAATATAATAACTAAGCCGGCACTATATTTTAAATAGCTTAGATGCATTAAAATAGTTGTTTTGTTTACAAGATAAATATAAATTTTGTAAAAAATTTAAATCGTTGGACAAAACAATATTATCAAATCGGTAATTGATTACAACACTATAGAAGACCTCCAAGTAATTTCGATATCATAGAGAACATTGACATGAAATATTCACATCACCAGAGGTGAATGAATTCTTTGCATTGCTCAAATTGATTTGTTAGATATTTTTCGTTAAGTGTGCTTCTATTAATTGGTATCAGATTCTTGTATAGAACAGTTGCCACGATCCCATTTTTATAGGAACGTGTACATAATTTTTATATGTTTCTAAGTCTAATTCAATTATAATATAATTATGTGTGTCATTTTATAAAAAAGAACATTAAAATAATTATACTATCGCCTTAATACTGTTAAAACGATATTTATGTATATTTTGAATGTTAATACATATCTAAAGAAACTGCTAATATATGACTTATATAGAATATTTTTGAGTTTTAAATTTATGTTTTTGTGAGCACAGAATTAAAATGTATAATAATATTCATGATATCGTATTAAGTTTCGTTAAATATTTTTATTAAAAATGATTACGTACATTACATATCGCAAATACAGTGTTAATGGGTGTTTTTTACTAAATATCCTAATAAACTAGCTTATCCAGTCTCCGATAGAATTCCTAAGATAACGACATTTTTAACATCGATAATTTGGAATATGAATTAAAATAAAAAAATAAAATGTTTTGCCATATACGTAACACAACGGTTGTGGGTTCGATTCCTATTAAGTGGAACGAATGATTTTAATTTTCTCGCTCTGGGACCATGACAAAGCGCGGCATTGCGCCACTCAACACGCAATAGCGAAAACGCGAAAATTGGGCGGTGCAAGGGAAACGAAATATCTTAACACTAGTTCCCTCTACTTACCCTGCAATACACGGGAAACTGTAAAGCCTAAAAACCAGTACAAACTATTTTTAAACCAAAACTCCACAAATCAAACCCACGACCTTTGAAACAATAAACGTTAATTCAACAAGACATCCACTAAGAGGTCACCAATATATCGATCATACGATTAGTTGGTTTTACGCTTGAGAAGCAAAAAACGTATAGCGTTAAGCCCGACATCGGAATCGTTTTAACTCGAGTGCGTTCTCCACATGTTGTGTTTGCGCGCGAGTGTTGGCCCCTTGCATTCTAGAGCGGGCCAAGAGGGCTATTTAGTTTACTTGACAAGTGCCGCGGCTTCGGTGTATAGGTTATCCTTTTTTTTTTTGACTTGCACAGAAAATAGGTTTCGCTCTTACTCTATATTTAATTTTATTTTAAATACGTATTGGATCTTTTACTGTGTGTTTGCTGTTAGGTATTAAATGAAGTACTCGTTTTATCGTTTTACGTTTCCCAGATCGCGCATTGCCTAGTTGTTCTAGGAAGTGAATCGTTTGTAGTAAAGTAAATATCATGATTCAAAGTTTTAAAATCATTATTTATTTTCAATAATGTTTGTTTTTACGTGTCTTCCTTATATTGCGATGTAGGCAGAGGTAGTCTTATAAATTTTGTTCGCACACACTGTTGTTCGCCTCTTTTACAGGCTGACATCACAAATGGAGAGCAAAATTAGGGTAAATTGCGGAACTCAACGCTGCACTCTGTCTTACTACGAGAGTGACTTAAAAATATTAATCGCACTTACAACTACATCAAGTATTGTATTCTATTATCCCATTAATGTCAATCAGCTTCACACTGTATTCCACACACAGCAGGGTAGGCAGAGGGAACAAAGTATTAAGACCCTCCATTCCCCACTTTCTGCCAAATTCTGAAAGCATTGCGTGTTGAGTGGCAGAACTCAACGCCGCGCTTTACCTCGACACCAGAACGAAGAAATGGAAATATAAATAGTAAATAGTAATAAGTAAATATTTCATCTCTTCGAGTTGGGATCGAACCCACAACCAATCGATTTTACAGTCACACTTTGTGCCGCTGCGCCACGACTGCCCATTAATGTGGTTACCATAATGCAATTAACATTTCCACAAAAACATTTACTTCCGAAATATTTGATAGGAATAAACCATCATCATATTTAGCATTTTCGCAACGTTTATGAAGTATTTCGGAAACAGCTGCATATTATCGTCTGTAATTCAAACAGAAAATCAAAGTAATTTTAAAATGTGGTATATTTAATAATATCCTTTGACGAATGCTTCTTAAACAATTGTATAAGCTGCGAGCTCTTTGATCTTGCCCAAAGTCTACGCTAAATATTCTTTTGAAAATTATATTGTAAACAGGTGGTATTTCGTAACAGATTGCCTGATGTTTCGCCGCCGCCAAATGATCTTCTCAGCACAGTTACTCTGGACTCTCTACTCTGGACTCTAAATGATAGAGAGTTTTAGGATTGATTTGAAAAGGAAAAATAGCAATACTGCCTTGATAAGTTCTTTGATTTTCACAATTATTATATATTTTAAATTAGTATATTTATACATTTAGGAAACCCGACGTTTCGAATACTTTGCAGTAGTCCGTGGTCACGGATAGACTAAGGTAGCATTCGTCTGTCAAAATGTATGTAATGTATCTTTAATATACGCGATTAATCCGGATAAAATAGTTTCTTTTAAAATGATGCCTTGGTTGAAGTTTCCGCTACTTACAAAAAATTCTACGAAGATTTTTGCCATCAACTCTATAATGTATAAGTTTTGTTATGCTTATTGGAAATGTATTATAATTTTTGTAACCAAAGACACACTTTTAGTCACTGAGATATTGTAGCTTTGAAATTCAAATATTAATTGCTATATCGTTGTTTTCTGCCTACTTCCATATTAAACGATCATATAAAACGTAAAAGTTTTTCACAAAAATATTATCGTACGTTAGAAAAGCGTGCCGCGGCAATAAAATACACAGCATGTTTACAATTAAGAGTGCTTTTGACTTTAATAGGCTAATAAAAGCATTTATCAGTTCAACGAGCTTTATGTAGTTTTTATACTTGATTTTTTCAGTAGCTCATGTTTTATGATATGAGATTAAGATGAAATTTTTCTCTTTTTTTTTGTTATTTGATAAATTACAAAAAAGTTTTAATACCAAATAAAATCAGCTTTTTTTGTTTTTTTTTTAATTTTGTGACCAAATTAAAATAAATAGGATATTTCGAAATGATTATCAACAAATAATATAGCATTTTTTCAAGAAACTGACTATTTGATAGATAAAAGATTTTTTAATTCAATGTAGTTTTTGAGAATATAAGGTTGAACCAAAGAAACTCTACAATTTTATAATATAAGTACAAATATAAAATCATATTTAAATATATTGACACATTATATCATATACATTTTAATGTAAATTGATATGTACTGTTCAGGCAAGGATACTTGTAGTGTATTGAACCAAAATTATACAAAAAAAATATCTCAGAGTATGGTTTCGTGTGTCAAATTCGCCATCTTTTCTGAAACAGAGCACTACTGACATTTGCACTTGATGTATCAATTAATATGAGTTAGTTACGGCCGATTGCGTGCTATGACACCCGTGTGGATATGGAGCCGACACCAAAAACGCGGTTTCAACATGTTATGTTGATATTTTTTGGCAAAATTTAAACATAACTATTGTATAGAAGGGCGTTTACTAATGCTCTTTGGATTTCTGAGGGTAAATTGAAACAGAAATACATGTTATATATTTCTATCTCTATTTTGTTTGCGTGACATTAGCGTGTAGCTAACGAGCTTTATTTTTTATTTCTTTAGCTTGATGTTACAACATGAAGTTAAAAAAAATCGGAATACATTCCGCATATAACAAGGTAGGCCGCGGCAACTAATGCTAAGACACTCCATTCCTCACTTTCCGCAGTATTTTCAAGGCATTGCGTGTTGAATGGTGGAATTCTACGGTACACTTTTGCCTTGGTAACAGAGCGAAAAAATAAAAAAAAATATAAATAATAATTCATTTTCCCTGACTAGCAATCGATCCCAGAACCGTCGCGTCACACAGTCACACTCGTGTGCCTTTGTACCATGACTTACCACGTATTATTTATCACTTTTGATAAACAAAAATTGAGTGAAATTTTTATAAAATACGAGTAAGCTTTCGAAATAGATTTTATAAAAGCCTTAGACCTTATTAAATATTTTGATAATAAATTTTCCTCAATAATTCGACTCAGATGATCCACTATCAAATAGGCTTTTTAGTATCGGGCAGGTGTAAATTTACAGATTATTTGTATAACACAATTAGTGGCGCACGTGGTGTCCGTGCTCCTATAAATAGCCGTACTGTACGTATACGCCTCTCACTGTCCGTCACTCCGATATCGACGAATATCTGCTTCGTATTAGTATGTATTGGTTTGGATCAAAAATGTAGAGCCAATTAAACATTGTGTTTGTTTACAATGTCCATCAAATTTACAAATACCAGTTGATGTGAGCGAAATTATGGCATCAGTCATTCAGTGTTACGCTTCATTTGATTTTACGAATTCACCAGAAAATTGTATTAAAAATTAAAATTGTTGTTAAAGAAAATTTAATTACGCTCCACATTTATATCGCAGTCGTAAAAAGAATACATGTATGCTGCTGACACTGTATTGAATTATATCGGAAAACGAGATCGAGAACCCGTTCATAATCGCATAAGTGCATGGCCGTGTTGTCTCCGCGTGTGGTCGACAAGACTTCGTATCCCCACCTCAATATTTCTAATCACGCGAAGCCTAGTCCGCTAAATATTAGCCAAAATAGCGCGAAAAACGTTTTGCGCTGCGCTTGCGCCGGGGTGGGCACAGGTGAGCGTCAGTCCGCGCCGCGATCTCTCGCCGACAGGGATCCACGCACGTAACGCCGCGAAATTCGGAGTCGTATCGATAAACGAATCGAATAGAATCGATATACGTACCGAACGAAATTTCTAATATATTGGTTTGATTCGCTATCATTTTGTATTATATGATATAATATATATGGATAGATGTCATGGCTAGGACATAGTAGGCAGTGATGTCACGGGAGCAATGCGGCCGGTCCTCATCGCCGCTTGTTTACTGCTGCTCGCGCCCATCACCGACTCTTGGTGGTGAGTCCACACTGTCAGTTGTCCTCTATAGGAATAAACCATATATGGTACATTTATTTTTATTTTGTAAAAGCCCGCTGCTACGTGATTGAGGTTAGATTACATCGAGGATGTTACGTAGCGAGATTTATGAAGACGGGGGTGTTCCCTCGTGTTATTGCTTTTTTAGGTTTACTAGATTAAAATAAAGATTGCGTGTATTGTAGCTGTGTACTGCGGGTTGAGGCGATGCACTTTTATATTTTTACGAACACAAATCAGATCATTCATGAAATAGCCGGTAATTTTGTGTGAGTCTTTACTTTGTATGAATATTGAAGATCGTTGTAGATAATATTTAAATATATTATTATAGTATGTTTATTATAGTAGGATATATTTGTAATATTTTATTGGTTTTAGTAATTAATCATATTTGTAGAATTCGACTATAATTGTTTTCACTAAAAAAAGACAATGATGATTTATTAGTAGTAGTCATATAAGATATTTCTCTATCGACGGGATATACCACGGTATGGACAGTATTTGTAATAAAAATAAATAATAATTTATTCTAATATAAGAAATAACAAACTTTATAAATTTGTTACTTTTTCACTGAAATCGTTATTACCTTAAACCTTAAAGAACCGGGAATTATTATAAAATTGGTAACCTTACAAAATAGAAATTACTAAGATATACGTTTCTTTTAAGTAGATTAATATAATATGCATTTTATTTTTTAATTATAGTATATAGTAAAATTGTTAGAAGAACAATAATATAGCGAGCTAAATTGGTTGAACAAAGAAAAGTCTATTTTTTTCTTTTTTTTTACCTCCAAGCTGAATTCTGCATACAGCAGGGTAGGCAGAAATAACTTAGTGTTATGACACTCTGTTTCCAACTTGCTATATAATTTTCGAGGCACTGCGTTTGAGTGGCGGAACAACGTCCCGCTTTTGTCTTACTAGAGTGAAGAAATGAATGAATAAATAGTAATCCATTCCTAAGAAAATTTCTATATAGTATACTTCTAAATAATAGCAATATAGTTTTAAAACATGTAAGAAATTACAAAAAGTACTGACTACGTATCCAAAATTATTGAATTAAAAAAAATTAAAAAATGCCTATAATATAATAATTAAGTTACTAATATAGTAGAGACTGTTTTAAACCAATTGGTCTACACGTTGTGACATATTGAACAACGTTTAAAAAAAAATTTCTTGACTGAATTACTAAACTAAATTAATAAATTTGTTTGGTATTTATTTTTATACATATATTTTATATCAAGTAAATGGTGAAAAAGAAACGAGTGACCTTTTATACATATACCCATAAATCTTAACGGCACAATTGTTTCGAATATATGGGTTTCACTAAAATGTAAATATATTTTACATTAAGTTATATGATTGAATTGAGATACTACACAGGCGAAGATCGTAGACAATCGCGTTACTGTATGTAGTCTATGGGTTCAATCCACACTTGAGAAAATGAATTATATACATTTCCTAGATACTCAGTTACTCGATACGAAGTATCTCGAAACGACGAAATGTCTCTCTATTCTGCTATATACAGTATAAAACTGGAAAAAAGGTTTATTAGTTTTAAATATGACAGGCATCTAAACTGACTATTTTTTCTCTTTCCAACCGGTAATATCCGAATACAGAGTGAAATTTAAAAAAAATTAACAATCGTATTCTACAAATAAAAATACTAAGAAAACAGACGGCGAACCATCAATTCTCGTGTAATTGTTTCTGCGCCAAAATCAAATGTCAAGAGTTAACAACACAAAGACGCTAACGGTGATAGAAATAATATTATTCTCTTTAATAATGCAAGTTCTTTTAATAATGTTTGCGGCGTTGAGTTCTGCCACTCAACACGCAATGCCTCCAGAATTCGGCAGAAAGTGGGGAACGGATTGTCTTTACACTAGGTTCCCTCTGCCTACCCTGCTGTGTGCGGGATATAGCGTGAAGCTAATTTAATTTTATTTATTTATTTATTTTTTTAATAATGTAAGGGCTAGTAAAAACAGGAATGGCTGCCCTTTAAAAAAATATTTCTAACATTTAATTAGACCTAAGTTATGAATGTACTGAAAAATCTAAATGTCATTTTCCATTGAATCTGTACGTAATATGCATTATGTTAGGATAAAAAACATCGTAATGATCAATTCGAATAATGATCTAGTGAGGCGGCAGTATTTCTGAAACAATCGATTGTTACTTTTCTATTTATAGTGACAATCGATTAATCGACGAAAGCAGCAAGCCCTTAGTATTTAAAGTGTAATTTTTTTTAAGCTTCACGGCGTTATCGTGTATGCAGGAGGTTAGGTAGAAGGAAGCTAATATTTTGATGATCCATTCCTCCTTTTGCTTAATTTTTGAATTAGCGTGTTGAGTGGCGGAACTCAACGCCGCGCTTTATAATTTATACTACTCAATAAAAATTTAACCCACAATGGCGTTGCGCTTACTGTAAGGTGACGTGCTGCTGCAATACGAGAGCCTCGGTATTTTGGTAATTTCAAGTAATTTTATTTATATTTTTTCACTTTAATCTTACGGCACGTACAGGGGTCAGTATAAATTTTAAATTATAGTGAGCATTATTTATAAAACATATTTCTTATTCTGTGTAAATTCATTATCATGATATTAATCTTTTTTATGAAGACATCTTAGTGAGTTAAATTTAAAAAAAAAATTATATTAGTTCAATGTTTCTCTTTCTCTCTCGCTTTTTGCTGTATCCCGCATACAGCAGGGACGGCAGAGGGCACCTATTGTTAAGACATTCCGTTCCCCACTTTCCGACGATTTTTGAATATTGAGTGTCGGAGTTCGACGCCGCGTTTTGCCTTGATACCAGAGCGATGAAATGAAAATATTAATAAAAAAATAATTAATTTCCTCGAGTGAGAACCTAACCCCGACAGCTATCATGATGGTGCCACTGCGCCACGACGGGGTCAATAAATGGTTCATGAACGGAATAGAACTTATATATACATATTCTCAAAATCTAAGGTATTTGCTGAATAATTATGTTAACTGCTACTAATAATAATGTAGGAGTTGAAGAGTGAATTAATTTTCACGTTTTATATGAAGCATCGCATCGTTAATGTGATTAATGTTTAATTTAAATGAAGCAATCAGCACTACAGTATATTAAATTAAAATTAACGTTACTTGTATTTTATTTGATACTAGAGATACTACTATCGTCATCCGCAATTTTGTTTGCATACATTTAAATAAGTAAAATTTCTTATATTTTATTATTTTCGTTTTTCTTTTCGTGCTCTACTACATATCCTAATCCAGCTACATCAAAAATATCAATTTTTAAGACCACTACCCTCGTCTGTGTGTTATGTTTCTGTCACACAGTTTCAGTAACGAAAGTATTTTATATATACATACATTTACAATTTATTATATATATTTTATGAGTTAATAAGTGAGTTTTCCATTTACCGGTAAATAAGATATGGCGTCTTAAACTTATAGGCGACGATCGCGTCTAAAATATATATTAACCTTTTAAGACCATACCTTACCCACAGGTAGTATTTTGTATAAGCTTTAGCGTTTAAAAAAATTTCAAATCCTAAGGCGGCTACGATGACTTTAATTCGGTGACGTCGATCTCAATATTATAGGCAATAATTTAAACATATTTTTGTGTTACTTGTGTATAGTATTATCCAATTGGCTGTATGTAGCACTACGTAAACGTACGTATGTAACGACGGTCCCTGTAAGTGTCATTCCAAATATGTTGTTTATTTGGCTATGATGATTCCTTCTAATCATAAAAATGATAATCAAAGTGGTAGGAAAAGCCAGGTCAGCCATATCTAGGTTTCGCTGCCGCACTGTCCATCCCTGCATTCAGTAGTGACTGCATTACGTCTTTCAACATGTATTAGGTTGTTGATATTGTATATTAAATATTCTGTAATGCTTTGGCATTTGGCAGAGGAGAATTTATATAAGCTCTTTCTTATTTTCATTATTTTTGTTTGATTATCAGTAAAAAAATGTTTTTATATATTTTTAGGAACATGAAAGCTGAAGGCAAGACAGATGTATCTGAATTAATGACGCTAAGACGTTCCGTTCCTCCAGTCTCATTCGAAGATATTATATGATTAGTCGTGCGTTATTTTAAAGAAAAAAATTAATAATTTCAAATTCAGGTTATCGAATCCAAATATAATTAAAGTTCACTCTGAATCCCACATTTAGTACGCAAGAGGCTCCTACCCTAGCAAAGAGAGCCTCGTGCGAAGAAATTCCGCTCCCTACTTCCCGCTGAATGCTGGAATCGTTACATGTCGAGTGGTGGGACTCAACGCCACGCTTCGCCTCGACACCATAACGAACGAACAAGAAATGAAAATATGAAATGCTTTATTTACTCAAGTGAGAACCGAAATCAAACCCACAAAGGGTCGCGTTTACAGTCACGTACTCCAGCGCAACAGCCTTATGTAAGAATTGAAATAATTATTACAGATTTATAACTAGTACAAAAGTCGATTCTCTTAGACTACATAACTACCTAAGTTTATATGTAGTATGTAGTTCGCTTGTCTTTTATTGTTTACACTTTGATTTAATGGCCACCGCCGGTTATTGGTCGCTTTCGATTTATAACGTGGTACTTGATTTATAGGCTGCTCTAATAATATGTTAGATATTAGTTACGATGACAGATTTGTTCATATAATAAACGACATCGGGCGTTACGAATTTTGTTGTATATTTTTATATATTTTATGATATAATGTGTGTGTTTGTGTGTACATAGATTAAAAAACAGTTATCTTGTATTGTTAGTTTAGATTTTATTAATGTCTACAGGCTAGAAGTCATTATTTTTACATAAAATTGTAATTTACAGAATTTATTTTAACAAATTGTAGAATCGATTAAAATAAAATTCTCTTTATTCGTATCAAAAAGGACATATCATAAAATAATCTGATTATAATAACCATTTTTATAATATCTATAATATACACTAAGTATTATATACTTATGAATTATAAAAAAAAGCAATACAACAACTGCTTCCCCCCAATTATCCTACATACTCGTACACACTACCTACCTAACCAACACAAAATCGAATGGGTAATCGATATTTATCCGATAATAAATTCGCGAACCCGAGCATAAATCACGTGGCATAAAATTCAATAAAGTCATATCGGACCGACCACGGCGGCGGGCAGTTTAATTTGCAATTAATCAAGAAACTTAAATTAGGAGCTTCGGCCCAGTCAATAAAAATTGATGCTGTGTAAGGCGTCGGATACAATGTTATGGCGGTGTGTAGACCATATTAATTAATTTTATATTTTGCGATCAATTATTAAATTGTTATAGTGGTGATAAAGGAACCTATGTTCATTTGGGTTCCGTTTTTATTTGTTTTTTTTATAGGGTTCTGTATAAGAATTTCATATATGATCACTTTGTTGTCCGTCTGTACGTGTGTCAAGAGCATTTATCTCGAGATCACTTGAATGTTTTAATCTGTAATTAATGTCAAATATTCAGGTTCTCAAATTGGTTATGAGATCGTCGGTGGGTTTGCCTATAAAATATCCGTTTTTTTATTTTTCAGATTTTTTTATTAACTTCTAAACTTCTTATGCTTCATATGGCGAAACCTAATGTACCTTACCGAGAGAAAAATCTATTGTTTGAATGGAACTCACCCACAATCATTACAATTATCATGTACCAATATTACTTATATCAATTAAAAAAAATTTATTTTTTAGATACATTTTTGCTACTACATTGTAAAGGTGCTTACTTCAAGCTTTTATTGTGTTTTGTTGGAAAACGATGTAGCCAGTGAGACAACATGTTATAACATGTAGATATTTTAAGATAATATTTTTTTTTTTATAGACATTGGACTATTCTTAGGTATCTTTATCGTACTCAAAAATAAATTTACAATTTCGTCATCGGAACGATATATGTAATTGAAAGTGACTTATGTTGTAAGAATTGCGTAAATGTGAAAAAGATGAACAAAAAGTTACCGGCTTAGATGTCAATTTAGGTAAATGTTACAAAAATAAAAATAAAAAAATTGTGTCACGCTATATCTTGCTCATAGCAGGAAAGGCGGAGGAAAAAGAATTATATTATAAGATCTTAACTTTTCGCGATTATAGCATATATTAAATGAAACTATTGAACCAGATGAATCGCGTATATATAGTATTGAAAAAAATAAAAAATAAATCAGCTTCACGCTGTATCCCGCACACTGCAGGGTAGGCAGAGGGAACGTAGTGAAAGACAATCCGTTCCCCACTTTCTGCCGAATTCCGGAGGCATTGCGTGTTAAGTGGCAGAACTCAACGCCGCACTTTGCCTCGACACCAGAGCGAAGAAATGGAAATATAAATTTAAGTAAATATTTCATCTCCTCGAGTGGGGATCGAACCCACAACCAGTCGGCTTACAGTCACACTTTGTGCCGCTGCAAATTATATCAGTGGTTTTTCATTCCTTCTTTTTAAATACAGGCACACCGATAGTGTATATTCTCGTCTCGTCTCGAACTACCTTATAAAAAAATATCATTTTGGAAATTTTTGACGAACCTGACGTTCGTTGATGACGCGTAAATGCGTCATGCATACTTATTGATTTTAACATGAAACCTTAATAATGTCACGTGACGTCACAAGCTTTTAAGGAAAATTCTATTTCAAGAAGGATGGGCCGAATGGAATGATGAACTTTCCTGACTTTCATTTTAATGAAGGATTTTTATACAAAATTTTATAAAGTATGATCCTAGCGTGGCGTTAAGACTTAATATGATTTTTGTCGAACAGTGCTTATGCAAAAGTTAGTTGACGCTTACGCTTACACTTTTCGCTTTACGCTTAACTCATATTTGTATTTAAAAAACTATTTTAAAGTAAAGCATGTATGTAGTAGCATATGAAGCCAGGCGCAGTGACATATGCTTGTTCCTGTAAACGCACAGGTTGTGGGTCCGGCTCCCGCTCGGGGAAATGAAATATTGTTATTTTCTTTGTTCTGGTGTCGAGGCAAAGCGGGACGTTGAGATCCACCACTCAACACTCAATGCCTCCAGATTTGGAAAGGAAAAAGAAACTCCGGAAAGTGGCGAGTGTCTTAACTCTACGCTCCCCTACCGCTCGCTACCCTGAAACACAGCGTGAAGCTACAAACAAAACTAAAATATATGTTACTTAATTATGGTAATATATTTTTAAATTTCTTTATACATTTATACAAAAAAATATTCAATTTTATCGATAAGATCTCGGTCATGGCTGAGTCAAAAGTGTGTAGTTTAACACAGTCGTCACGTTCTCCAGATATCTAGAGCATCGAAGTGACAATTAGATTATATCCAACGCACTGATGAGCCGTGAGATAAACCACGTGTTTATTTTAGTTTTAAACCTTTTACAACTTCCGTGATCATAAGCTTTGTGATTTGCATCCTTAGATTTTTGATATATTAAATGGATTATAATACGAGGTCAGTCATGGCGCAGGGGTACAAAGTGTGTAAATGCAACTAGTTGTGGTTTCGATCTCCACTTGAAAGAATTAAATATTTATTTAAATTTATATTTTCATTTCTTCGTGTTGAGGCAAACCACGGCGTTGAATTCCGCCACTCGATACGCAATGCCTCCAGAATTCAGCGAAAAGTGGGCAACGGAGTGTCTTAACACTAGTTTCCCTTAGACTACTCTACTGTGTGCGGAATATAGCGTGAAAATATTTTTTTTTCTATTATACGATTTCATTTATATACGTATGTATTTATTATTTTTATATTGGTCATCACTTGTTATTTTGGCCATTACAGATATAATGTTTTTATCAAGATCGTCCAATTTGACAAACGCATAAAATAAACTGCGATCAATTGTGAGTCTGATTCGGTAAGGTATCGGTACCATTATCAATTAAACGGCAAAAATTACGGTTTTTGCAGAGGTGGCCCCTAAAAAATAATGTTAGAATTATAGTTAAATAAGACAGCAACATCCTATCTTTTTTAAATAAAATTTAAAATTTTAGTCCAAGCAAATCTATTCTTAGAAAACAATAAAACCTACAATTGAACCAACACTTTCTATTTTATTTTTCAATATTATATTTTTTTTATTTCAATATTATATTTTTGTAATAATTTTGTACTTATATTCGATATTCGATTACTTCTTCAATTTTTCAATCAGTTTATGTAATATGCTTAATCATTTGGCCAATCAAACCTTTCATTAAAATCATTGACTATAAAAGTTGATGTCAGCAGACGACGTGGGTGTGGCTGATGATCGTACAGACACTGTGACTCATAAAATAATATTATATCATTTAAAATTAAATCTTCCCCATAATATTTCGTCATAGAGTAAGTGTGTGTGAATAATCTAGTGCTCTGATACTCCGTTCTCCGCATTGCATAATATTTCGAAATATTACGTATTGGGTATCGGATTTTCAAACCATGCCTTATTTTATCTGACCGGGGAAATAATTTATAAATTATCGTTAATCGGAAATCAAACCCACAACTATCGCGCTTGCTTATAGAAGTCAGTCCGATTGCGGCATGATGAAAATACATTGTAATACAAACTAGAAAAGTAATATTATAAAGAGTAAACAATAATCCAATATTTTACAATCAACCTGGCTTACAAGACTCAACCGTTTAAAATCATTTTGAAATTGTTATATTTAAAAATATATTTATGGTAAATTTTTTGTGTATATCACTTCTCATATTATCTTAGGAACGGTTTCCATTGTCGGTGTCCATGATATATAAAACATGCTGAAAAATTTAATCATCTTATATCATTAACTTTTATTTTTAGACATTTATATATATACAAAGATTTAGGTATAATACGCATATTTTATACTATCATTACTGCTCATACTGTTCAGACTTCGTAGAACAGGCCTATTTCCTTATTCATCACCATTCATTCAATAATTCTATCACGGTACACGGATTCCCTATCGAAAAAATGAAATTTTCACATCAAGATCAAGAATCCTATCCAAAAATCTAATCGAGTGTTATAAGCAGGATACACCATGAAGGTAAAAAATCGATATAAATATATTTATATACACAATATATGTACACAGCCCATTGATATCATTCGCCCACTATTCGATATAGAACTAAAACATCGATTACTTAATTAATTACATTTTTATTTTAATGTAACTGAGTTGTAATGGCGGATCTAACATACACAGCCACACTTCCAATTAATACAATATTATATTTAGTTCAATAATTGCTATCACCATGGTCGAGGAGTGATTAACTTGATTGATATAATAAATTATTTTGTTTGTGACTTTCAAATTTTTATGTAGTTTATATAATTCTTGTAAAATTGTAGTCTATTCCATGGCAATGGCAATCGTTAAACCTGTTAGACACATTTTAAACTAAGTTGTATTTTTAGCTATTTATTTGAAAAAAAAGTAATAATAGAAATTAATAAATATCTTTATAATAATCTAGAAAACGAGGCCCACGTGGAGCAGATGCACAAGCGTGCGACTGTGAACGCGACGGTGAAATGAAACGCAACGTGCGACGTTGAGTTCCGCCACTCATCACGCTATGCCTCGAGAATTTGGTGGAATGTGAGGAAAGGAGGTGTCACTAGGTTCCCAGGTTCCCTCAACCTACCTACATGCGTGATACAACTAAAATAAATAAATCAAATAAATACATTCCTAATAATAAACACGTATAAAAATGTCAAAACATAGACAACACTTAATAAAATATGAAAATGAACCTCTTACAAATTATAATAGCTTATTTAGAACCATACGAGTGATACCAAAGATACATACATACATACATATACATACAAACAAGTCCCCTATATCAAAACTATACTAATTTAAACAATAACATTTAAATAATCCAGTCGTTCCATTATATCTAACAAAGTATCCAATTCCTAATGAGTGGATTCGAATCCGCATCTACATAAAAGATTTATTGGGTAATTAATTTATTTATTTTACATTAACAGCCACCAGATCTATTAAGGCGACATTGTTTTGGTAACATTCTTTAATTTTATCACATGTTTAAGTCTTGCCTTTGATTTATATGTTTGGATTTTTGAAAATTAATATTTAGGAAGCTTCTCATTTGGTACAATGGTATATATTAATTCGAATTTATTTTTGTTGTTGTATATAGGTCGGGGTTATGATGGTCATGTGTTCAAGCTCCGTTTTTTGGAAATAATGATTATTTACATTTAAATCATATTCAACAGATGATGACATGATATTGAAGTAAATATTAAAAGCGAAGGTTTTGGGTTCGATTTCCACTCGGAAGAACGAAATATTTAATATTTTCATTTCCTCGCTCTCGAAAAGTGGAGATTGGCATATCATAAGACTAGGTTCTCTCTGTTTACCCTGCTTTGTACGGGATACAGCGTGAAGCTGATTTTATTTGTTTTTCTTTAGAAACTTAAATATCATATATGTTATACAATACGTGTAATATAACGAAAAATATAATTTAATATATATATAATTAATTATATATATATATATATATATATATTTAATTATATATAATTTATATATATATATATAATTTAATATACATATAGTTAGGTACAACATAAGGTTAGGTAGCATCATCTCTACCCAATTTACAAGTAAACAGTACTTCTCAGCTTATGCTTAAAATTATAAATTAATAAAATAAAGAGGCCAGTCGTGGCGCAGGGGTACAAAGTGTGATTGTAAACGCGACTGGTTGTGGATTCGATCCACACTCGAGGAAATCAAATATTTTTGTTTAAATTTATTATATTTTCATTTCTTCCCTCTGGTGTCGAGGCAAAGCGCGACGTTGAATTCCCCTCAAGACGCAATACATTAAGAAGTGGGTGACAGAGTGTCTTAACACTAGGTTCCATCTTCCATCATCTATATACACCGTGAAGGTGATTTATAAATTAATAAGTACAGCAATATCCGCTCCAAAAGAGCAGTCACAACACCGGTTTCCTAATCGCATATGGATATAGATAATTTAATAATTACTCTCTAATTAGAAACTTCCAGTCGATTCTGCCCTCATAACGCTATTTGATAGTGTTTTTGACGATCTACGCCAATTAAATACTTATATTGACATTTTTATCATATAATGATAAATAACTCGTTGAAATACTCCGCAGTGTCAATGAAATGTAAAAAAATGTATATTTAAGTCTATATTAAAAAAATATTTTATATCTAGTCGAATTCTTAGTAAACGTGCTTAATTTGTTGCTTTTAATAGTGGTAATAGTAGTGTCTCTTTTACCTTAAGTCTTAAGTCCAATTTCGTGAAATAAATTACAAAATTTTTTTATTAATTGAGGCCGGTCGTGGCGCAGCGGCACAAAGTGTGACTGCAAAACCGACTGATTGTGGGTTCGATCCCCACTCGAGGAGATGAAATATTTACTTAAATTTATATTTCCATTTCTTCGCTCTGGTGTCGAGGCTAAGCGCGGCGTTGAGCTCTGCCACTCAACACGCAATGCCTCCAGAATTCTGCAGAAAGTGGGGAACGGAGTGTCTTAACACTAGGTTCCCTCTGCCTACCCTGCTGTGTGCGGGATACAGCGTGAAGCTGATTTGATTTTATTTAAATTACTAAATTGATAAAGTTCAAATTACAAACTAACTTCATAATTTCATTTTATATTAGATTTGGTCAGTTAGTATAAATTCAAACATATTGTTTTAGGTTTACACTGGTTTCAATTTCATTTCCTCCTATAACCTTCCGATTTTAATTTTCACATGCGTATGCCCCTACGCCAAGACTAATCTCCAAAATACATACAATGATTATGAAATAAATTCAATTATATTTAATAGAGATAAATAAAATGAATTTTATACTTAAATAAATGTAAGAATTACCGATAAAAGTTACTCTCTACGATACACATCTAAGTGTGAAATATTCTCTCTCTCTCTCTCTCTCTCTGTCTCTCTGTCTCTCAGACAAATGGAAAAATAAGAAGCATTAGAAAAAAATACATGTTTTTATTATAGGTTCTGTTTTGGTAGCGTTATGAAAGCTTATCAATTTCGAAACCACTAAAACTACACTATTAAAAACGTTTAATGGTATAAATTGAGATGAAGTCATTACGATATGTATGTAGTACTTACGTTCAAGATCATTGGAATAATTTAATGTTTTCTTATATTTTGTACCAATGAAACTAGAGTGAATTGAGGTATCTCAGCGATAACGCGTTAAGTGTATATAGTTATTTATGTCCATGTTTAAATCTTAAAATTGAGACAGACCGAACATACTGTCAAGACATTTTGGTGCCCACTTTAAGTCAAGACAGTATACAGTTGCATTATAGGAGTGGAAATTTTTGAAGAATTTAATGAATTCAATGGGATTCAAACACACAGCTATCGACTTTATAGTGAAACACAGTCCCATTACGCCGAGATGGATATTTATGGGTTTTTTTCGTTTCACGCTGTATATAGAAGGGTATGCAGCGGGAACCTGGGTGGCTAATGTTAAGGCACTACCGTCCCCACTTTTCGTTGAATTACATTTGTTTATAATAAAATAAAAACAAATAAATACAAATTTGTGTTGATACACATTATTTTAGTATTTCTGGGACAAAATGAAATGTTGATGGGCATTAAAATTTTATTACGCACACGATTTCTGTACACATACGCCCGTAGCCGTAATTAAATCTGGTTTAACTATTGAATAATACTGTATTTCTACATCATAACTCATTCTATTTGATTGATACATTAATGTATTTGGATAACAAGAGATGAAGTTTGTTATTTTTCTCAATATTATTGATGAGTTATGTAACTCAGTACGTATAAATTTTAGTCAAAACGCAAAAAAAAAATCAGCAGAATGTTAGAAATGGAGTGTCATAAACCTAAGCTCTCCCTACCTATCCTGATACATGCGGTATACTGCGTGATACTAAAAAATATATAGGTATATTCTGTTTTCTGATTATGTAATATTCGTGTTATCATATTAGGTGATTGATCACAATTCCTCAATTTGTTTAATCAGACTGCATAAACCTGTGTATACCTATATACATAAATATAAAGAGCGAAAATAAAAAAAATACACCTTTACCTAGCCCGTAATCATGGCAAAACAGTTTTAACAAGCAAGCTATCTTATTAAAACAAGCACACGATCGCCATCGATTAGCACGATCAATATCAAATGAATAATTACTTTGCCATACCATCGAACTTGTATCATAAAATATGTCTAACAAGTAAAAACCCATTATAATTGAACCGACCACCCCCGCGACTGGCGGCCGTGAGGCTGCGTGTGCGCATCCATCAGGACAGCCTGTCTATCCAGACATTTGACATTCAATGAGGCTGTTTGCGGACACCGGGCGAGGCGCTAACTTGTGACTTCTAAACGATTAGCGACTGCATGACGGTTTAACTGTAAACATTATTACCATTACCAAAGAAAAATATATTTTACCCTCGATACATGCCATTTTCTATTCTATTACATGAACAATAACGGGTTTATTAAGTGAATACGTTGTTTTGTAAGTTGTGATTGTCAACAGGCATCGTCAGACTAGATAGTTCTGTCACTGAACAAAAGTAAACACTTTTAAAAGTCTTTGGAGTGATGAGCAATATTGTCACAACGTTTTAGAAGCAGCATCATAGATGTTGATGGCGTTGTTGTTTGTGGATCAGTTTAAAATTGGGTCCGAGTCGCTTGTGGGTTCATTGTTAAAGTTTTTACGCCTTTGAAAGCGTTACGTTAATATTACACACAGGAATTGAAAGTTTGGTATGATCATTGAGGTCGTCATGCCGTAGAGGAGCAGAATCTGTCTGGATTTTTGGGTTGTGAGTTCGATTTAAACTCGAGGAAAAAATGTATTTTCATTTAGTCACTTACCAATTGGTAACAAGACAAAGCTTGCAAATTGTAGAGGAAAGAGACTTATATATTACTTATATTTCATTTAGTTTTTATTATTTTACCTTTTTACATTTTACTGGGTGAATGCAAAACTAAAATGTTGCTTCACTCCATTATCTTCTTTCCAAAAACTTTAGAGCTATTACAAATCCGCACCTTGTTAACCTCCACACCTTTTGAAAGGGGTTTGAACTACAACTACTCGAAGAAATTTAATATTTACTTAAAATGTAAATTTTCATTTCTTCGCTCTGGTATCGAGGCAAACGCGGCATTGAGTTCCGCTACTCAACACGCAATTCTTACAGAATTTGGCAAAACTTGGGAACGGAGTGTCTTATAACACTAAATTCCCTCTGCCTACCGTGTTACAACTTGAAGCCTATTATTATAATATTATTTTATATATATTTTATGTGTTTCGTGATATTTTACGACGTTATATATTCAATAGAGGTTACAATAAGCCGTTTTAGCGCCACAGTTACCTCCATAATGGGTGCGCGCGATAATTGCTGAAGCTACGCACAATGACGCGTTCAGTCCATTCAATGTTATTTTACAAAGATTATTTATGTAGATAGTATAAAGCGATAAAACTTTATATTACTTATTTTTTTTTCTTACCATCTTAATATTTTTGAAAAGCTTTTAATATAAATTATAATTTTATTCATTATATTTTAAGTCATTCTCGATTTTTTTAAGTTAAATATTTAAAAAATATATACAGCTATGCGGAAAATCTATAGTACCTAACACTTTTTAAAGTAAGTTAAACGCATTAATTAATTCTAATTATGATTATCTGATATTCACGTTAACTGTGAATAACTCAATTTAATTTCCTCTCTCTCTGGTAAAAAAACAAAGCGTGGCGTTGAGCTTCGCTACAATGTCACACACACACAATGTCTCTAAAATATAAGAGAAAGTGGAGATCGAAGTGTAACATTAATGTTTTTAATAAAAATCATACTCACATAAATGCAGATTTTCCATATATTTAATTAATTATTATATTGTTAGAAATCGGAAGCGGTTATAGTTTTTAAAATACACCCTCTTTTACACGAGTACGCTAACAATATTATTAAAAATACATTTTACAACAGCATCAATTAAACTCGTACATCTCGTTTATATAATCTATGGTACTCCATATCAGAACGACACGCAAGTTAGCGGGTGCACGCTAAACGCAGCACAAACGGGCGGTCGGCCGCCGTGCGCGACAGCCGACAGGCCATCGCTCTGGTGCTAAATGAACTAGTTCAACCTTTGATTGTATATACTTAGTTTGTATGGGAATCACGTTTTGGGTTGCTTTTGTAGTGTTTTTAGGGAGAATTTAGTTATAGAACACTGTGTTTTTCACGTTTTTTAATATATTTTGGACGTTTTTGTAAGATATTCTTTATGTTATCAAAACGTACTTATTAAATTATTATTTTTACATTAGATTTTCGTTTAATAAGTTACATTATTGAACAAAGATAGGATAGATTCAAGACAGTTGGCGAAACCAATACGTCGTTTTTTTTATTACATTGGAATTTCCCAAAGAAAGAAAATATTTAATTTTAAATATCAATTGAGTTGAGTAGGATTAGAACGACGACCATTGTTAAGACTTAAATCCTTTCTACTACTACCTACACAAGCAGCGGACCATCGCGCTCGTTTCCCACTTTGACGAAAAAGCTTATAGGGATCCAATTATAGTTTTAAATATTTTTTTAAATAGTCTCATTTTAAGGGTAACCAGTGCCCAGTTTGACTATTCGAAAATATGGAAAAATATATATATTTGTTTAGCCTCACGTATTCCGCACTTAATAGGGTACGCAGAGGGAGCCCGACCACGTAATGTTAAGACACTTCATTCTCTTCAAGAGACTTCTGTTCCCCACTTTCCGCCGAGGCACTGTGTGTTGAGTGGTGAATCAACGCCGCAGCTTGTCTCATTACCAAAGGAAATAAAAAAAATATTTCATTTCCTCGAGTGGGAATCGAATCCACAACCTGTCGTATTAACAGTCGCACGAATGTGCTCCTGCGCTACGACTGGCCTCCACTGTTACTGTTAATATATAGCTAAAATATTATTATTCATATACACATACCTCTAAATGAGATTTGAACCCGTACTCGCAAATTTATTTATATATAGCAGGAAGATTCTAAATCATTTAAATATGAATTAATTTAAGACATACCGTTAAGATCTCCTTTGATAATGCCAATGGCAAATCCATTCGTCACAGTCTGTACAATAGTAAATGCCAGCGTTAGTTTCAAGAAGTAGTACGAAAACAGGCCAAGCTTACGCTGTACAGTACGGTTGATGAGTTTTGGCCTTCTTGAGGTTAGGCTTTCTGAACTTTTGCTCAATGACAATTTAAAAGAAAATAATCAAAGTAAAAAAAATCTTAACATGAAATCTGCACAGCCATCTACAACTAATCTCGGGGCGGCCACGACTCGCCGATCGTACTATATATGTATGTAGCAACCAAATATGTTAAATAAATAATCAGTAATTAGTGCCTACAGATTGCTTTATATGAAATGGTTCTTGCCAAATGTTGTCGTAGGTCACGGCTGTTACGATGTAAGTGTGAAAGGAAAATATTTGGAAAATTTGGGATGGATGCCATCTTGATTATGAATTTTAATTTGTTAAAAAAACGTTTAGGTATTATGTATATCTATAAGAAACTATATCAATCATATCATATCAAAAAAATCTCCCTACAAAGATGCTAACAACATAAATAAGTTGTACGCTTATAAGAATTTCGACGTAGCTTGGCGAGAACGTATGGCTTAGTGGTCAGAGTGCCTGGTCGGTTTCCAGGAGGCGCGAGTTCGAGTCCCGCTACGTTCAAATTTTTATACGTTTTCTAATTATGTATTTAAACTATATCAATTTTTAATTGAATTACAACCATTTGTATAATGCTTTTAAATCGACATCTACTACAATACGAGTATATGTAGAAACTGAATTTAGTTTACTTGTAATAATTGTGTCATGATGAAACTTGACAGTTTTGGTAGCTTATGTGATAATATGATATAACTGTATTGTCACCTAAAGTTCATTGAGGCCATCGTTGCGCAGCAGCACAAGCGTATTTCTATAGAAGTGACTTGTGGCTTCGATTGCCACTCGGGAAAATGAAATATTTAATATTTTTATTTAGTCTTTCTATTAATGAGGTGAAGCGCGGCGTTGAGTTCTGCCATTCAACACGAATTGTCTCCAGAAAAGTGTGCGGAAAGTCAACGGAAAGGAACATATGTGTCTTAATGTGAACGGAGAATCTTAGCTTCGTTATCATAATAAATGCTGCCATTTAGCTAGTTCTGGCTCCATCAACCAGAACGTTATAATTTTTTGTGCACGATTACAGCATCTTTTTTAACTATAGGTAGATAGGTGTATGTTTTTCAGTTTCTCCAATACTTTTATAAAATAGGCTAGTAGACGAAGAGAGTTTTGATATGTCAGTTCGTTCTTCTCCTGTTTTGTGTCGTCAGTCTGTCAGTTCGTTCTCCTCCTGTTTTTTATATAATAGAAAGTCATTAAATTAGGTATTTATCCTAAAATTACATGAATTAAAAATGAAACACCACATGATTGAAAATATTAATCACCATTCTCAACTTACATATAACATATAACAGTTATCTGGGTGTCGTTCTGACAAAAAAAATATTAAATTTTCTTGGAAAAATATAAATATTTTTTATTCCTACATTTTGTTATGATACAGACAAATGAAACTATCAAAACTCCTTCAATACAAAACAATAATACAACGACCATTTAAATAAAATTACAAATCATTATAAAATTCTGTCGTTCCAACACTAGGTGACTTCCTCGCTTCGCTTAACCGACTTTACCACCAGATGGTGCTTTGAAGAATAATTAATTGACATACAACTTATCACGGCTAATTTATACGTCTGGATAGACAGTGGTTTGTCACCGGTCTGGCAATATTCCATTGACGCACATTCTAAGCAAATGTGAACTCTATTCCTTTCGAATAGAGTTAAAATTTTATTAAGCACACAGCGATACGATTTTCTTAGTTCACTGAAACTCTACTGTCAGTAAGATACACTTAAATTAAAGCCAAAATAAACTGTAAGTAGTTATTGACGGATTTTATAACTATCCAGGTGTTGTGTGACAGTTATTAAAGTAAATATATGTCAAATTTATTAATTCACTTTCAAGTCAAAAATATGCGAATGTGTGATACATTGTAATTTGTATTCACAAAAAAGTGTTTAAGAAAAATATTTATTTAGAAAACGTATAAAAATTTGAACGTAGCGGGACTCGAACCCGCACCTCCTATACACCGACCGGGTCGGTTAATAAATAAGTAAGTGTTCGTTTTATTAAGTTAGTTTAAAACATATGTATATGAACGTTCCAATCGTTGGTTACGAGTGCCATTTTTCACTTCACGCTATGTTTCACACATTGATATGTGGGCAGATGGATCTTCAATACGTAGTGTTGAGATACTCCGTTCTAATTAAGACAATTAATATTCTGAACGTATTGCGTTTTGAGCGTTAACGCTGCGCTTTGCCTCTCGTTAACAGAGTGAGGAAATGAAAATATAAAATATGAGGCTAGTCGTGGCAAAGGGACAAAGATGGGCACAAAATGTATAAAGTATAAAATCGACTGGTAATGAGTTCAATTTCCACTCAATAAAATGCAATATTTATTTATATTCATATTTTCATTTCTTCTCCTTGGGCCCTAGGCAAAAACCCGGCGTTGAGTTCCGCCACTGAACACGGAATGCCTAGAGAACGCCTTTAGGCGGGGAACGGAGTGTCTTAACACTAGGTTCCCTCTGCCTACCCTGCTGATTTAAAATCTGTTATTAGTGCTACCTGTCGCACTTATAATCACATGCTTGTGAACCAGCGCCGCGACTGACCTCTAAATATAATATATATAAAATTACGCAAAAGAATATATATAAGAATATTAAACAATTCAAAACGCTGACACTGACCGCACGCGTCTCCAAGCATCTCAACTTTCAAGAGATGAATCCGCGAGGTGTCAACGCGCACCCATTCACCCGCCACTTGCCGATTGATTCAACTAATGTAAACTTTGTTAATGAATCGGAGAATCTTCCTCGTGTATGTTGGATATTTTTAAATTGACTGTATGTGATTTGGTAAGTTCATTATTAGTCTATGTTTATTTTTAGTGTTTATCTGTGATGGCACAGTGGTGAGGTGAATTGTGAAATTAATAAAATTAAAAACTGAAATGATGTTTTGGTAGCACCCTTGTGAATTTAAATGAATAAAAAACATTAAACCTCAAAGCGTCTTTCAAATTGTTCCTAAGAAGAAATTACTAGCTATCGTTCTTTTATTTTTATTGAATATATGTATATCATATAAAAACCCCCACATGGATCTTAAAATCAGAAAATCAGTTGTATGATTCTCGATCATACAATTTTCTTTTAAGATTAGTACCATCATTGCAACACTTGGCTGCTTGGTAGCAAGTTCAAATTTTAATGTAAAAAATGTATAATAAATTTGTAAACAATTAATTAAAATGCATAGTGATATAGAACAAAAATAGTGTTTATTCCCGACGCAATAGATGCAATTTAGCTTTATTAGGCAACCGAAACTACTAAACCATCGAACTAGTCACCTAGTTTACCACAGTAGTCCCCGCACTGTACTATGTACGTGTTTTAGTTTCACGATCCCTCGAAACACGAAGTTAACTGGAGGTTCTTATAAGAGCGAGAAAACTAAAATATAATTTCTCCATTTGAGAATCGAACCCACGTCCGTCACGTTGTGGCACTATGCCACGACGGCCTTAAAGATCTTCAGAATTGCTACAACGAATTATGTTAACGCTCCGTAAACTGTTTAGGCGTATGAAGTTAATAAAATCATTTTGTGGAAGCCTTGCCTTTCTTACACGACTCATAACTTAGCTCCTCTTGACTTTTATTATTGTAGCATTTTCACTGTTGTAGTAAAACGGCAAGGCCGAACGCTAGTTGTTTATAATAGTCTACGAACACGTCTTTCTATAAATTCTTTAGTTTCGATGAGTAATCCGGTATGTTTCTAAATTATTCACTTTGTTCGAGAACTAGTGAAATTTCATTAACTCACTACTTCTAAAATTCATTCTTTCATATACTTTTTGTTATATTTTGTGAAAGTATAAACTTTAGAGTAACGCATAATTTTTTTACATATTTTTTTTACAATTAAATAAATGAATGTGTAATATTATGTAAGAGGCTACATAAAATTCTTTAATAACATAATGTGATTTCTAACTTTAAATAATAATATTTCAACAAAACCCGTTCCTTCCATTATTTCATAATTGAATCTCAATACGATAAATGTTTTAATTATTAAGTCAAATTTACTCGATATCCGCTTACTATGTACGCCATAATATAAAAAAGTGGAATTTAGTTGTCTTGTATTTATATGATTCACTTGACAAAACACGTCACGTAATTTGACATGTTATAAATATTTAACTTCGAATTTTAATTTAAAATTATATATTTTTTATTCCTATTATTAAGAATACATTAAAAAAAATAACAGTTTCTACCATACTTCCTTATCAGATATTTCATCTGTAGAAATGAACTGGTTTGAAGTACTCGCAACTAGCGACAATCTTCAATGAATTCAGTTTTAATCGGACATCCATTATCGAATCGTTACGTTAATCGATCAATATCAAGCGGGATCGAGTTCCCGGTAAAGTCTTTAGACACGTCTAAATTTATTCGAACTAGCTTCGCACTCGATGCTCTGACAATGAACTCTTATCGAGTAAACAATCGATCAGTCAGCGCGACCTGGCGCGCGTCTCTCCTCGATACCCGTGGCGGATCGTAAATCGATATTTACCGGTCCGAAGCACAACACTACTTGTAGTAAGTCGGTTTTTACGACCGTTTCTGTAATTAGGAGCGTTCTGATTTTGAAATTGAGTGGGTGTTTAAGGTAGTTAATTTCACTTCATCATTACATAAAGTGAACTGAAAGCGTAAACATGTGGAGCTAATTATAAATTCAATTCTAATTATTTATTTTGTAAACTTTTCATCGACGTCACGTTGAATCAAATATTGATTTATTATAAAATTAAATACTGTTGAACATATTTTAGACATCTAATATAAAAATTAAGCACTATTAATTTAGATTGATAGAATTATTCACATATTTCTATATATCTTGAGCGGAATCAGTGTCGTTGTATATAACATTTTTATATATAACAACAACCCAATTATGTTGTGCGGTCAGTGGTCAGATCCATTATCCGCGTGGATAGATTCATTTAGTTCATAAACCTTTTAGCAAGTTAATATATTTAATTTATTTTGATATTTATCCAAACTTAATGAATTAAAAAAAGCTAAATAACAGATACAAATGATCCTACGATAATTAATTAACACCGTCTAGACAAATAAGTATATTAGATATTTTTGGTTATCCAAAGACTGACTTAGTGCTGAGTTGTAAGATCGAATGTGTACAAAAACAAGCTTATATTATACCTGTAGTCCTGAACATAGGCTATATAACATATTATTTGTGTTTATAATATTATACAGACTTGAAATAAAAAACCATCAGATCGCTATAATCTTACCCGCACATATCTGGATCCGCACTGAGGAAAACGGAGACTAACCTGAACTTAGTGTTAAGACAGTCCGTTTCCATTAGGACACTTCCGTTCCCCACTTTTTGCCCTATTCTGGAGATGTTGTGAGCCACTTTGCCTCCTTACCAGAGAGATAAAAATGAAAATATGAAATATTCCATTTCCTCGAGGGGAATCGAACCCACAACCTGTGGCATGTACAGTCGTATACTTGTGCCCCTGTGCCACGAAAGGCCTCATCTTATACTTAAGAAATACCTAAGTAATAGTAAACAATATCTAAGAAAAATATTAAGATTTTAAATAATTGAATTATCAAATAAAATATATTTTTAATGCATGTGTTTCAAGAAAGTAAAACAACTATGTATACTTAAAAATATTATTTTGTTCAGGGCGTCTGGCAGCGCAGTGATTCTGGACCCTCGCATGGTGTGCAAGAAGAACCGGCGGACGCGCGGCCGCTTAGCCCAGATCTGTAGGAACGAGACGGGGCTGCTAAAGGAGATCAGTCGAGGTGTGACGTTGGGAGCGACAGAGTGCGCCCACCAGTTCAGAAATCGTCGGTGGAACTGTACCACACAGAGACGCAGCATGAGGAAAATATTAATGAGGGGTTAGCGCTAACTTTTGTACTTTTATCACGTATAATAATCAGCTTCACGCTGTATCCCGCACACAGCAGAGTAAGCAGAGGGAAACTAGTATTAAGACACTTCGTTCTCCACTCTCCGCTGAATTTTTGTGTTGACGTGCGGAACACAACGGCACGCTATAATATAAATTTATATAAATATTTAATTTTATATAAATTTAAATAAATACTTTATTTTCTCAAGTGACGATTGAACCCACCCAGTCATTCTTACGGTCAAGTTTTGTACCCGTGCGCCACGGCTGGCATCATCATCCTCTCGAACAAGTAGAAGTATTTAATATAGTTAGAATATTTTTAACACATCATACGTTCTCAACTTGATAAAGAACAAATTATCTTTAAATATAAAAAAAATCTGTAAATAATTCGAACCTACTATCATCATGTTCAACCAAACGAGCTCCAACTAAACCGCATCATTCTCAATAATATCAAATATTCTCATTTTCTCATCTATATAAAAATATCAACACGACACGCCAATCATCGACATTACGAATATTTTTTTTGATATTATATTGTTATTAATGTATTCTTACTTCAACCTCTGTTTATTGTACCTGCCATCTCGCGTCCCATCACTCTTTATACGTCTAATTTTATTATTTTATTACCCACTCCATAAAAGTGAATAACACGGTTTTAACACGGATTTATTATAACGATAAGTTTATTAAGAGAATCGATATTTAGAAAGGTGTGGGATGGGTTCATCATTTTAAATTTTAATTCTCAAAATACTATGAAACTTACGTATCCTGTTTATTGTGTAATTTAATAGAAGATTAAATTAGTTTTTTATAGACGATCAGTTATAAATATTCACGTTATTGGATTGAACTGGTCTCTTTGATTCTTCTCAAGGATTCTAGCATAGGAGTTCCATGCTCATCATAAATTTTCCAAATATATATATTTAAGCAGCTCCACAACTTAACCCGATTAACAGGAAGGGAAACAAAACTTAGTGTGGTGTGGTGGCGGCGATGATACGTTAAGTGGTGGAACTCAACGCTACACTCTGTTTTACTGGAGCGAGAAATAAAATTAGTTTAAATATAATATCTTCCTCGAGTGGGCATCAAACTCGCAACTATCGCATGTATATTCAGACACTGTGGTATTACAATACGACGGCGTCAATCGGTCGGTCATGAGGTAAAATGTGTTTAACTACACTTTATAATTGTGAATTGAAATTTTTACATAGGAAAAAATAAATAAATCACGCTGACTGCTTCACTCTGCATCAGGTACACAGCAGGGTAGGTAGAGAGAACCTAGTGTTAAGACACTCCGATTCCCACCCTCGGCCGAATTCTGGAGTGTGTTGGGTGGCGGAACTCAACGCCACGCTCGAAACCAGAGCGAAGAAATGTAAATATAATAAATTAAAATAAATGTTTCATTTCCTGCAGTGGGGATCGTACCCACAACCATTAGCGTTTACAATTCCACTTTTTGCCTCTGCGCCAAGACTGGCCTCGAAAAATTTAAATTTAGTCATCATTTTTTCTCATCAGTTCAATAAGCGATGAGTACCATCACCCAGCCCATTTCATTTACTAAACGCAGATAACCATAATTATGCAACATATTGCAAGACCGACTATTTCATTCTAACAAAAGGCCTTACTGGCAATAATGTATATATTTAAATATTTTTATTGAATTTAATAGACGAAATACATTTTTAATTTTAATGTAAAGGGTCACGTCTTCGATATTCGAAACAAACAATCAAATTACAATACGTATTTGGGTATCAATATTAGTGGGCAAGGGATCGCTACCTGCTCGCTTAATAGCCGACGGACAAAAGAATGCAAAATGTGTTAAATCGCACAGATAACTATCAGTGCCTAATTCGATTAGCCCAAAAGAGTTGATTTTATTCGACCACTCGTTTAATTCATGCATTTTATTTAGAGTTGCGATAACGATTTATCGATGTTTCAATCGTTTCATAATAATATGTCAGACATGAATATAAAAAATATATTAAAATCTTAATTTTATTATTGTTATTTTTGTCAATAAACTTAAAACATTTAAATGATTAGTCTACATAAATTAAAAGGTGGCATTATTGATATAACTTGAGATGCGAGCATCACTATGTGGCCTTACTTGCTTTATATTCATTAGTCTAAATTAAGTGGTATATGTCGAAAATTCGCCTGCACACACAAAATATTTACAAACTTCACCTTAACAGTATTTTAGGACGTTTTACAGCTTATCGCTTTTCGCTTCTTTATCGTTTATAAGAAAAAAGACAGAAACAAATTATTTTTGACTATATATTATTCCAATGTAAAATACGAGTCGATTTAAATGTCAACGCTTATTTTTTGTGGCTTTTGGGTTATCAGGAGCCATTCTGCTAATGTAAGATACATAATTAACTGTTTTATTGTTAAGTGAGATAGCTTAATTTTATATCTTTGTTTCTTAGTTGCGTCGTTTTGTGTTATGAGATCGGATTGCGTAAAATGTAGTTTTACGGTTTAAAAGTGCAGGAACTATTTCGTTAGCAGATAGACAAAGAACTTAACATAGATATTATTGGACTTTGATAGTTGGCATGTAGGTTCTAGGTAGGTAAAGGAGTATACGAAGACGCAAAGAAGGGTTATCTCGATATTCATAGGAGAACGGGAAAAAACTGAATTTTACATTTGAATGCCCACCCAAAAAAATATACGTTAAACGACTATTATTGTAAAGAAATTTATATTCTTTTATAGTACGCAAAATTACGTTCGAAAAATATCAGTATGTTTTTTTGTAATAATTGAATATAAATTTATATTAGATATTATTCTGCAGTATTATTACTCACGAACAATCTTTTTTAAAAATATTATTGCGACTACCCCTTTCAGTACACCTATCGAATTAGGTAGGGAGAACCCAGTGTTTATAGATTCTGTTCTCTATTTGTTCAATTAAGACTTTGTTAAATGATAGTTGTTACTCAATGTCGAGTTTTGTTACACCAGAGTAGTACTAAGAAACATAAAATAATTAAAATCATACACTATGTGGGGAACAAAACAACAATCGCTTACAGTTTTTAAATTATTGACGTTAATATTCATCATTATGTTAGAATTGGCGAAACATTAAGGTGTTAATCAATAAAACAGGCGCTCGTGGTACTGTGGGACAATATCTGACTATAAACGCGATAGTTATAAGTTCGTTACCCACTAGAGGGAATCATTATTAAATTTAAATTATATTTATTTCTTCGCCCTAATAAAAGAATTAGTAATTAATAGTAATATAATATTAGAGCCCTGCATTGAACTCCGCCACTCAACAGGCACGTCTTAAAAATTTGGGAAAGAAGCAGTACCTAATAAATTGTTCCCGCTTATTCAAATTTGCTCGGTAAAAGCGTGAATGCGCACATTATATCACATTTACCGTTGATTAACCTTTTATTTATTTAAAAAATATATATTATTAACAAAATTGATAGGCAGAAGGAACCTAGAGTTAAGACACTCCGTTTCCCACTTTCCGCTGAATACTGGAGGTATTGTGTGTCAAATGGCGGAACTCAACGCCGCGCTTTGCCCCAACGCCAGAGCAAGAAAATGAAAATATAAATTAAAATAAATATCGGGGATCGAAACCACAACCAGTCGATTTTATAGATTATATATAGATTTTATATCACACTCGGTGCTCCTGCGCCACAACTGGCCTAATAATATATTGTACTATAAAAGTAACAAGTAGGTAACAAAATGTTTTATGTTTGATTCATTGTCTACAAAGCAGTATGTGGGATTTTACGTTCTTTAAAATAGGAAAATAGTTTATCTATATCCGGAATTATGTCTCTTTCACATAAATACAATTACATATAAAAACATTAAATCATATGAGTCAAAGCGTCAAGTCAAGGCAATCCATTTTTTATTTGCTTTATATGTGGTGAGGTCAATCGTGGCGCAAAGACATGAGCGTGCCACTGTGAACGCGACAGTTGTGGGTTCGATTCTCACTTCAGGAAATAAAATATTAAAATTTTTATTTTCTTCCTCTGCTAACGCAGTGTTGATTTACGTCACTTAACACGCCATACCTCCAGAATTTGTTGGAAAGTGGGGAACGGAAGTGTCTTAATGACAACGGAGTGTCTTAACACTACGTTCTCTGGTTCCCTTTGCCTACCCTGCTATGTGCGGGATACGGCATTAAACTAAAAAATTGTTAAATTAAAGGCCAAGTTATTGTTAAAGAAGTATAAAGAAAAAAAAGCTTTATTAAGTGGGTATGTATCTATTACTAGCGCATTTAGCAAAACGGTGATGTATATTAGGTACTACTTCAACGTACTATATAATATTTTTTTTATTAGAACAGAAATAAGACTTTAGTATAAAATATTAACCTTGTTTTTTTTAACATTGTGAGATGAATGAATATGACTGATAAATTTTAATGACTTTATCAGTGAGCCGTCCAGCGCTCTAATCCGGAATTAACATTCAAAGAAAGATAGCGGTGATTTAATAAAATATCAATAGCTTGATGAATGATTTTAAAGAGTTTGGTAAATTTGTTACACAATAATATGTTATGTTATATATGTATATGACTCTTGATTTGTAAAATTTTCTTGTAATTATTACTTATATTGAATAATAATGAATCAGCTTCACACTGTATCCCTCCCCGTTCCCCACTTGCCGCCGAATTCTGGAGGCATTGCGTACTGGCTCGTCGTAAAGAAATAAATTTAAATGAATATTTAATGATTACAGATTGCGTGTTTTGGGTAAAATAGGCTACTCGTGGCGCAGGGACACGAGCGTGCAACTGTAATATATGTAATATATATATATATATATATATATATATATATATATATATATATATATATATATATATATATATATATATATATATATTATTTCTTCCCTCTGGAAACGAGGCAAAGCGCCAGAGAGTTCTGCCAGTCAACACTCAATGCCTCTATAATACGGCAGAAAGTTCGTAACGGAATGGAATTGGATTAGGTTTCCAGGTGCCCTCTGCTAAGCTTAGTTAATGCGGCAACGTAAGGCTAAAAAAACAATAGGATTATACTGAACAGTAAAATGGACGGGACAACTGGTTGAAGTTTAGTACATGCAAACATACTCTAAGAGGTAGTAAAAACGCCAAGTTCATCACCGGCTATGGTTAGAAACCGTTGATTGGGAATTGAAAAATCCAATAAACCTAAAATCTAATTATTAGCTCCTAATTTATGATAGGTTCTGTAATTAATACAGTCGCTAAACAAAGATGGCATAAGCGTAGGCGGTTAATATGAGAGCAAAGCAACAAATTAGGTTAAAAGCCCATAAATTGATGTGAATGGCCATGGGTGGCGCACACGGCACTGAATTAGTCCCGGATTTTTATCACTTGGTGACAAGAAAAATTTATATACAGCGTGTTAAGGGCCTAGACGGATAATGGTATGTATTACATATATTGAAATCAAATAAAAAAAATAGATGCCTATATAATAAAAGTATATAGTTTTGATTATATAATTACTTAATTATTAGAATGTCCAATTTTAGGATATGATAACCAAGTTTTTAGTAGTCTTCTGCACAATATACGCAAGATGAACGTGCATTTCACGGGCTTATAAAAAACATACGACACACAAAATGAAAAATCTCTTCATGATATCTAATATCTCAAGATTAAAACCCGCTGTATCACATAAGTCATGAGAAAAAAATAATCATCGTTAATTGGTCCCTTTCATTAGTAACTCCGTGCATTCTTTGATTCGTTGTTTTTTCGGTGTCAAATCTTTATCAATGAAAAAGGATTTCATTTTTATTTAAATTGCTTTATCATATACCTATACTTACTGTCCAATGACCGTAGAACGCGTAATGTAACGCCTAATGAGGCTTTAGATATATTCATAAATATATTTTATTTCAAATTAATCTCATTTATTATCAACCGTTCTTTGACTTTATTATCGTCTTAACACGTTTTGCTTTTAACGCGAATATTAAATGTAATAATCATTTCCGTTAAAACAACCAAACCAACAAGGTACAAACGGACCGAAAAACTATAGAAATAAATACTACAGTAATCAATAAATCTAAAAGGAATACATAAAATATCCTTTAAAAGTCCTAGTTTGAAGAGGTCGGTGATATAAAGATCGATAAAAACAAAACGACTACACCGAACCTCGTAATCAAAGTCAGCACCACAATATCAAATCGTAAATACCTCGACACCTTATCTGCCTAGACCGACTCCGGTACCGACTCCCACTTAACCAAAACAGCCTAATTAAGCTATAAACAAACCCACAAACACGGTCTCCCAAAATATTGAAGTCTCAAGCTGTATACTAATCTGAGAGAGCCATTAAGTGTCGACAGTTCGCCGAGAGGAGTCAGCGGGGGCTCGTAAAGATTACTACCCGATAACACGACTACCGCAGCATTCGGACCTCACACGTACCCGTGGCTCCACATATAAATACTGACGATTGGTTTCATATCAACAAAAAACTCGGCGATAAATTTGGCGCCCCCAACACGTAAATGTTCTTAATTATAGTGTAATTTCCGGGGAGTATTTTCCCTCTATCTAATCAGTTCACTCTTATGGTCGCTCCCAGCCTCCATGGATAATGGTCGTTATTCTGATATCGATTATCGGTCGGGTTCAACCACTTACAATACTCAAAATTTAAGTACATCTTAATACGTTTCCAGATATGCTAATGGCAATAATCGAACTGGTGCTTGATATTTTGGACGGCTTTGAGGTATATCTTAAATGTTCGAACTGACCTTACTACTAATATGTTTTTAATTTATCAAACGGTGGTATTACTAAAAATATACTCATTTGAGAATTCTTATTTATCACTTTTTTGTCTTTGTAATATTATTTGGTTTACGTCATGAGGTACAAAATTGAACAACCTAGTAAGCGAAGTTTGATACAAATGTTCCGAGGTAAGCCGTGGCGCAGGTGGACATGTATGTGACTGTAAACGTGACAAGTTGTGGGTTAGATTCCCACTCAAGGGGTCAAATAAAATATTTGATATTTTCATTTCATCGCTATGGTGTCGAGGCTAAGCGTGACGCTACTCAACACGCAATGCCTCCAGAATTCGGTGGAAAGTAGAATGCGGAGTGTCTTAACACTATGCTTCCTCTGCCCACCTTGCTTCAAGATATAGCGGAATACCTGAAAAAAACAGAAAAAATAATAAAATGTTCAATAAATAATAAAACTTAATATATTTAATGTGCCTATGGGCACATCAATATTTCAATAAACTATGTCGTCAGTGTCTTCGAATTTAAACATATATAGGCCTCATTCAACTAATCGACGTCTCAAGCACAAAATCGTTGGCTAAGGTCACATCTTTCGGCCATCTCGTAGAAAGCTCGCGAGATCGCTTGTCTTGTTGGATTCAAACATCTCGTTCTATCCTCGATTGTAAAATATATATCCGTCTCACTAAGTGCAAGGTTATTCCACTTTTATTTTTTCTCTTTCCCGACGACAGCCGTCCGTCCGTCACGAGTGACAGGCGCGCGCGAGCGCCCGACAATCCGCACTTGTCACTGTCGCCAGTTGCCAACGCCAAATTAAAGAAAATTCCCTCACTACGCTGCAATAGGCTGCCTTAACTGCAATAACTTTTTACTTTAAATTACCTTTAAGGAGCATACGTACATGCATTGATTACCTTCAAAGCGCTATTAAGATAATTAAGGAAAGATATAAGAACGCATTCTGTGGTTTTTTTTAGGCTAACGTTTAAAATGTACAGCTGTAGGTATGCCTGTCACTGACATTCCTTTATCTTATTAAATCTTGATAAACGGTGACTAATACGTTTTATTCTCATATCTCTTTGATTATTTCTCATATTCATGTTATACTATGCAACTTTTGTATCCGTTTTATTATATTAAAGAATATGTTACTCACACTTAAGTTTAGATTAATATAATTTAAATGTTAAGTACAAAAATTGACTGCACGGAACACTTGTAACGGAGACGTACCGTCGTTATCCTGCTGGTATGCATTAACAAAGCTAATTATTCCCATTAAAAGGGCATAATCCATTCAAATTAACCATTGGAGGTTGTTTGAATAAAGCATTCGCGTTTTGTGCGCGGCTGAATGACGCTCGGCCTCTTCCGGTGGGTGGTTGCTGTCACAACACGCAATGCGCGTCGCGGACGCACCGCACCGCATAATGAGACGTTTACTCGCATTAGCTAAAGAAATTGACAAGTGAACAATAGCGGGTCGAAGGGAAAAAGGAACGCGAAAACTGCAGAAAGAGCCGGACAGTGTCGTATCGTATTACCCGACGTAAAATATCTGGGGGAAAGGAATGAGAAACGATCGTTCAATTTAAATACGGGCAGGAGAGGTAAGCGTTCGCGTGCGTTCGGTAGCGTGAGAATGCGCTTTATTCGGGCGGCGACAGCGGGGCCCGTCGTCCGCTCCCGGCGGGACGTCGATAAATCAGGACGGCCGACGCTCCTCGTACATCGGCCGCGGGTCACAATGGCCGCGCTGTCACCCTGTCACCCTGACGCTGACCGTCCGCCGTCCGCCGTCCACCGTCCACCCCCACTCACCCCGCCCGTATTTATTGCGCTAAATATTTGAATTAATCAGATGAGATAAAATGCTCGCGTTCGTTTAAGCATTCCGATGCGGTCGCGGTGACAACTCGATGTATTGTCCTTGTATTGAACTGATCCGCTTTTTAGTAGTTATCAGATGTTTTTTTTTGTCGTACCACGTAATTGCCTTTCTTTAGAGTTTATTCTAAATATACCTACTATATACACAATGCATGAATATTGTATTAACCTAAATCAAAAATACAGAGATAGTATCAGTTTGGTAATCTGTGGTCACTACTACTGCTATAAACACGGTGAGATCGTTTTATGAGCGGGGCGCACTGCCGGCGCGGTGGTAAAGGTGGCACACATGTTTATGACAGTGAGTTCGCGCGACACACGATACTTGACAGCTCGGCTAGGAAACATCACATCCCATGTTTCACTCAAGTCTTTAAGCCAGGGTTGTGGATGTTACGTGCAAGAATTCATACGAGGCAATTTTTTTACATGTTTTATGCACACTTTTGTAACCATTTTAACTGATCTAAGGTAAAGTAGGAAAATGGCTATACTAAATTGTACTAAATTATGCTAATTTATATCGTCATCGTGGTGCTGCTGCAGTTAGTTGTGTATCTTATCAGAAGCGATGATTCTTGGTTCAAGTCTCACACTATAAAAATTTTATTCTTTGTCTAAATAATGCTCATAAATGTAGGTAGAAGATAAAATATTATCTTCTATATTTTTAATACTTAAACCTATTCGACATGTGTACAATACAAACTATTAAAATTTATAAGTACTTATAAATTGTAATGACAACTTCAGAACAGCACGTAAAACGGACAATAACTTTAGCGTTACATTTGACTTATTTTATCCTTTAGTGATTAGTAAAAATTTTATATTAAATATTTATCTATTGGAAAATTGCTTAACAATTTAAAAATAATACTTTTAATAAAGTTTTTATCTAACCATCCCAACATCTGCCATTGGTACAGAAGAGGTAGTGTTGGTAATGTCGCATCCGTATCAAATCTAAAATTCCTGCGGGTAGCGAATGAACGGTTAATTTAAGGCCTGACTACAGAGCGAAAAGCGATCCGTATCGAAAAGCAAGTTTCAGTTTATCAGTTTCTAGTGGACTTCGTACGTCCGGTCATTGTGGTACAAGTGATAGTATGAGGAAAAGAAATATATTCATATTTTAAGTAAGACTATTTTTGGCCGCTCTGGTAACATTTGGTAGTTGTAACATTTTCCGCAACGAGAGGTAAACGGTTTTTTTCTACTTCTCGCTCTATCCCCCAAAGCTTAAAAAGTTCATTCTCCAAGTTCCATCCGATTTTCAAGACGTTGCATGTTTAGTGGCAGAGCTCAATGCCTCACACAGATCACAAAAATCAACTAGGACCCGTGGGTTTCAAAGGTAACTGGAGAGTCTCTCGAAGTCCTCGCTTTTCACATCAGGTCTTACTGGTCTGACTTATATTTTTCTGATATCATTAGAAACAATTACGCTGAGCAACTTCGTTTATGCGTTATCATCATATCGCACAAGATTCAGCTAGGCTAGTAGGACATCATGTAGATCTCATCATATGATTTAATTTTTCTTAGGCGCTATAGTAATTTCTATTATAGATTAGATTAGTTTCATGTCAGGTATTTAGACTTTCAAAAAAAATTATAGCTTAGTTGTACGGAGTACTAATTTCTATATATTGTTATATTTTAAAATTATAAGCAAATGAAAGCTTACCGCTACCACCTCATACTTAAACTGTTTCGTTATAAATAAAATTAAAATTGCAAAGTTCTCAACGATTTCACATATGGGCTGTAGATGATCTCGAGGCTTATCGTCTGACATGCGCGGCACTCCGCGGTATTCGCACTCTCTTGTATCAATATAATTTATGTCGCTGTTCCTATTGATTAATGTTTGTAATTGGCCCAGCGAAACACATTAAAACTTTAGAACGGTTTATTACCGATAATTGTGTGATTCAGATATTAATAATTTAGAAATGCCCTACCTTGAAACTATGGCTAAACCCTCATTATTTTCAATACTTCATAAAAGTATAATAATGACAGAAAATATCTATAAGACCTGAAGGATGTTGAATAATGCATTTGATGTAAAGATTAGGAGATACATATAAGCCTAATAAATGCGAGAATTATTTGTAAGCTCAAATAGTAACTAAGCAATTAAATTGTGGATTTTTACTTATTTACGGACCTACAAACGGTAAATAATATTTACTTATTTCGAATATTTTTATGATAGTTCATACTTTATATAAAAGTTCTGAGAGTCCATTGGGTATATTCAATTAATTAATTAAATATTGTGAATAGAAATTTTATGTTGTACATCTAAATATACTCATTATTCATGTGTACAGCATCTTAATATTTAAGTTTATTTTTACTGTTTGATTTTTTTGTCTTCTTGCATTAAGCTAAGCCAAATAAATAAAGTAAGATCTAATAAATGCTTTAAATTGGATATTGGTGTCAATAGACCTGACTTGCTACAAACGACCTGACCTGACAAACTTTGTTATATAAATATGTAGGTATTCACTATTTTCTTATTTGCAGTCTGTGGTTTTGGATTCAATCTTAAAACACTATAAAATAAGATAAATAACTGCAGTATTTCTTTGTTAATGTGCCTTTGTATCTTATTCATGCGTTTCCAATGTATTTCTTGCAAGAACCGGTTGCGAAGTTCCACCTACCGTCATTGTAGTAGGCACTTGTTGCAACAAAACTAGTTGTCAATTATCCAATCCGAGAAAAGTGCAGACAGCATTGTCAAGAGACGATTGCTGGGCACGTGCTCCTGATTGACTGCTCTGAATGGCAGGCCGGCTTCCAAGCATTTTGGCACAGCAAAAACACGCGCGACACGTTATGGAAGCCATACAATCTACAAGTGTGAATCAATTTCATCCATCGATTTTATTGATTGATCGACAATTTCGCTGAATTATTCAGAAGGACACGAATACCGACATTCCATACTCTTATAGGGGACACTGCAAAAAGCCTCGTCATCGAGTCCCAAATATAAGGTCTGATGGACGTCGTGGGAGTGGCTCGATAGTGTGCATATTTTGAGAATGGAAACGATAGAAAAACGGGAACGTTTGGTGATGAGAATGTCATGTCCCTCGTTCCCGACGACATATTTGCGAGTCGGGACCGCGTTTTGCGATAATTACAGCGCATAACGCGGGTGGAGCGCGTGGAATGCTTCGCTCTGAGCTCACCGCCTCGGATTTATAATGACGGTTGAGTGTCACAGCAGCGCTGCCGTATCGACAGCGCTGGGCACGAAACAGAAAAAGCGCGACGTTCGCAGCAACCGCGCGGGGCGGACCTGTTCCCATGCCGCCTCTCCTCCTCCCCCTTTAACGACGCCACTTTTTTCCCAATAGCCCGCTAAACGACTAGCAAAATATTTCGAAATTGACATTCCTTTCATAATTCTATCCGAAGTATATCCACTACAATGTCCGGCGAAATTTAATCTGACTGATAAAAATACTCATGAAATTCACCGACGACAACACTGACGTGATGTAATTACCGTCTGAATTCTGAGTCGGATGGGTGTGCACTCTCGCTTTTTTGTCGCACGTCAATTATATAAATTGTTTGTGCAATAAATTTTGCTGTATCTCTTTGGACGGGTGGCGGTCTGGTCATGGTGGAATGCAACGACGATACAGCGTCGCTCTCCACGGTATACGGGCCAATTAGCATGGGATCGATAGGCGCGCCCGATGCCGATCTCCTGTCAACTGCACCGCATTGCGTAAGCTGGTTATCTAATCTGAACTTAATGAATGCCTTGCTATTATCACAAATTGAGTTAACTCCTATACTAAATAATAAAATTCTAAATATTTATATTTTTTTATTAGAAAAGTTTCTAGACAATCGATGATTTAAAAATAATTTATGTACGTTACATCAAAATATTTGGACATGGTTGTATGTATTCATTTTCCCAGTCTATTTGACAAAATGTTTGGTTTGTTTATGCCGTGCCACACATTATCTCTAAAATAAAAAAAAGTATTAAGATATAAAACAATGTACATATGTTCAAATAAATCATTAAATATAAAATAAAGAAATATTAATAAATATTTATTTGAAGGAAATATACAATTTCTTTATATTATATTTATATATTTTATAATATCATAAAAATATGTAAATGTTGAATTATACAAAATAGTTAACGAGATCAGGATATTTGTTATTTGTAATGCTTAACTCAATTATTGTTTAAACGGTAGTTAAGAACAAATCTCTGAACATTACGAACATAAACGATCTGTAAGTCGATACTGATCGCTTATCCAACTATTAAAATTATTTAAAGCCATCTCTATATGTCTGCAATTTCCTACACGTTACCTAAAAAAATACATGTGTAACATGTACATGTGTAACAATTACACGACATTATTTAATTTTTAACATCCTCCTTACATGTCGGTATTAATTACATCTTACTTTTCACTTTAATTTATACGCAGCTTTCGTAGAAGTCACTTTGCAAAAATTTACCAGCCAATAGCCCGTCGTCAAAATTTTTATCTCGTCAATGGATAATTAAAAAATGGATAATTAAAGTTACACGAACTTAATAATAAAATTTAATCTGAAGCATCAATGGGTATCAGGAGGGATATTTATACTCACATTATCTAATAAGATTCCATATAATAGTACTTATTGCATATTTTAATAAAATCCACAGTTAATTTAGACACAAAATAACCTATAAAGTTATAACCTATCCAAATTTAAGTCATTAATTAAACGATATAAAGTCATCGACCTAAACAGAGTCCATTTAGACGATGTTCGAAGCTCATTGAGATGAGCACAACAATTTTCACATTATTCATGCCATCTGAATATTCCAACATCAATTTCACCCACCATTAATTGTTATAGCCACCTTTAGCTTACACATGGACGTGGCGACGTTTATTTTATTTATCACTATTGAACCTAGTAACATATTGTTTTTTATATTGTGAAGCCTATATGAATACTTAAAACATAAATATCGTCTAAGTACGGATTTGCTTACAGAATACATTTTTTTTTCTTATACTATTAAATAAAAAAATGCCCTACTTTGTAATTTAGACTAAGAATATTGCTATGCGAGTGATCTAATCTATGCGATTAGAATTCTACTTTCATAGCGATTAATTAATAACTTCTTATTTAAAACGCAGCGTTGAGTTCCGCCACTCAACAAGCAATGCCTCCAGAATTCGGCAGATAATGGGGAACGGAGTGTCTTAGCACTAGGTTCCCTCTGCCTACCCTACTGTGATGCTAAAAAAAACTTTATATATGAAATTGTATTCCCTAAATAATTAATTATTTTATTACCTGCATGCATCTTATATACGACATATAAATCATTCTTAGCAGCCGTGTGTCACGCCAACATGTTTTATTTAACAGCCTTCGATTCGTGAAGCCCATCGTAGTTTATTACAGCGGCCGTGTGAATATTGATTTTTGGGTCAACAGCTTCACTCATTGTGTTGGTGCTTTATGCTTCAGCATTTTATTCCTCTACAAGCCCTAGAGCATTGGTGTGACGAATCGACAGCAGTGTTCATAAAATTGTGAAATGGTATTACGTAATCCCTAGGTTTATTGTTATTTAAATGGGCTATTTCATATTTTGTACTAAAATTTATTTTTAGTTTAAGATTTCAATTGCCGAAATATTACACACGTTTGTCTTAAATAAATGTTGAAGTAAAAAGAAAATTCTTATTTTTAAAGTACTAATTTCAATATTTTTAATTATATATTTTTTTCTTATTTATATTATTTTCTTATTTATAAGCATTATTACAGTATTGTCTTAGAATATATCGGGGTGCTTAGAAAAAAAATGGAACTTGGCCAGTTGGAAAGTAAAACTAATTAGTTCGAAGCGTTGTCCTTACATTATGGGTTCCTGTAAAAACATACATATATAAAGAAATCAATTTTCAATTTTAATCTATAAGCTAACATATTTGTTTTAGATACCAGAGAAACGGGGTTCGTGAATGCAATCACGGCGGCAGGTGTCACTTATGCTATTACAAGAGCATGTACTGCAGGATCCCTCTTGGAATGTTCGTGTGAAAAGGTCTGTTTAAACGATTTTTACCAATTAAGGCTTTATTTTTATTTTTAAGTAGAAGAAATAGTCTTAATTACCTTTATCTGTTATGTCTAATAATTTTAGTTGAGTCTTAAAATAAATGTTTTTAAAGAAAAGAATAATTATTATTATTTTTAGGAAGTACAAAAACCACGTCGTGGAAGAACAAAAATGCCACAAATTCCCGCCCCCGTACAAACAGACAGGTGGCAGTGGGGAGGATGCAGTGATAACGTCCGTTTCGGCTTGCAAAAGTCCCGAGAGTTCATGGATAGCCGATACAGAAAAAAAAGCGATATAAAAACTCTAATCAAACTTCATAATCATAATGCTGGGAGGTTGGTAAGTTTTAGGAATATAACAGTTAAATTTTGTTTATATATATTATCTTCTGTTTAAATTTTTTAATGTTATAATTTTTTTTAAATAATTTTTATTTATATTCTTTACAAGATGTCTTTACAAGTTGAGTTTATATACTCAACTTGTAAAGACATCTCTCTTCTTCTTAATTATAATATTCTGATAAAAACAATTATTTTCTCCTTTTAGGCAATAAAAAATTACATGAAAGTAGAGTGTAAATGTCACGGCCTATCAGGCTCTTGCACGCTAAGAACCTGTTGGTGGCGAATGCCTGCCTTTAGAGAAGTAGGAGACAGACTGCGTGATAGATTTGAAGGTGCTGCTAAGGTGACAATATTGTTATTAATAATATTTTTTTCATTTATAAATATTTCATTCATATTTTTGAAACCGTCAAAAATATACTATCATCATCATATAATTAAATACTGCTTTTATCTATAGGTAATATCCAGCAATGACGGGGATAGTTTTATGCCAGAAAGTCCTAATATCAAAAGACCAGGGAAGAAAGATATAATTTATTCTGAAGAATCACCAGATTTTTGCTCTCCAAATCTCAAAACTGGTTCTTTAGGAACTGAAGGACGTCAATGTAATATTAGTTCAGCAGGAACAGATAGCTGCGACCAACTATGTTGCAGACGAGGTTATCTACAAACGACTGTAAGGGAGGCTGAAAATTGCAATTGTCAGTTCAAATGGTGCTGCGAAGTGATATGCGAAACGTGTTACTTGAAACGAGACATACAGACGTGTGTTTAATGTGATAGATATTAAATTTTAAATAAATATTTATAAGAAAATGATATTGTTTTTTTCATATCTTTAAAAATATAAGAAATAATAATAACATTACAGAACTTTTATATTAATATCGTGCTGACAACGTATCCTTTACCTCTATATAAACAGGAAGGATGAGATTTAGTCTTTCAGAGTAATACTGAAAAATATTTATTTTATGTACATTTATATTTTATTCACTTGTTGCATAGTCCTCTTCATCTAACATCTTTTTTTGGCTGGATTTATGGGATAATGTAGAAATTATATTATAATTTTTTGATTCATCAAATTTGGAATCGTTAATATTATTATTTTGCACCTCAGTCTCATTTTCTTCTAATTTACCTACTAGAATCTTTTCTTCGTGAGTTTCTTCCAGTTGCAGTGTTTCAGTTGTGTTTTTGTTTGTCATCACTTTTTTTTCTGTAGACTCAGGCTTTTCTGTTTTATTATACCCCTTTTCTTTACTCGATTTTTTTCCGAGATACTTATTAGGCTTTTTCAAGGGTTTCATATCATCTTGAGGTACTTGAAAATTACTTATATTAGAACCAGGCTTGAATAATTTATTACATCCTTCTACGTACTTTGGCATGTGTCTCTTCCTTGATATAAAGTTATATAACATTTTAATTTTTTTTATATCGATTGAGCTTAATTTGTGGTGAAAATTTTCTTCTAATTTATCTAATAACTGAAAAAAAAGTAAGTTATTCTCATTTTGATAATTACTTAAAAGTACAAAAATATTACAAACACTTTATATTCTTTTAAATACGCTTGCTATTAATAATAAAATATTGAGGCCGGTCGTGGCGCAGCGGCACAAGGTGTGACTGTAAACCGACTGGTTGTGAGTTCGATCCCCACTCGAGGAGATGAAATATTTACTTAAATTTATATATCCATTTCTTCGCTCTGGTGTCGAGGCAAAGCGCGGCGTTGAATTCTGCCACTTAACACGCAATGCCTCCGGAATTCGGCAGAAAGTGGGGAACGGAGTGTCTTTCACTACGTTCCCTCTGTCTACCCTGCAGTGCGCGGGATACAGCGTGAAGCTGATTTATTTGATTTGATTTTTATTAATAACAAAATAATACCCCTTCATTCTGTACAATTGTTATTGTCGCAGCCCCATTAGAAGTATATTGGTGGCTGTTGTAATGACCAGCGCTTTCTAAATCGTAGTTTAAATTATGGAAAAGCCATTCGGTGTCATTTAAAATTTCAAACAAATACAATTTATCTGTAAATAGCAAAACATTTCAAAGGTTATTTTAACATAAGCAATCAAATGAATGGTATTTAGGTATTATCGATACTGTAAGATTGGCTTTTTGGATTTCCTTTGCCTGCCTATAATAGAATAATATAAAAAGATAATAGAATAGAACACATTTATAAATTTCAAAATTATTTAGATTTTTTACCTGGTAATATATTTTTTTTGTGAACTTCGATGTATTTATTGCGATTTGGTGCATTGTGCTGGGGTGGTACTCCAACCATAGCCAGTACAATTTCTGCTAAATTTTCACCTTCGAGACAGTTATAACCCAAAATAACTCTCTAAAAAAGAACAATATTTTTTCACAAGTCATATAAAATTTTTCCTAGTGTTAGGTACCTAATAAAACAAAAATTTGCTTCTATCAGAATCTGACTGACAATTATGTCGTCCAAAATATATCAACAGTTCAAGACATATTATCAACTTTTATTCATTTTAAATTTAACATTACACAACGTATTATATTGTGAAGCGTTTGTACAAAATTTTTATTCCTTCAATCTGTGACATCACAGCATCGATGTAAAAGAAAATATAATAATTTTCTTGAATTATGCTATAATTACCTGTACGCCTTCAGTAGTGAAATTTTTGAATGCAACATCGGTGCAGTCCTGTTGACCTTTTCTGTTCACGAAGAATACCCATCTGCTTGTATCATCATCAGGGGGCCGGGGAATCTCCGTGAAGTGTAAACCAGTAGCTCTGTTTATTAAATCCAATTCAAATCGGATATTGTCACGTAAAGGTTTGTCTAAAAATAAGATATATTACACACTAATAAAATGTTGAGAGCATCTCTGCACGGAGATTTGTTTTAAATTATTACTAAGCAAGAAAATATTTTTCTTTTGAATATAAAAGTATAAAATTTGATTAAAGAGATGATGCGAGATGAGCAATCTCAGTGCACTAATAAGCACTAAAATGCACTGATAGGAAAAAGAAAGAGTACTGTTATCATGTTACCAAAAGAGAAGTCATCGATGTAATAAGGTATAACTCCTAACGGCCAAATATGAAACTTAACCATTTCTTTTTCGGTAAAATCGAAACCGTTATCTTCATCGTCGTTAGAAATGTGTGCTGCAAAAGCTTCTGCTGTGAAAATTAAGTATTATTCTAAATGAATATAATACAAAAAAACGATAAATATTATTATTAGTTGTTGTAACTGCGAGTTCCTAAATTCAAATCTCGCAAAAACATACGAGTATGATCATATAAATATTCCTATTAATTAATTTCAAATTAAGTATATTAGATAGAAAAAAATGCAAATGACTCAAAGTTATAGCATAATCTAGCCAACAACTTACGTTTTAATTGCAAGTTTATAAAAAATATGCAAATATTAATATAGTGGAACATGTCCGCCTAAGTAGCGATCCAGTCGCCACTCGAACACTATAAGAGTTATTATATAGTTGCGCCATTTTATTACCATCGATAAAGTTTACATTCAATATAAGGTAATACTTAAATGTACAAGAATTTGATTTTATAGTCCTACTTTCTGTGTATTTTATCTCAATACTATAGTAAAATTGTTAAAAAATATGTCTGTACATTCAATATATTTGCGAATAAACAAGGAATGGCTTAAGATAATTTAGAAATTATACATTTATGTATGATCATTTGTTTGTTTGTACACGCATATCTAAACTACTGGACCGATTTGAATGTTTTTTATTTGTTCTGTAGCTATCAGGCCTGGGTCCATCCATACAAAACCTATCCATCCAAAACACAATTAAACAATTTTAAAAATTTTATCTGTTTGGTTTTCTGATTATCCGGGATAATATACGGAGCAACTGAACAAAATATTCAATACTGCATTATCGTTAACTAATAACAGACGACTTTTAGTAAGTAACACGGTAGACAGACATACCCTAAAGACAAGATTCTCCTCTTTCCGTTTCCTCAAATTCAAAATATAGACTGTTGAGTGGCGAAATTTATTTTCGTAATTTGTGTCACTAAAATGGAAAAATAAAAATAATTGATTCCCTCGAATAGGGACGCAACCCAAAACTACAGTGTCACGATGGTCTTATATAAATAAAGACGTTTTAAATATAAACATAACGCCGGATTTGATTCCAGCACTATCATTTGCCATAACCCTGTTCTGTTAAATAATGTTTACTTAAAAACAACTTGTGTATACTTATTAATTACTTTATATTTAAATAATTAATAATGTATAAGCTTAAGTTTGACACAGCCCTTCAGCCACAATGCTTGTGGTAAACATGCTATACCATGTTATATTATGTTATGTTATTATGCAGCCTACAGAAGTAGCCTGATAAACGTAAAGAATCACAAAGCCTTATTTTAAGCACAGTATAAAAAAAAAAGCCATTTACATTTTTCACTACTCAATAAATATATTAAAAAACACAATATATTGTTTCTCTTGAAACTTACTGGAGATATTGACAGTAAAATTTCGCTTGCAAAATGCAAAATCCTGTGTGAAAAATTATTTACGCTATTTCAGGTTCAGCCGCGCCATTCGTATCTCTTATGACAGATTTCTCAGTTCATAAACATAAATTTTCTTCAGCGCGATACTCGTGGGAACGAGCCCGCGGCACCGCGACCACCAACACCGATCGACTTTTCACTTTCAACGTTACCATCACACAAAAATATACCCTATCGCTTCCATATAAAACCTATATTCAACAAAACAATCGATCCTTTGTTAGAAAATAAAGCCGTTTCAGAAAATTGCCCGCTATTCCTCTACGGTTGCGTTCGCAATAAAATAAAATGGCGGAGATATGACAGTTCGCGTCGCGTTCTGAAATACATCCTCATAAATAAAATGTGAACATCGTCTTACATCGATATGGACGTCGATGTTATTAAACAAACCTCTTTAACGGATCGCCAAATGCCAATAATCGTTTGATTTGTTATCGTGCTTTTAATGGGTACCAGAATAAACGCGATTACAACTAACCTGTTACTTAGATCTGTATTATGCAATTTTATGTTCATTTTATTATCTGTTCACATTAATATAAATTGTTAACTGCGTTTTCTTTTTAAATATTACAAAGGTCGTGTACATCGCGGTGCAGTTGGGAAGTGTCTTCTTGTAACGAATGTTAATTTGATTTCTTCAGCTATGTTTTTATTTAAAATATTTCTTAGGAACATATTTTAAACACAGTGATAAGTAGTGCTTGCCCTGAATTATGTGGCACATGATGTTGTATGAGCCATTTTAAAATTTTATTTAATAATTTGTTTTTTGTTTTGGTAAAAATGTCAGTATATCAATAAAAGCTAATAAGAAATGTTAATCTTGTTTTATTTTTATTTATTTTTAAAGTTATCAAAATCATTTTAAAAATAAAAAAGTATTTGACTAGAATACCCAGGTTGCAAAATTGTAACTTATAAAACCTGTGAAGTGAGAGCGTAATAATAAAATTTCATAAGAACTCTAAGGTTGCGGAGCGAAAGCGAGGAAAATCTTGCAGTTGGTAATATGAGAAGGAATGCCTCGCAAAGTATCTCCACTTTGTATAGAAATTGTAAATGTAAAGAATTTTTAATAAATTTTATTGCAACTCGTCTATTTTACTAAAGCGTATACTTTTACATAGCTGACTTTATTACAAGCACAAGAATGTTTCATATTGGAAACAGTTACTTTATTCTTTTTGCACATAGACAGAATACCAGTCAAATGAGTCTATAACGTAGCTTCACGCTGTACGCCATAAACAGCGGGAAAGGTGAAAGGAACCTAGTGCTAATACTCTTCGTTCCCTACTCTCCGCATAATCTTCGAGACACTGCATGTTTACCAACACCCCGCTTTACTTACCCCGCGAGGAAATGAAAATAATTCATCTCTCTCTGTCAAGTATAAATTGAACCCACAACTATGGCGTTATAAATCAGACGCTGTGTCTGCTCATACACATATATTTAACTTAATATTTATATTTAAGATACTGTAATTGTCTAAGGTCCTAAGTTGGGCTATGATAACATAATTAACGCCATTAATAAAACAGGAAACCAAAGGTTGTAGCCAAATTGGCACCTAAGTAGATATCTAACGCGATTAGCATCATGATAACGCCTCGAGCGATGTGCATATATAAATCTTTTCCTAGTAATGTTCGTCACGAATTCGTAATTCCTATGTTTTATGAACAAAGTGAAGACTTTATATTCGATATAATATGAACATTGGTTTGTATAAATATGAAAGTATAGGGTATAAGGAACACAAAATTCGGTTCATTGTCTTTTAATTTTCAAAAATTAAGGTCAGTCGTGGCTCAGGGGCACATAGTGTGATTGTAAAACTGACTGGTTGTGGGTTCGATCCCCACTCGAGGAGATGAAATATTTACTTAAATTTATATTTTCGTTTCTTCTCTCTGGTGTCGAGGCTAAGCGCGGCGTTGGGTTCTGCCACTCAACACGCAATGCCTTCAGAATTGGGCAGAAAGTGGGGAACGGAGTATCACACTGATTGACCCAGGTCATACAGATGTTTATGTTACAATGTTAGGAAATCAGATGTTAGCTTACTTTATACTCGTTAAAGACATTCTCGTATTAATTGAAATATGGTACATACTCTAATATTATAAATTCCAAAAGTATGTGACCATTTATTAGTTATGAGTCGGTTAAAAATATAATATAGTATATTTGTATGAAGTAGGTATATTAGTTAATATATTAAATTAAATATTAATATATAAATGATTACAATTCAGTGGCAAGACTTTGCCTGTTGAATGGCGGAGGCTTGAGGGAGAGAGAGAGAAAATAATCAATTCCTGAGTCCGAATCGAACCCACAACTATCGCCACACCAAAATGATATCTTTCATTCATTGTTAACTATTTAGATTTGCATTTTTTTTTCTTTTTAATTAAAGGTATCTTCCAAAAGATTTCGTTGCTAATATATGTGCATAATAACAAAATCCCACTTGTGAGAACTAGCTTAATTAGTGCATACAGAATGCATCATTAATATTGGTTATTTAAGGTGGCAGTTATTCGTATTCATATTGATATGATAATATATTATTTTGACAAGATCTTTTATAAATGAATAAGATAAACATTTTGAAAAGGTGCAATAATAAGACGCATATCTTTGATCAATTTTGTATTTTTAGTAACAAATAATCATTTTAATCATAAATATACTAATATACAATGATACTAATATACAATGAACCGTTGTCAACCGCAACGAGGGTCACTGGACGAATTATAATTCCAAAATAGGTAAATTATAGTATTTGAGATTCAGACACGTTCAGCTGATTTCAATCGTATTGTTATTTAATATTAACAATAAAATACTACATTCACATAAATAACTTACGAATATCAAAATAAAAATAATATTTACATGCAAATTTTTTACACTGACAATTTGATTAGGGCAAGGACACATGTTAAAATCTGGGATTCAACTGTCACAGATAAAAAATCCAGAACAAATTGAAATTTGGATTCGTGACAGATAAAATATTATTATAAAATCGATTTTATCACATTCGATTTGAGGCTAAAATTTAAAAGCGGATTCATTATCCAACTACGGAAGATATAACTATGAAATTAAAAAAAATCCTCAGTCTTTTATTTTCTCGACGTTCGACAACCTGTATGAAATGCAAGCATATCAAATACATACTAAAATGAAATACCAATAGGTATGTATAAAAACAGCATATCACAGATATCGTAATAAATATTAATCGCCAACTGTCGTACAAAATGTTTAAATTTCTTTTTAAAATCCACAAAGTGTTTTCACTCAGTTCAACAACAGTGACCTGTGATAGCGAATCAAAAGAAATCCCTATAGTTTTTACAGGGGATTTAATATTAAAATAACAATTTCATTTCACTTTAGCCACAATCTCAAGTAAAACGAAATTCTTAATCGACACAATAAATAGCTTACGTACATTATTTATTAATTATACATAGAGACGCTCAGTGATCTTACTCTATTTTACATTCTAAACTATGTTTATATCACATATGAAATATCATTCACGTTGATACAAATAATTATACTTAGTAAAGCTTCTCTTAACAGCAAACCGTCGAGCTCGGACATCAGTCTAATACATATATTTATATATTTTAAAGTGTATAATATCATTATCAAAATTTTTAAACTGTCAACTACATATATTACGATATCAGATGAGAGGTAACAATTTGTAAGTTAATAACATTTATATGCTATCTGTACGTATGAATATAAATAACCAGAATAAACAGATTGCGATATCTGCACTAATTAAAAATGTATAAATGGCAAAAAAAATGTACGTGCTTAAATAAATATTGGACAATTTAAAAGCACGAGCGAACGTTTAAAATGTATAACAACTGTCAATCGGGCTTACATGCAACTTTATCATGGTGTTTCGGCCGCAGCACGCAAACAATATTATACACATATAATACTGATTATTTAATTCTTTTAATATTTAATTAAAATTCTCGAGAGCGTTTATCTCATAATGTGGGACACTTTTACGATGGCGCTACTTATTCACTGATAAAGCCCAAATGCAAACGGCACCGGCGGACACCCAAGAAGTTGCTTTATGCAAATAAAGCTAAGCCACAAATTCCATTAGCAGGACGAATAATTAATATAAAACTATAATTACAAGATAATTTCGCTCTCGAGTTTTACAACAGTTACGCGACCGTACACCCGACGCGGACGTCTATAAAATAGAAAATGTATAAAACTGGAATTATCAATATGCGAAGCGTTCAGCTTCATTAAAATATAATTATAACATTAATTTTAACTTTATAATGATATTAGTTAAATATCATTAAAAGTAGTCTAATATATCTGCCGCTCGGGTGAATAGTCACGATAGTGATAAGCGCGAATTGTGAGTCTAATCCTTCATACACCAGACCGCGTGAGGAAACCAATAAGCCCAATTTCGAAGTTGTCGCGGGATGATAATATGTTGACAGGAATAAATCGCCGATAAACTGGTCTCATTAGTGTCCCAACGACAGCGTTCACTTAATAACATTACTAGATCACATGTTTGCACTTAATAGCCAAATAAATTAAACGACTGAGTACAGCTTATTTTAATTTCACGTCGTATCATTTTATACGTACGGGAGAAATGAACAGCGATACAGAATTATTTACATAAGTCAATATTGATGGCGACTTCGATAACTCTGATAGGGGGAGAACAAGGTTTTCAATATCCACATCTGTTATTAAAGTCCACTCTGATCAGAGTCCCAAGTCGACTCTGATCAGAGTCACAAGTCCATTATCATCATCATCATCACATAAGTCACGCGTCAAAGTGCACTTGTCTATAAACACGTGTTAACTACTTTTTCTGTGCGACACAATTTGCATTTAACCTCGCAGCACCAGTGGAATGTACAGTTGCACCGTTCCACTACAAACATAGTCTCGGTCCGGTATCCGCGGCCGCAACACATAAGATCGCAGCCGTCAACGCCGATGCTAGTATCGTTGCAGGCACGCCCGTGCGTGCCGGGAATGCCCAGCCTCGGGTTCTTCTCGCAGAAGCCCGGTGATGGTTCTAGGTAAACTAAATCCTTGGCACCAGGTGTTTTATGATCGGGATTGTGCGGTCGCAGTTGGAACTTGTACCGGTCTTTTCGAGGAATTCTGTGCGCAGCTGCGTCGTTCCTCTGAACAGGCACTTCAACTTCCGTTTTAGGCATCATGACTCGCGAGGCTCCATCGAAACGATCCTTCAAGGCATCCCCGACAGATCTAAAACTGGGGAGCCTCATCCAACAGGTCTTGACTGTACAGGATCCAGACATACCATGGCATTTGCATTCCTGGCGCATCTCCGTTTGTACGTGCTGTGGACAAATATAATGATTAATAATATGTCACAAAAACATCAGATCTCTTAATTTATTCAAACACATGAGGAGGTCTGTAATGATGTCCAAATATCTTTAAATTCCTTCGATAAGCGCCGATGTAGGTGATCGATGATCTTTAAAGAACACTTCATCGATCGCATCTTACGATCGAGCAAATTGTTACAAATGGTGACGAGGTGGGCCGGTCGTCACCGCGCGTGTACTGATCATAAATCATGTTCTAGATACATTCATCATTCTAAGAAGGTAGATAAATGACGCTAGGATAGAGACAGTAAATATTTTCCTAGCTAGCGAGCGTGTTCAGTTCGTAGAAAATGTCGACAACTTTTTTATTGTCATGTATATGGATATGAACGATGCATTTTACAGTCTAGTGTCTTAATATGTGTTAAACAATCGGCGGAATGCCGTGAATATTCATCAGGTGGACACCCAGTGCGTCCGGCGTGACAAGAATTAAGCACGTCGGTTAATGATGCATTTGGGTGGCTCGAGTCCCCAGACGTCCCTTTTTGATGCATTTTAGGAAGGTATGGACAGTGGATATGCAAATGTGGGTGTGCGGTGGGAGGGAGATGCGCGAGCGCAACGAATGGGTGCCTGTTGCGCACTCGTCGCGCGATGGGCTGAGCCACTTGACGCATAATTAATTTTAGACTCAAGCGACACGTCAAGTGGTTGACGGCGATCGACACCCGGACTGGTAATGTAAGCATAATACGTCGACGTAATATGTCGACGGCCACTTGAATTGCTCGACTCAAGGGTCCTTAGCTACCGTTTATATTGAATCATATCTACTCGTTAATTGACATACTAAGTGAAATGCTTGTAGAGACCTACCATTCTGCCGGCTTCATTGTTGTGTAGGTTCATCTTTTCCCTCAGTGTCTTCGCTCTTTCGCCGGTGTCCACGAACTCTCTGCTGAATCGGAAGCCGAAGCCGATGTTGTCGCTGCAGCCGCCCCACTTCCAGACGCGCACGTTGGCGGCAGCGGCGGCGCGCGAGCGGTGCGGCGCGCGCTCCACGTGGGAGTAGTCACAGGTGCACGACTCAATGGAGCCCTCGGCGCACGCGCGGGACACCGCGTGTGTCACGCCGGCGCTGGTTATTGCATAAATGAACGCTGTTTCACGGCAACCTCCAAACAAATACATAGTATTAGAAAATGAATTATAATTTTAAATAATTTATAAATATTATTCATAAAATAAATTATTATGTCAACTGTCCGTAAATTTTCCATCGTTATTAATATTAGTCCAATATTGAAAAATTTGGCATTTAATATGCCATTACAATTAGTATTCTTTGTTTGGAAACCCATATATTATATTAAGACAGCTTCGTGGGTTATCGTGATAATAGACTGCTATAAACATATAAAATGCAGGTACCGGACCTCGCTTCTGGCTCAATATTGTTGTTTTTGTAATAACAATATAAGTTTTATATATTATGTTTTTGTGCATAGGCATGTTTGGTGTACACATAATTAATACGTGCCAGCAGCAGAGGTGGTCATATTTTAATCAGTTTTTATTATGGCTTAAGGCTAACAGATAAAAAGTTGAGGTCAATTTGGTATTTAAATAAAAAAAAAACTTGCATTCACATATAAGTATATACAAGTATAATAATATAAAAAGGCCTCCCATGCAATACCTACACGCGCAAAGTTAATATCAATTAGTGACTCGACATAATAGTGGCATAAATTGAGTAAGTCGTAATGTAATCCTTAGTAATTACCGAAAAAAAACTCCCGAGCACAAACACAAAAGGATCGATGCATTCATTCATCTCCCGAATACATAAATCGATTCTCTCATCCCGTATCGAATACTATAAATAATTAATGGCCCGGCATTAGAATCAAATACTCATAAAATACAATTAAAAGAGAGAGGGTATATCTCGATGATGAAAAATAAAAGAAGCGCCTCTTACCTACCCGGGAGATTATAAATTTGATCATTACAAGTACTGGCGAGCGCAACGAATCTTTGTAATATCGATATCCGATCGTTCTTGGCGATTAGCATTGATAAGCCTTACCACAGTAAATGTTAAATTGTATAAAATGTAATTACTTAAAATCATAATTAAAAATTATATATATATTATGTACCATACATTTAAAAAAAAGGAATTCCGTAAAAAAGTTTAAAAGTGATTTTTTTTATATATATACTTATTTAGAACAACGTAAATAATTGAATACTTAAAAAGATATGAAACCTATGATAGTCTGACTCATCACGCGCGTCAAGGTTATAAAGAAATTCCTCCGCGTTAAAACCGAAAGTAGTTCGATGGCTGGCCATTTACCTTAATCATAATTAAAGATGACCCGTTCTTTTATACGTAATATTTTATCTCGGACGTTTTCACTATTTTTACTTAATATAACTAAAATGACAGATAATGGGTCAAGTCAGGACGCAACTTTTTATATTTTATAACACCTTGAATTTTATCTCTTTATTCATCGTATAACGTGTTTTGATGTATATTCGTATAAACATAAATATTATTCTTTTTTTTACTAGCTTAGCTTCACGCTGTATCCCGCATGTGGATATGTGGGCAGAGAGAACCTAGTGTTAAGAAACTCCCCACACTCCACCGAATTCTCGAGGCATTACGTTTTGAGTGGCAGAACTCAACGCCGGGATTTCCTTCGACGGCAGAGCGAGGAAATGAAAATATTAAATATTCCTTTTCGAGTAGGAATCGAATCCATAACATGTTGCGCTTAAAGCAACTCACTCCTGCGCCACGACTGGCCTCAATAAGTCCTCTTAAATATTACTCAAAAATAACAAAAACTTTATAATCGTACTACATAAGTTAAAGTTAATTATTAATAATATAAACGTCTTAGGTGGGCTTCCGTCGCCACGCAATTTAAACGGAAAAAAATTACACAGTACCTTGTATTTGTTATTATTAATAATAATATATGGAACGGTCGAAGTCGACCATCGTTATTAAGGTCTTAATAAGCAAATGAAATATTTTTTTTATTGAGTTGTCATCCCGATATAAATTACGGGCGGCGCACACTGGTGTAGCCAGATCACTTTTTGTGTTCTTTTGGATGTAACACAAAAGTATTTTATTCAGCAATTACTTGAGACGTTCAAAGGAGAATTTTGATGTCGATTTCGCCATCATTCAAAGCTCGAGGGGAATTAAATCAACGATCACAAATACAGTCCCTAGCAGCATTTATCTTCTATAATGAGTTGGAAAGGTATTTCTCGTTATAAAAATACAGTGTTGATCCATCAAGTGTGACACTTAAATAATGTTTGAATTAAGTTTATTGTGTGGAATTTATTAAGTTATTTTATCTAATATTCTTAAAATATGAAAAAAAATGAGTGACTCAACGGTGCTCTGCCCCGGGGTGCCGCGGCCAGGTGGGCGCGCGCATCCTACAGCGGGTATCTACGCGTCTTCAAAACACGTAGAAACCAGTGTCGACATCTGGACACCGACATCTGTCTGCACGCTGTGATTTTTATGTGACTACTTTTACTTTATCTCCACTATGACATAACGGAACATTATCTTATCAAAACAAGGCCAAATATAATTATTAATTGATCTATGCTTATTGAATAATACCAAAAGACGCTGAACTGGAATCGTTCTACGTTCACGTTCGTTTTTTATATTGTTTAATATAATATTTTATATTTGTGTATTAATATTTCAATAATATATTTTATTTGTCTCCTCGACCATCGATTTCGTCCGACAACAAAGAGGATTGTCGCACATTGCGAATAAATCGCGACGTAGAAAAATTATGACAGATGTCCTTACAAGCTCAGTCCGAGGGGCCACATTAGTCACGGCATTAAATAAAATGTAAATTCATACTATTAACTGCCCAAACAACGTGAACCCGACACCAGCGACGTAAGGCCTAATACAAACAACGATTAGATCGATTAGGCGTTGCCTTAGATCTTCCATAAAGCGTTTATAATTAAGTCCCACCATTATTTTATTGAAGCAATACCACCGCATCAAACTGCAGTCAAATAAGAACAAACATGAGTAATGTGAATCTATAAAAGTAAATTATTATTATAACTGATAATAAAGTGCTGTCGGTGGATTATCTGTGTGGATAATAAATGGTCCCGGAGTCGGTTTACAACGCGAGCAGCCGGGCACAGAGCGGTAATTCCATCCCGCCGGATTGGCAGTTAAGGCGAGGCGTTGAGAATTTATAAAAGTCAAAAAGTCGTAAATCCTGCGTACGACCTGCGCTCGCTTCGTAAAATAAAACTTAATCACTGTTGACATTTGATGAACACCTGGTGCCCGGTGCCTCATGGAAGAAACCATAAAATAATTGGAAATTAATGCTCTAATTAAATATGCTTATCAGCGCCAGCATTGAGTCATCAAACCGTAGTGTTCCGAGAGATTAATTTGAAAGATTGACTTATGACGATTTCGCGCGTCGCGCCTCGCGTATCTTATTATTTATAGCAACTCGCATTATTCAAATTTGATGAGATGTAATTACTCAAAACAACCATAAATCACTCGCGCTATAATGCGGTGTTTGGCCGGTTTAGACGTCCACGGTCGACCTATTGAGGACGGCCGTCGACAGTGATGAAGTCATTTATTACTGTTTTACAATATTTTACGAGTATATAATGTCATATTAGTGGGCTCTTTGATAGTATCAGCTTCTATTTTAAGATGGCTTGTATGAAACATTAAAATTAATTTCTTAAGAGGCTACTAACGATAAGTTTTACTGTAATGGCTTAAGGAAAAAAAGGTAATAAAAGTCGTAATTCATTTTAGTTATGCCCTATATGGGTGATTATTTCACATTGAGTCCTCAACTCGAGAACTCAGGGCGACAATTCAAAATTACGTCGCTCATATATCACTCATTGTGAGTGGCATAAAGCGCTCGGGGCTACCACTCGCTACCAACCACCATCCCGACACCCATTCATACGGAGGACAAAGACGTTTGTTTCCAAACTAAGAAAAAACACCGAAAATAATTTCTTTTTAACAGAATATTAACTGTCTATAAATAATGAAACACGTCACGTCAAATTTTACCGTTTTGTAAAAAATGTAACTTTTAGGACATAATACAAAATTTATATCAAACCTTTTTAAATGTCACAAATTGTTATAACTAAAAACAATTCAAACTCCACAAAACACAAAACGCTTATCTAATTGAGCATTAAATATATCGTCGAGGACATTTTATTTGGTTTTTATTTTCTGATGTCGTTTTGTACGTTTTGTCCACCCACGATGGAGGAATCTTAGTCCGAGATTCCATATGAAACCTTCAAAACAGGAAATATTTTGAGAAAGGTCGTTTTATTGGGCGAGTTACCTGCCATTAGACGCTGCGATAGGTGTAAACGTGGCTTCCGTGTAACGTACGAGCAGCGTCGCATGCCCATCGCCAAACCGCCCGGCAGGAGGCCTCGCCGCGGGAATCCGGACCATATATTTTTCTATTCTCGGGTCAACAATGGTCCGATCTATAAAGCGGACCATTGTGCCGTTGTCATCATTTGTGTTAATACGATCCTTGAGGTTTACACCACAATGAGATGGAGATGTCGCGTCAACTCCTCAATGGCGTGTCGACGTGTATATTAGTAATTATCCGTGCCCCATCCGGGCGGGCTTTGTCCATCGAAACAGTAATTATGACGAGCGATACTTATTCAAAGATTTTGGTTCTCGATGAGATGTGGCGATTCAAAATCATATTTACGATATTATTTTTTTGTAATGAGTTGTGTGGAGCTCCCGCCGCGATCGCTTGTCCGTTTTATGCGTTTCTCAAATGGACGTAATTGCAATGTATTAAAAAAGTTTATCGGCAGATATTTGCGGCCGGCCTGTAATACTGACCCGCGCTCGCCCGCCCTGCCTGCCCTTAATAAAGTAATATGCTCTAAATATACACGCATATAACATAAATTACGTATTGCCTTTTGCTCTTTTTGTAAAGTGAAATTATTACGGCGGTCGGTGGTCTGCAGTGCTATATCTGGATTTTAATTTAGAAAAATGATTTCGAAACTTTGTAAATAGATTGTATTCAAATAGATATTTATTCGGGAATTTGCTCTAGGCGCATTTGCTCATTTGAACTCTATTATTTTTGTTAGCTGTCCGAAAAGAAAACGTGAGTAATGGCCGGTCATTATAGGTCTTGATGATATTCATTATTCTTAATAGAATATAGCTAATAATCTGGATCATGTGTCATTTTCTTGATTTATTGAATGAACAAGTTCATTCAGGCAACAAGATGTTTATTTCGCTGTCGCTCACGTATCGCCGACTTTTTATTAATATATTTAAGTAAACATGGAAATCAATACACAATCATTGACCAATAAGATTTTATTAATTTATTAAAATGTTACCTTATCTGCTCGAATTAATATTAAAATACCTTAATTTGGTATAACCTTCGGCCGACCCCGTCCATTTTATATATTGTTTAAAGATCCTAACTATAATAATGATATCGCTAAATACGGTGATGTCTGGCAGGTTTTAAATATTTGTATAACGATTCATTTCGCAAACTAATTATATGAAGCTGCATTATTTTAAATGTGACCCAACGAGTTGGACTTTATTGTTCAAGTTAACCTTCAAGTTTCTTAAAAAGTCACTTTCAAGTGCAAGTTAATAGAGATATCATTTACGAATTAGGTTTGCACATTTGATTAACGTAAGAAGCAAAAGGGCAATAACCGTAGCGCACGCGCAGTCCCACATAAAACACACACCGGCAACTACAAATATAAAATGATTGAATTAGATGCGATAATTTAACGAATGCTTTTAATTTTGATGATAACCCCTCACTACTAGCTGACCCAAAGAAAACAGACGCAGACGTACTCCTATTGTATTTGATACAACAAAAATGTTACATTAATTCGCAATCGCATTTGTTTTGGTTCCCTAATAAAAAGTCTAAAAAACTAATAAAAAGATAGTTTAGATTTACAATACGACTTCTTTTTTGTTGAAGGTAAGCGAATAATGTGAAGTACGGACCAGATGTTTGCAGTTCGCAGGCTCATAATAAGGCATATCGCGCACAAAGCATCGAAATCGGACACCGGAGATAGGGCAGCCCTGATTTGAGAGGCAAATTTAATATCTACAGTCGCGATATCTCAATACCATTTAAATTCAATCTTATTTCTATGGATAGTAGGGGTTTTCTTACGATAAAATTTTTATATGAGAATGGTAAAAGCGTTGTTATAACATTTTAATTTTCGTAAGTGCACCTTTTAAAAAATTTAATCTCGCCTCTTTATTATAACTTACGTACACCATGTTGGACGGTCGCACACTTCGGCCTTTTGAAAAGAGATTTTAAATTTTACGTGCTTTAAAATAGTTATTTGTTGATTTTTATCTAACAGATAACATCTCTATTCATGTTAACTAAATGGAATTGATACTAATTCTATTGTTGCAGTGTTTTTAACGCTCGGGACATATCGAAGCGATTTAGCAAAAATTGTTGTTAAAATAATGTTTCTTTTTCTATAATTGTATTTTAAACAAATCAATTGATGTTATATAAAAAAATCGATCCAAAGGAATAAAGTAATAGAACAAATAAAAAGGGCCATCGGCAAACGAGATTTGGAACGTCACTCGGTCGCATGTAATTGATCCAGGATGTTTTATCTTGATGAGCCCTTTATAGATGCCCCCGGCGCGCTACCCTCCCGGTGAACGCTGATAACATCTTCTAAAAGGGTTGCCAACTAAAGATATCACTTAATTTGTAGCCACTCTTTGTATCTCGGATTAGGGCTTGTTCTTTAAAACATATATTTTTTATTGAATTCAATGTAGAAAAGAAAATTTAAATCGTGTTTTTTAAATCGCTTAAACGTCTCAATGCCTCGTATATGTTCCTTTGGTATCCTCGATGGGTATTTAGAGATTATCTTCTTAAGTTCTTTTTAATGTTTTGTTTTTTATTTGGAGCAAAATTGAGACAAAGAATGACGCGTGTTCTCATATTCGCTATTTAAGCTTCTTGTTTTTTTCACCTTTGCCAAAAGGATAATCGTGGCTTAGGCATTAACTTGTCAGTCTTTATCAAAATTTATTCTTAATTAAATCCATAATAAACAATTTATAAAACTAAAACTTTATGTTTATTGAGGCAATGCGCTCTGCAGTAGGTAGAGGCAACACGCAATATTCTGAATACATTATTATCAAATTAAAAAAGCATCTTATTCTGGGATTCTTGTGACTGCATCGTTTATATAATATATTTTTTGCTCATTTTTTTCTGTCAACACGCTAACATGTCTATACGAGTGTATATTAATTTTATTACTAAAACGTGATTATGATTTTAAATAATTGTAAAAACTTACCTCTGTCAACAATTTTTCCAAATAAGTTCTTTCCTCTGAGAAAGTTTCTTGTAGAACAATTCCATCTTCTGTATTTGAACTGTAGTTGACATTCTGCCACTGCCATACTGGCTCCTTTGGCCACTGCTGCTAAGACTCCAGGATTTTCCCGAGCTAACCGCCGCTGCTTCCTCCTCAGCGTCGCATGAACTGCTGGATCCATGTACACAACTCCAGGGGAAACCGGTGACAGATTGTTGGGCTCGCCAGCTTTCGCAATACCCCTGTAAAAGTAAAACGCTTAATAAATGAAGAGCTCTCTGTTGTTTATTTTAATGTCTATACAACGATCGCATTCGAGATTTGCAGTGCGACAACCTGTTTCTGAATGCAGGTCCGCAAGTTATTAGATATTTGATACACTATCAGTGATGTCATTAATTATAATGTTGACTAATTAAGTTGTCAATTTATTGCGATACAAATCTTAATATTTTGTAACTGATATCAATCAATTTGCTTGTGGTTAAACTTAAAGAAAACATTAAGATCATTTTTTTTTATTACAGGGTTATCACCTTTAACGTTTTAAAATTAATACTTTATCCGTGTATTGAAATTAAATGCTTACTATTTTTTTTTTGTAAGGTTCGTTCATTATTTGAGCAACCTATTTTAATTAGCAGAAAGCTGATTCTGTTATTTGTCACTAACAAATATTTGTTGAGATGCTAGAGATGTTCGTCTCCTATATGGAAAATGAGGACACCGCCCACACATTGTTAACACACTAAAATTCTAAATTTAAGTGAAACGTACGTGATTACATGGTATAGAAGAATATTATGTAGTAAATGTTATTATTCATCGCATCACGCTGTGTCCCGCACATAGCAGAGTAGGCATAGAAAACCTGGGAACCTAGTTTAAGGACTATTTCCCACTTTGCGCCGAATTCTGGAATTGATGGAAATAAGCACCTCGCTTCGCCTCGTGACCGGAGCGTGGATAATGAAAATATTAAATATTTCATTACCCTCAGTGGGGATCGAACCCACACCATGTAACGTTTACAGTCCCGCGCTTGTGCCTCTGCGATACGACTGGCCTCAACATTATTAAGTTGCTATTTATTTTTTTTAAACCGAAAAACAAATAAAAAAAACCTTCCCACAAAGAACATAAGAAAAAATAGAACAAACACCCCGTACGCCACTTAAGGCAAGGGGTGCTACGAAAATGCTCGTTTGGGTGAAGACAACAAATAATTGACGACTGAACTGTCAATCTGCAGACGTTTAGATAAATATTTGCGTTACGCATTAATCCTTGAGGGCCCAGTATGTAAATACTAAGAGAGCGATCGACATCTCGGCCTTTAGCGCTGTCCTATTGTGTGTATATCCTAAGAAACAACGCTCCAAAATCGACAGCAGCATCCATTGCTCTTCAAACTAACCAAAATCCTCACATTTTGTCAGTCCACCCGAAGTGTACACGATGCAATCAATTAAACACAGTATGGTCCTCATGTTAAGTTACATAATAAAGGTAAAACTCACAAAAACGATGCCCGGAGCGCTGTAAATCGTATTACCTTCTTATTTACTTTTCTTTGTAGTCAAGTGTTACGTAAATATAGCGTTCGTTGGAAATTCTCATTTCCTTCGAGAATTCATGGAGACGGTTCGACGTGAGTTTGACTGCGTTGCTTTTAAACTATGATATATTTTGGTGTATTTTTAATTTAACTGGCATTTAACTGGGACAGACACAGGCAGTTCAAATATTGCATTTCTTACATTACCTCCATTTGAAAGTATATTAGGCAATGCCTATGTACAGTACATAGGAATTGCTTAAGATTTTACTGTTCTAGCGATGTGTTCTTTAATAGTTAATTGGAAAATATTGAACACTTAACTTAATTAATATCGTTCTTAAAACGTTTTGTATTGGAATATGTACATTTTTTGATAGAAATTCTTTGAAGAAGCGTTAATTTAATTAGTATCAGTAGAAACAATGCCAAGGATGAGTGTATTTGTGTCCGTTAAGTTACACTTGTCACGTCGGAGAACAAATAAAAGACACGAGGACCTCGGTCATATAATGAATAGCTTTCACGAGCAAGCGTTATGTTTGTACAGCGATAAAGACTGTGTGAATGTGTCAAAATAACAAATATTTTCTTTTCTCAACTCGATTTGCTGTTCCGCGTTTGAGCTTAAGAATATTTTTATGTTGCTCGATTTATGGACACATTTCTGACCAAGAAGGCTTTTGTTTTTTGTCAGGTTCAAGCAGTATGAAGCTCATAGCAGGGTAAGCAGAGAGAACCTAGTTTTAAGACACTCCGTTCTCATTAAGACTCTTCCGTTACCATGTTGAGAGACGGAACTCAACGCTGAGCCTTGCCTCGTTGGCGACGAAATTGAAATATTAAATTTTTCATTTCCTCAAGTGGGAATCGACCCAACAACCAGTTGTTTACAGTCACACGCTTGTGCCCTGAGCCAGGATTAGCATTAACAAAAAAACTGAATTTTGCTTTAGTCCTAGTAATCTTACTAATTTTACACTATGTGAAAGTTTGTGAGGATGAATATTTGATTTAGATGAATTTGAACAGTAATATAACATACACATCAGATTATCTAAATATTTTGAATAATTTGGTTAAAGGTATAAGTTTAAGCGAGCGAAGCCGCGTTTGAGTCGCTAGTTTTTCTAAAGAATATCTATATCTACAATAGGAAGGTATTTGCCGTATGATCCCGGCCGGATAGAATAGGATCATCCTGGTACTGGTAGTGTCGTAAGAGGCGACTAAAGTACGTGTGGTAGAGTCACGTCGCCAGCAATGGCAACGCGCATGGGCAGACTCGACCGGATCATTACCACCCCCGGCATTTAAAACCGGCGTGAAGTAGTGGCTTTATGGCACTGCGTTTCGCATCAGGTAATGCCGAGCTCCGGCGCCCAATCCACCTTAAAGGAAGACAACGCACCTGCAGCAGCAAACGGTGTTGCACGGGGTCGTGGGCGGCGGTAATCACTTACCATCAGGTGACCCGAACGCTCGTTTGCTTTGTCTTTTCCATAAAAAAAAAATAGGAAGGTATTAGGTATAGATAGTAGGTGTAACCTATTTACTATTTATGTAAGCGGTCAATAAATACTGTATATTTCTAAATATCTGAAGTCTAGAAGTTGGTATTTAATTGATTATTTATGAAGGCGGCGTTTACGTGTGATGTTGATTTATATTCAATATGAGTACTCTTATATATCTAGTTAAAACTCACACGGTTAAGTGTATAAGGAAACTTAAATATGACCGACTTCAAGTTAGTTTCTATGAAATTCAGAAATATTGTTTTAAATGGAAATTTATGATACCATTGTGTGTTAACGCTTGCTTTTGGTGTCGGTTTAATATCAATTCAAGGAAAAATATAGGTGTTTGTGCGATATTAAAATAATATCACTGGTTAAACTATTTGCAGCGTTGAACTCAGCCATCCAATGTGAACGCACATAGTAAATTCATATTTACCTTTTAAACATTAGATAAACATGAGGCCGGTCGTGGCGCAGCGGCACAAGGTGTGACTGTAAACCGACTGGTTGTGGGTTCGATCCCCACTCGAGGAGATGAAATATTTACTTAAATTTATATTTCCATTTCTTCGCTCTGGTGTCGAGGCAAAGCGCAGCGTTGAGTTCTGCCACTTAACACGCAATGCCTCCGGAATTCGGCAGAAAGTGGGGAACGGAGTGTCTTTCACTACGTTCCCTCTGCCTACCCTGCAGTGTGCGGGATACAGCGCGAAGCTGATTTATTTTTATTTTAAACATTAGATTCTTAAACATATAGAGAGACTTTGTAGGATTCCTTACTCAAACGCGACCTCATTACTAAGACTTCGCCGTATGTCTTACCTGGCCATATCTCATGAACCGAGCTAATTAGACAGTTAATATTTTTACAGATGATATATTTCTGTAGATTTTATAAAAACAAATGCCAAAAAACAGAATGAAATAAATATTTAAGAGGACTCCCATACAGCAAACGAGATATTCTTGCCGTTTTTGTAAATAAAGGTACAAAGATCTTTGTGCGCGAGTCCGACTCACACTTGGCCAGTTTGTATAAATAAATTTACTCTTAAATACATAATTCCTTGACATTAGAGTTAACTAATTATATTTTAATAGATATAGAACATTAGTTATATTTACATTTAAATATATGTACATATATGATGTGGAAATATATATGATAATTGATACTTAAGTGATTTCAAAACTTGTTTGGTACAATTAAAAAGCGTGAAATTAGTGTTGTAATCGTATGTGTAGTAACGCTTTGGTAGGAAGTTGGAATTGATTTTAGTTTAGGGTTATGTATCTGTTCACACATAAAATTGTAAATCTCGTAATATAATAATATATTCGAATATCTTTGCGTTTTAAATAGTTAAATTAAAGACATCTTGGCATTTAGGTTCCTAAGTTCGCTGCGGGCGGGATGCGACTGCGGGATCCAGCGTGAAGCTACAAATTAAAGGTATATATATATATATAATTAAAAAATGCTATTCCACACTTAAAAAGAAAAATACTTATAAAAATTTCAACGTAGCGGGACTTGAATCCGCGTCTCCTGGAAACCGACCTGGATGGTTTTTTAAATGAGTATAAGATACCTATTTATAAAGCAACGCAACCACGATATAAAGTAATCTAATATATAGTAAGCCGTATGAGCTATGAATACTAGTTGAATAATTGAGGTGTGGCATTTTTTTTGTGTTTTAAACGTTGTTGATTATTCGACTGAGTATCAAACACTCGTTACACATATTTTAAAGAATTTATGAATACATATATATTTTTAAAGTATTACCTTAAAAAAAGTTTATGATTTCACATCAAATGTAAAAAAAAATAAAAGAAATAAAAATAAAGATTCTGAGATGATGAAAATTACTGTCTTTTTAATTAATTAAAAATTAATTAATTAAAAAGACATTTTTTTTTATATAATTGCCAAGTTAAAGAATAAATGTATGTATATATAAATACCCATAAACACATTACCGTCGGTCAGTAAGTTATTTTAGATGCTTACGCAGCAATGTAACAAATAATATTAAGCAAAAGTAAACAATAGTAAATTGACATCAATTTTGATTAATATAGTAATAAATAAAAATATAACTGTTAAATATATTTTCAAATTGAATTTTTCGTTAAAAGTTTGGTATCTAAGTTCCTCTCGAATTAGTTAATTACACAAACACGAGTATATTTGTTTAATGCAATGCGCACGCGCCACTGTATCTCACACTGATAGCGTGTGATAAGTTTTTTTAGAAACTATAAAATTATAGAACGGACGTTTTTTAGTCTTCACGCAATTTTATATAGTATATTTATTTAGAATACTCCTTTGTTCACCTTATCTTCAATCTATTTAAATAATGTTTTTTCATTAATATTAAATAATAATATATTACATTTTCATATAAAAATAATAAGATTTTTTTTAGCGTCACTACTTTATCGATAAATTTGCCCCCAGAGTGAGCTAAGAACTTGTAACTCGCGTTTACATTAAGACGCTTTCCGATTGAAGAATTAAGGCCCTTGTTGGAATTATTATACATTATGTCAATATCAATTACATACTTTAATTTTATTTTAAAAATATTATTCCTAAAAAAAGTGTTAAAATAATTTGATAAACTATAGTGACTTGATGAAGCAATTAATCATTATTGAGTATTAGCTTTTAAAGCGCGGACGTAAGATGATTGATTATGGATAATTCCGACCGCCTACTGTTTACAACAGCATTAATATTTAATATTATTAAAGTATGTGTTAATATTTTAACTCTTTATTAATAATTAATTTCTATATATTTTTCTATTTATTTTGTAAGAATTTTTTACAGTGATCTTTTTTATTGCCGTCGGATAAAATTAGTAATGATGGAGAACTTAATAACAACTTGTATTTATTTTAGCATATAATAAAGAAATTCAAAGTTAATCGATTAAATGTTAAGTAAAACTTTTAATGTTCACTGATTTTATACGGACATAAAAAAATTGAGTAATTAAAACTGTATCTTCGAAATATATCTCTAAATTAAATGACGCTATAAACGTGAAAATATATGAACGGAGTAAAATTAGCGTGAATTTGTTTTGGTTATAAATTAGCCATTTCCGTGATAACGAATTATGTTTATTTTATTTTAACAGATTATAAACAGTTTTTATTTGAAGAAATTTTCTTATCCTATATGACTCATATAAAAAAATATAAAAATTTTTTTTTAATAATTCACTTATTCTAATAGAGCGTATACACTGTGCGTCAGGGATTAGGGTTGTCGCATACCAGCAGCCGAGCGATAGTGTGTGCAAATATAGTTTTGACGTCCGTCACTCGGCTCACGCGTTGGCGACTACTTAAATATTTTCATTTTAACATGATTAGAAAAACCGTAATCATTATAGTAAATAATTATACTGTGCTAAAATTAAAATAATGACCCAATATTTTAAAAAAAAGTATAGAATCAGATTAAAAATAATGTAATTTTATTTATTAAATAGTAACTAAAAACTATTTGGCGTATTAGCATATTGTTATGCATATGCTGTGCATAATCTGGCATACTTTTATTTATAGCCCAATAATAATTCATGTAATGCTCGCACGATGCAAGTTTTAGGATGCATTAAGTTTAACGGCACCATTAGCGATATCGCGCGCGACTGTTTACGAGTTTTTTTAACGATTCGCTAATTATCTCCTCTCCTTTACAGAGGAAGTTGTTTAAGCGTGTGATCTACAATGTACTGGTTTTATCGATGACGATATTTATATACCGATAGTAATTTCGAGATTTAGAAAGTGATACTTGTTACGTATTCGTCTAAGTATTTTTGTTGATAATTTATAAATGTAATATTCTATATAACTAAATAATGTTTGAAGTGAAAAACACTAATTTACATTATTTATGGGAAATATAAAATTTACGACATCTCACTGATATAACACAAATTGTACATAACATTACAAATAATTTAACGATAAAAATATTATAGCAAAACACAATAGTAGTGCTACAAAATTTAATCAAGAAATCCAAATTAACTTACCACCACATACTTCCTCGTCCTCTCCTAGGTTTGTTCACGGCTTCACATCTCAAACACAGAAAAATCACAAGCATAGACAGCCACTTCATTTCGATGGGCGGACTCGCGGCATGAGCGCGGTCGGGCAGCGCACGGTACACTCTGACGAGATCTCGCGTTACCGCCGAGGCGGAGTCGTGGAGGGAGGCCTTACCTGTTCGCCCGCCTGCTTTTTTTATTACGCAATTAGGTAATGGATTACCGTAGGGATTTTTTTTTTTCGATCGATATCCGATTTTTTGGTTTGGTAGGAGTGAATGGTGTGTGAAACTCATTTTTAGTTATGTGCTTATTTAAGTTAGTAAATAATATAGTAATATTATTTATATATTCAATATAATGTAATAAAAAATACAGTTAAAGTTTCTTTGGAAAAAGATATAGGTATTTATAGTTAATTGATACTGTAATAATACCTATTTAATAGCATGAGATATTTAGGTATTGTAAGAATGATGTAAAGTAACAATTATTATAAACATTAAAGAAGTTAACCAATAATAACCAATTCCAAGAAAAAAAATAGGAAAATAAAATTGTTGCAATGTATTTTGTATAAGTGGGTATTACATATTTTATTGTAAAATTTTAACAACATAAATATATATATATAATACAGTGAAATTGGATTATATATGTAAAACATTTAATAATCATTTCTCTCTATAAACAAGTTGCATATAAAAATATCACTATTACCTCAAGTCATGCAAAAGTTTATATTTTAAATTCATTCTTCCATTATAACGTATAATAAAGAAAATGGTCAATAATGTGTGAATACTTTCTCATGTCAATATCGTGGGGCCGGCCGCGTGAGTCAGCGCACGCGCAGTGGGAGGGGCGGCGGCGACCAATCACAACGCATCAAACCTGCTGAACTGTGCCACCACGTGGCTACAAGTATTTAATTATAATAGTATATTTCCTCAATATTTCCTTATTTTATCATTAATTATTTGACATTTAATATTTTAAAATGTTTAAATTAAGAAAAATAATTGATATGACTTTTTTACTTAACGTTACTATACGCATATTTCGATTAATGCAACACGACGCTCTATAAATCTATAAAAGCTGGAAATTATTCTCCATTAACTTATAACATATTATCAGGTAAATTATAAAGTTATATTTGTACTTCATTCAAGATAGTTTTAAATCAAATAAATCAGCTTCACGCTGTATCCCTGCACGCAGCAGGGTAGGCAGAGGGAACCTAGTGTTAAGACACTCCGTTCCCCACTTTCTGCCGAATACTGGAGGCATTGCGTGTTGAGGGGCAGAACTCAACGCCGCGCTTAGCCTCGACACCAGAGCGAAGAAATGGAAATATAAATTTAAGTAAATATTTCATCTCCTCGAGTGGGGATCGAACCCACAACCAGTCGGTTTTACAGTCACACTTCGTACCGCTGCGCCACGACCGGCCTCATTTATAACCAACAAGATAGTTTTATCTTATGATAATACCAAAATGCTGTCTTACTATCGTCCAATTTTATTTACAGCAATCCTGATGATAGTACGTTAAAATATGTAATCATATAATACACTTAAATATTTCTGCAGAAATACACAAAACGTACAAAATTAAATTGGCCTGCGTAAACTTGTTTAACATTCCGCCTTATAAAGACATCAACGCGTGCGGTCTGTTCCATGCTATACATTGTAATTATTAGGTAATCTTCTTCTTCTAGTCAATGCTTGGAAATTCATATAATATTTTGCCAGTATTTAGCCACGTTGACTGCCGTATCTGTTGCCCTGACCAAGGGCAACACATAGGCACGTAATGATTGTAGGTACTTAGTTAAGGTATATTGCGGCTTCCTTTTAGGGTCATTTATATTGAAAATAACAAAAGAGTACTAAATTGTAATACATTTCTAGTATTTTTTATATATTTTTCTTTAGTTCAATTTTAACTAAAGAGAAAAATAAATAAAATGATATCATCGTGGCCCGGTAATGCAAGGGTGTGTTTGTGGGTCTGATCCAGTCTCGGCACAATGTAATATTTAATATTTTCATTTTATTATATTTCATATCTTAGAATTCGGTGAAAAGCATGATACGGAAAAAGGAGTTCAGATAAGGTTCCCAGATTCCCTCCTACACTACTACGTGCGAGACACACTGTGAACATAAAAAAACCACACATAATAAATAGTCAGAAGCATAAAAACAAATATAAAATTTACTCAAACTTAAACAAATATTTTGTTAAGTGCTTAAAATTTTATAAAAAAAACGGCACGTGTCATTCACATGTGTTCATCATGTGACAATGTGTGGCCGCGGCTAATTGAATAGTTGTGTTCCGGGGTTCCGCTTCGAAAACAGATGTTGTATTATATGGTAAATTAATCGTGCATCTTGTCACCTGGTACGTACTGGAAGTATGTTAAAGTGTGTGATTTTAGTACCGGTATTAAAAAAAACGAAGCTTAATGTTAAAAAACTTATATAACAGTAGATACGTGTATACCTCCTACTTATATTTATTATAGTTCTTTTATTTCACCTTTTCCAATATACTAACATTATCTGAATGCATATAATTTTTAATGGTCAACCAATAATTATTATTTTACAGTACAATAAATTACCGAAAGTTGTCAAATTTATATAAATTGACTATAATTGAAACACAATATCAAACAGTAGAAGAACATCAACGATAATTTACAACAACCATTGTGATTTAACAATACTAAATAATTAAGCTACATATATTGTCAAAATATCTCCCAACGGAACGCCATTTTATTTGTATGTTCCAAGTGTTCAGTAGAACGTTCAATGTCTTTATTTAATTTTGAAAAGATCATCATAAATTAGCTAATTTTCTTCCATTCAATGAAACAGGAGTGTAACTAAATTTAGGGATCTATTCTGCTTCAATTATAAGTCAAATATAAGTTTGAACTCTATAAATTATAAATTTAAGATGCATTTTTAACTTTTCATATCGTTCTATTCAATATACAGGAATGCCTTTCAAAGGATAGCATGAAATTAACTGTAGAACAAGTGAGGACTTCGTTAGAGATAATCATTATTCTTAGAACAAGAGACTACTGATGTGAATAGAGCCTTAAGAGTATGAGTTTAAGGTTACATTTCGAGAGCTTTTTAACTCTAGTAGCTAAATTCGTTACGGACTTCCGTATAGCGTCAATAATTGGCAACTGTGTTGGTATTAAAACATAAATGTTGATCAATTTAACAGAATTCTTCAAATAAAGCTCAAGTAAAAAGTAACAGCTTCTTACTTGTTTTAGATAGAATTCATATCCTAAGTGTATAAAATATTTATCATAGTAGTAGTTTGAGTATCTATTTATATGTATAATTTATATTGAAATGAAATTTCTACTATTGAGATCGTCATGCAGCAGAAACAGTGTGTTCTATTTCCATTGAGAATAAAATTAAAAATGAGAAAAAAAATTAGATTCTCTTGGTCCACTCGCGGAAAGCATCATGAAATTAAAAGCAAATTACAACAGTTTTTTTTAAAACATTTCCATATAAAATAATATTTCGATATAAACATTCAGACTTTAATGCTAATTAAAAGAGTTACTCTAAATGTGCTAGAATGGAAAAAAGAATGCTGAAAGCTGCTCAAATCTTTTTATATTTTTTTAACTTATATAAAAATTGTGGTAGATACCTAAGATTATATTCATATGGAACACTTTCATTCAGTCAGTATTTTATTTTAATTTTATGCATAGAAACAAGACAGTATGACTGAGTACGCATCCGATAAGAGTACGCAACACCTATTACCGTGAAGTTTTTAACGATAAAGAGATAAGAAAAGCTACTTGAAGATAAACTAATTAAATTTTAAATTGAAGAGTTTCACTCAAAAATTTGAATTTATTAACGCGATAATTTAGGTACCTTGTCTAGAAAAAAAATATTAGAACTCATATAACTTAGAGATTTAAGTTCGGCTTTAAATAAATAAAGTGATAAATAAATCGCACAGTTTGGGTACAAAAAATCAAATCAGCTTCACGCTGTATCCCGCACACAGCAGGGTAGGCAGAGGGAACCTAGTGGTAAGACACTCCGTTCCCCACTTTCTGCCGAATTCTGGAGGTACTGCGTGTTGAGTGACAGAACTCAACGCCACTCTTAGCCTTGACACCAGAGCGAAGAAATGGAAATATAAATGTAAGTAAATATTTCATCTCCTCGAGTGGGGATCGAACCTTCAACCAGTCGGTTTTACAGTCACACTTCGTGCCGCTGCGCCACGACTGGCCTCAGTTTGGGTACACTTTTATAAAAAAAAAATCAACAGCCTACTGCCACAATTATGAAAGGCGGATATGATTCACAGCCTTTCCCATAACGCATATCTTTAGAAACGCAAATATCCTTCTAAAACAATACGAAACTACAAATAAGTTGAAAGTGCGGCAATAAAAAGGGTGTATGTAATTACTCACGCTTCACTTAAAAATCGACTCTACATAAAAGCTTCAAGATACTTTTTTGTTAGATTGGGACCGGAAAAACGGATAGCATTTTTACAGTACTTATTGTGTCTTTATTGTTCAAAGCGAACGTAAATATTAAGGTTTTATTATGTTTACTAATAGTGCGGCGCTATTGATGCCGTGTGGTGGCCCCCCAACGCGGTCGGGTTGAAAGAAACTAGAGCCCCTAGTTTTGTGAGTAGCTTGCAGTGGCCAACGCTAAATTCATCACTTCTTACTGATGATTTCTCTATGACATGGCAGTTTAGTTATAATCACTGTCTCAGTATTTTCGAGTTCTCTTTTTTGTACATGGTTCATAAAGTGTATATAAATTTAGTAAGGGAATAAATTTACTAAATATATTTTATTTGGACTAGTCGTGGCGCAAGAGCACAAGCGTGCGACTGTGATTGCGACAGATTGTTGATTCGATTCTCACTCCAGGAAATTAAATATCTAATATGTTCATTTCCTCGCTCTGGTAAATAGGTAAAACGTGGCGTTGAGTCCCGCCTTTCAATACACAATGTCTTCAGAATTTGGCGGAGTGAAAAATGAAGTGTCGTCGGGCACAAAGTGTGACTGTAAAATAGGTTGGTTGTGGGTTCGATCCCCACTCGAGGAAATGGAATATTTATTTAAATTTATATTTACATTTATTCGCTCTGGTGTCATGGCATGCTTTCAGAAGCGGAGTGTGTTAATACTAGGTTCCCTCTGCCTACCCTACTGTGTGCGTGACACAGCGTGAAGCTGGTAGATTTATTTATTTTATTTTATTTTGCTTATTAAACGAGTCAATACTTACATATATTTAAGACAAGTTTGACATGTATGTAAATCATACTTAAAATATCTACATTTCATACAAGAGTTAATCACTTAAAGAGGTCAACAAATAAATTTTAAAAACAAAAGTTTAATAAGCTCACAACTGCCAATAATAAATACAACCATTACAAAAGTTTATACTAATATTATAAATGTGAATGTAAGTTTGTTTGTTACGCCAAAACTACTTAACCGATTATCATGAAACTTTATACAAATATTCTTAAAGGTATTAAAAAGGACATAGGACATTTTATTGAAAAATATTTTATTTTTTAAAAAATCCTTTGGTACATAACAACAAATAGTACAAAAATAAGTTAAAGCGAGCGCAGCTACGTTTGAGTCTCTAGTAGTATATAAATATGTATGTAGTCGGCTTCGATAATGAAAATATACGATGTCATCGTCAGTAAATCCCTTAGTTATTTCATGCATCGCCGCTTTACAATACCGGGCCTTGGAATGGCCAAATAAAGCTTTCGGTAGGCTGATTTATATATTTGCTTACAATGTTAAGATTTCTTAATAGTTATTGCTATATTGGGAGAAGAGGGTTAATAATTATGTAATTTATTTTTATGTTAGTGTATGGTAAGCTATAGATTGAGCTCGAGTACGGGAAATAGAGGACTTCATAATATTTGAGGCTTGTAAAACTATAACCGTAGACATTGAAAATAAAATTAGAGTTGTCAAATTAATATTTAACTGATATAAGAGTCTATCTATGTTCAACACTGAATTATAAAAGGCTGAAAAAATGGATGTGATATTATGTAATTATACTTAAATAATAATTTAAGTGAGGTCAATTTGAATGTATAAATGAACTTAGAATTATGTGAATTATGTATACTCTGTTGAAAAAAAATATTTAACTAAAAACGTCCAGATTGTGTAAATCTTAAATATATTTTTATTATCTGTAAAATCACGTCTAAGTTATTTATTAAGATATTACGAATTCACGACGCAACCACAATCATTACCACCTACCAAGTGCCAGGTTCGAGGTCAGGGAGGTCTATTCTGACGTCCGCAACGATTAGAATATAAACAATCATCGGACGACTCGACCGAATTCATTTCGCATTAATACTACGCTTATGATACAGAGTAGATACTCAAATGACAAAAAATGACAAAAAAAATGTACAATATGATCAGAATGCAAGAGACCGGCAAGTTGTGGGTTGTGGACCAAGTGACAGGTTGTGGATTCGATTCCCACTCGAGCCCACACGCTTCATTTCCTCGCTTTGGTAAGGAGCTTTGGCGGAAACTATGGAACGGAAGTCTCTTAATGAGAACATAGTGTTTTAAAAAAATGCTCTTTGTATAATATATGTATGTATTTTAATTTAATTGTTGATATTTTTGAAATCCTTTTAGATAAATTAATTAATATAGTAAATGTCTATGACAACATTTTTTTTATCTCTAATCGAACCAAAATAATATCTTGAAATTCAAGCTGTATCCCGCATATTTAGCTGAGGAGGCATAAGGAACGTGTGAATTGAGTGGCAGAACTCGACATCACGCTTACTTTGCTACCAGAGCGAAGAAATGAAGATAATTCTTTCCTCTGAGTGAAATCAAACCCACAACCATCGTGTATTTGAAAATAATAGAAATATAAAAATAACCTCTGCAATTCTTACTCTGTACCTCCAGCCCGACCTGTTAATGGCAGTCTGAACAATGTTTTCGATCGCGAAAGAACCACAAAAAAATTGAGACATCGAAATTCTTGTCCGCATTTAGGAACGATAAAATCACCGCCCTAAAATGATATATCTTACCTCCATCTGTACTAATAGCGTTTTAATATCAAGGCTTAGTCATTGGGGGCCGCAAAAAATGATATGTAAAAAATGGATCGATTTCACCAGTTTTAATAACTGTTGATGTGTTAGAATTAACAAGTTTCTGTCTTTTCTGTGGAAATGGTAGGTTTTTTTCCTAGATTTATGCTATATCCTGTTTATAGTAGGTTAGATAAAGACGTGTGGTGTCTAGACACTAAGTTTTCCTCTTTACCGAGTCCCGAAAGGGGATTCAACCCATAACCGATGCTTGTAAAATCAGACGCTAAACCACGGCACCACGATAGCCTCATAAATGATAGTGAAATAATATTTTTAGCTTCCCGTATAGAGCAGTGTAAGCAAAGGGACTCTGGGAATCTAGTGATAAGACACTCCACTTCCCATTAGACTTTAATGGTAGAATGCAACTTCGCGCTTTGTCTCTTTACCAGAGCGGGGAAACGAAAATATTAAACCGAAACCACAACCTTCGCGTTTCCAATAACACGCATGTTTCTTTGCGTCTAATGTAAGCTATATCGTTATATCGTCTATGAGCGTCGCTGAGGGTATTTGTCCAGCAACTTTTCATTCGTTTTTTTAATTATGTTGTTATTATTCTTAGTTGTGAAATTAAAATTTCAATACTATGTTTGTAACTGACATCTAGCATGTAGTTTGGAGAGCATAAAATACCATTACGAAAAAAATTTGTGAATTTTCTGAAAAGAAAATTGGGGTTTTACATTTTACATCTCAAACTGATAAAATACGTAGTATTTCATTTAAAAATGAAATCTTAAATATTTCATTTCCTCGAGTGCGAGCCGAAGCCACAACCTGCCGAATTAACAGTGGCCGCTCGTACCTCTGCACTACGACAGACCTGTAGTTTGTACGTAATAACTAAATAATCATAAAAAAAATCTCGCGAAACTAAAGTATCGTTTATCAAAATCGCTTTAAAGGATTACTGTCTAACATTGAGTTAATTCAATCAGCATATAGCATGAGACATACATTAACTTTATAAAGAACGAAAAAATATAAATATATAAAAAATGGAGTTGTCAGTAATTCGGTCGGACGTAGGTAGTTTTTTGGTAACACGTCGAAACTCTTTCAGAATTATGACATATGCATTGGGAAGGGTTACAACGGCTTCCTGCCCACACAAGAGGACGTATTAATTTAATACGATATTATATACTACCTTTGATTTGTAGCTTTACTTATATCTCTTATTCATATGTTTCTATAAAATATTAATTTATAAATATATTTCGAAAACAAATAGAAATTTAACAACAGATTAAAAAAAATAAAACCCATAGGTATTGTAAGCAAAAAATATTTAAATTTACTGAAATAACTAAATTAATAATAATAGTTTTGATTGTAAAGAGCAGGAATCGCTATAGATAGAATGTTTTTTTTTCAGCTTTACACTGTATCTTGAATATATCCAGCTAGGCACTCACTTTGAGGTATTGCGTACTGAGTGGTACGCAACTAAACGCCGCGTTTTACCTTGTTACCAGAGCGAGGAAATGAAAACAAAAAATATTTCATATATAGAGTAATGGCTCCAGATATATAAATATTCAGATAGATGACGATACCAAAAAATATTCTCTCACATAGTTGCACATTACGAAACGAAATAAAAATTCTTACCAATTAAAAGTATAAATAAAATGATCTGCGGCAATAAAGATTATTTAAGGTAGCGGGAAATCGTAACCAAAAATCATGTCTGATCTAGCTAATGGCGATAACCAGTTTTATATTACTTAAGCAATAATCCATCAAACAGACGGATATCAATCTTAGTTAATCATAGAGATGGTCTCAAGGTCGTTTGGAGGTGCAGCCGTCCTCGTTCATTAGTGTTAAAGAAGTATGGAGTCAAAATTTTAGTGTTTTGTTTTTAGGTTTTAGTGCTAGTCTCTCTCACATAGACGATATACACTTTCTGCTGCTTTATGTCCAAGTATCAATAGGTCTTGTTTATTTAGTACCGGAACTAAACGCCGCTTTTTATCTTACCAGAGTAGCAATGTAATCAAACTTTATATAAGTTAAAAAATTAAAACCATAATCCCTCACCGTGCGCACAGTCTTAAAAAGTTCCACTGCACCAAGCTGGTTTATGTTTAATTTTATGTAAATGTGAAAAATGTGACAAATTTGTAAGCATTCTAAAACAAAAATATATTGTTGTTAAAATTAAATTATAGTTAGAAATATTAAAAACATAAAAAATAAATTAAATATTTTATGAAGTATACACTCTATTTTTAGCTAAATCAGTATCTTATTGTACAGCCCACCCAAGTCATATTATTTTCAATGAAAATATATATTTTTAGTATTAACAGGTCTATAAAACTAACTTACTTGCTTAATGACTCCTAAAAATGACTCAATTAAAAAAAATCTATGATATGATAAACTACGTCTATCCACATACAAAGTAACCTAACCGCAGAATAGCCTCTTTGCGGTATTTCCGATCACCGATATTCATTAAGGAAGGCTCGTAAACTTTGCATTTACATACGTTTTTTATTTTATCTCACCTAAATCTCAATTTGGTAGGCTTCGATCTTAACACTAACCGCAAAATCGGCAAGTCTTAGCGTTTTATTATTACAATATTTCAAGAAGTTCCTTTGATATTTATTGTTTAATATTTATGTGTTGTTTTTTTTTGTAAATTATTTTTTTATTTATTGATAAATAAATTTACTTGTTAGTTAGTTTTAGTTAATCTTCGCGACGGTCATGGGTTCGATCTCTCTACGAAAAATGAGATAATATATCTAATATTTAACTTATTACTACCACGCTCTGATTAACGAAACGTGAAATTAATTTCCGCCACTTAATACTTATAATATCTCGATAAATCGACGGAAAGTTGGGAACGGAGTGTTTAAACACTACTCAGAAACAATATTACTGTAAAGAATATTCTGGTTCTCGAATAACTCGATAAGAATGGCTATATCTAAACGTAAATAAAACCAAATCTACCTTTTATAGATTATCAAAAAATATCAATCGACAAAACAGTAATAATCGATTAGAAGGTGAGTTTAACTAATACCTTAATACAAAACGTCTCGAGTCGAGCGTGTGAAACTTTTGATATTCGATAAAAAAAGAAAAACGACGGACCGCCATTGATGAAATGTATCGAAATGTTTCTGTGGGAGCCAGCGCGGGCGCCACTCTTTGTCGTCATAATGAGTCAGTATTACATGCAACAAAATCAAGAGGCATAAAATGCTAAAAATGTATAATTGATATATATTTTATTTGTAATTGATACAAATAGTAGAGTTTATACGAAACGAATAATATTTAGTACGTAAAACGGAAATGACGCTGACTAATAAAATACAGTAAGAAATATCTTAAATTCTTGATTTATTCGAAAAACTTTCAACGAGGAAAGAATTTCTAGAAATTCAATTTCGAAGGAAAAAAAATTTGAATGTGAAGATTTTGGTTTGTCTCTGTTACAAACAGAATATCAATCAAAATATTTCCTAGATAGTACTTGACTTTTATGAATTGACGCATGCGCATTGACACACGCGTATTACGCTAATAAAATAAAGTTAAAATTCTTTAACATATTGCTTAAAATTTATCCTTTTCTAAAACGATAAATAATATTTTATTATTATATATAACCTAAGAGTGTTAAAAAAGTTCACAGTAACAAGATGGACGAATGGACAACAATTATGTTATATGTATAATAGTTTAATTATTTTTCAATGTTAAATGTGCGAGAAAGGTAGAAAACTAACGTTATTAAAATATAATAATATCATAAAAAAATACTGTTATAAAAAATATTAATGCTTAAACAAATCTCATCCTTTATAATAAATATTTGAAATACTAAAAGACACCTTGTTTTTGTTATATCTTCGTGAAGTTGTTAGCACGTACACCAATTTTATTGGTACCCTGCCTGTTTGTGAACCTTTATGATATATTTCCTGAAGCTCCTACAATGTAAACGGTGGAATTTCAAATAGTTTGAACAGAATTCTTTATAATTATTTTATCACACGCGATGAATGTAGGTTCAAATTTAAATTGATGCGTATCTAGACAAAATTTATACACAACCAGATGGAACAAAAGTGAACATACGTAATATTTTGTATAATTTCTAGAATCAAAACAAAATACTCGAAACTATAATAATGTTATTATATAAGTAAACTCACTTGTCACTTTATTTCACAAAACATGTAACCGGTAAACAATCCCATTGTCAAAAAAATCCCGATAAGACTGTTTGCCGACTTCCACAAAAGGTTCCACAAACGAACAAGAGCTTCGGCGCCTTTGGTCGTTATAGACAATGGTAAATTAGTTGAATGCTATTGTAAAACACCACTGATGACCTCTCTTTTCAATGAATGCAATTTTAGTTTATCCATTATTAGATCTTAGAGATGCTAGAAGCTGCTTTCATTTTTTTTCTCATATAATGCTTAGAAATAATTTTTTTTTAACTTAATCTATTTTCTAGATCTAGATCTAGATCTTTTTTTGTATTGTATTATTTACTTTGTTTTCATTGGTTAATTTAATTTTAATTATAATTTCATTTTAGTGATACAAAACTGAAAATAATAGAAATAGTATTAATAAATGAAGTTACCATAGTTGGTATAGGAATAGAGTTGTACATATATTGATGCCAAGTTCTGTAGATAATTTTAAAATTTATTATATATTGTTAGAAATCGGAAGCGGTTATTATTTAAAAAAAACTCGATAAAAATACACATCGTCCATATGTTTCTAAACTATTTGGAAAGGGAAACCACGTAATTGCAATAAGTGATATGTATCACCTACTAACAATACTTCACACTAGTTTCCTTACTATGGGGGCCGTTGCCAACAAGCAATTGCCCCCGATTGACACAATTTCACTGTTTTTATCATCTTTTTCACCTAAATCAACCCTCTTTTACATAAGAACGCTAACAATATGTATATATCTAAGTTGATGAAAATATTGAAGCTCAATTGAAGGTAAAAGATGGATTAAGAGTTCTAACGCCTCATTTTGAGTAACAAAAATTATCTATTTAAAAGAGTTTTTTACTTTTGCATTTCCATAATACAAACTTTTATATTTTAATTGAACTAACATAAAGCTCAATTGAAACAAAAATCCGTGGTGGTAACAGTTATTTTTTATGGTTCATACCGTATAACCATAAACTTTATTGAATGGTTATAATCGTCCTTTTAGTTTTACAATTTTTAAGCAGTACAATAGCCAATATAAGCCTAAGTTTAGGTAATATAAGCCTTATGTATAGGGGCTAGGGCTTATTATTCTACATTAATGAAAAATGGTAAAAGACCAGGTTCTTAGCGGGACAAATGCTAGGCACCTTTTGTCCGATGCACAAATAACATTTCAAAGAAAGTGAGTGATCTTTGAACAACCGAAATGCAAATGTAAGTGAAAATAATTTACAATATTTGCCAAACAAAGGATAATCTCATCATTGTTAAAATGAAACAAAACCATGTCGATGTAAACATAACTCTTTAATGACCGCCAATAAATGATACCTTTACATTTTTGCAAAGATGGTAAAAAATTTGTGAATAGTTACGCAGGTGCTCGGTAATATACGTGTTGTAAAATATTTTTAGAGTACAAAGACTACAAGGAAGGCGAGCAAATTTTCTTTTCATTTTGAGTAATAAAAATATATCTTTGTTGAATATTTAAAATTAAACACTGTCCATTTTACTGTAACATAAAAAAAACATTAACTCTTAACTTAATTTTTATTGAGCCCGAATATTTAGTGTATTTTATTTACTTTTTGAAAATGATCGAATTAACTTAAATACTGATTGCAAATCAATCAATTCAAAATTTCGCTGAATTCTTGCACAAGCTTAGAATCAATATGAACATCAACGAAATCTTTTGAAAATATTTATAACATTAAATTCTATATTAACCTAATAGCTACAAACTTTAACTTACAGACGAATATACATTAAAAAAAGTAAATAACTGGATCTTGATTGAGCTCTCAGCCAACAAATCTAAAAGTAATTAAGTCCGGGATAACTCATCTTCCCGCATTATACTATGAACTATGAAAAATTTGGTATTCTCTAATTCAACAAACCATTCGCCCCCCACATTCTAATAAAGCCAGTGGTTTTCAATCTTTCAATTTAATAATAATTTGTATGGAATTACTTTTAAATAGTGGGTATTTGAAATGCAAGAGCGCGGCAAGTATAGTAAGATATACAATTTCGCCAATTAATACAGTTAGTATCTCGAATTCATGAGCAAAAGACAGAATAAAGTGTTTTGACATCTAAACAGCTTGAGATTATCCGTGTTTTACTTAATAGTGTTGTGCAAGGAAGGTAAGGACTTCTCTTTAATGACAACGTTGTCTAGATAGGGATATCAAAGAAAAAAAATCTTAGGCTACACGGTCTATTATTTTTTCTGTGTAAATAAAAAAAAAATAGCTTCACGCTGTATCCCGCACACAGCAGGGTAGGCAGAGGGAACCTAGTGTTAAGACACTCCATTCCCCACTTTCTGCCGATTCTGGACGCATTGCGTGTTATGTGGCAGAACTCAACGCCGCGCTTAGCCTCGACACCAGAGCGAAGAAATGAAAATATGAATTCAAGTAAATATTTCATCTCCTCGAGTGGGAATCGAACCCACAGCCAGTCAGTTACAGTCACACTTCGTGCCGCTGCGCCACGACTGGCCTCAAATTCTATGTGTAAATAGTGTAATTTGGATTCAGAACCTTTACCTACAAGTATCATAGGTTTTTATAAATGATAATAATAATATATGTTGCATATTAATATTAAATTCAATATAACTATTTTATAACTCTACTTTTATCAAATCAATCAACATATTTTAGCTGGATATGTCCAAAAATAAAAACGTTTCTGGAGTAACAAAAGTATCGCAATAATTTATCTTCAGTAGATAATCGCCAACTCATATTGGTAAATGTGAAAGAATGAAACATAATTTTAACAAATTAGGCGACAAACGCAGCACATTTTGCGGCGAGAGGACTGTTTAGGCGGGTATTATTAATGACTAGGGCGGACCACAAAGATATCGTTTTTTGCTGTATTTTTGTGAATTATCTTCAATTTTTTTGTATGTTTTCAATAAGTAAAAAATATTTAATGCATATAAATTATATACGAATATAAGATTTTATTTCATGTAAAATGTAATAATATAAAAATTGTATGAATCATACACAAAAGAAGAAATTTATTAACTTCCTAAAAACTAGGAGTGCGGCTGATGCTAACCTCTATTATAATATACATAATATGTAGCAAAGTACCTAATAATCCTATAAAATATTCCCATTCACTCAACGCTAATACAAATTCCTTCATCAAAATCAGATGACCGTCACGAATGAAGCCATAGACCGAAGGGATAAAAGAAGGACTCGAACGAAATAGCCGGCTCCCTTTCCCTCTTTATGGATGAGACAAGGATAGCGTTACAGAATATTAAAACATCACCATTTTCATTATCATCGTGTGGGTCCCACAGAGCCTTCACGCCGCGAGTGAATACACAATCAAGTTAAATTATGTAGTGTATTTGGATTCGTTTGTTGCGCTCCATTATACAAATATGTCGGAATGTCTTCTAAATATTATGTATAAATTATTTTCTTTCTCAGCTATTCAGATTGCCAATAAATTGAAATGTTTATTATCTACGTGCTGTATTGTGGGCTGTGTATGGGAAAATTCTTAATGAGTACATGGATTTATGTTTAAGATATATAGATACTTTATTTTTTATTTTGTTTTATATACGCAATTTATATATTAGAGCATTTTAAGTTTATACTTATTTATTATAATTTGTATTGCGTTTTGAGTAGGTAATGTAACAAAATATTAGTCTACAGTAAACCTCAAGCGGGAAGTGGAAAAAAAGAAAATCTTTTACCAAATTCTCCCCACCTTACTGCATGAGAATAAAAAAAATTAAAATAATTATTATGTTAATGTAACATTCATGAAAACAAAAAGAATACACACTCGAAAATACATACCTTTTTAAACTCCATTAAAAATGGCTTCATATTTTACAAAATATGCCATTTAAAGCTGACGTGGGCTCTCCGGTACATCATAATAGCTATATCCTGTCTATAGATTGTCAAAAATCAGGAATTTCGGCAATTACGTCTCACCTCCCACGTGAATGTTACAAAAAAACTTGCACCAGGCGCATCCAAATTTTCTTAAAAGACTCCGACATATCTACTTTTGTACAACGCAAGTTATAAGCGTAAGAGTTAGAGCTACATATTAGATTTATAAAAGATATCTAGTTAACTAGATTTATTATAAATAAATATTTTCATAACTTCACGCTGCATCCCGCATATGGTAAGAAAGGCAAAGTGAGTCGGGAAAAATGATCAAGAAATACTATATAAAAACACTATTAGATGCATTAACACGATAAGAGCATATTTTTAAAAGAATATTAAAATTTCGGACATAGCTAGGCTACGTAAAATAAAAAAACGTAAGTTATCTTCCTAGATTGGTATGTTAAATATGATAAATAAATAGACTCTTTTAATTTTTCGATCAGTTGTGGTACAGGGGAATAAGCGTGCGGCTGCAAACGCGAAAGATTATGAGTTCGCTTCCCTTCGCGGATTTTTTTTTTCATTTTTTCGCCCTTGTATCGAGGCAAATCGTGGCGAAACTAGCGGCGTTGAAATCAGCACGCAATGCAACGATTCGGCGGAAAGTGGAAACGGAATTGTCTTAACAATAATGTCCTAGATTACCTCTGCCTACGATGCTATGTTCTGCATACAACTTAAATCTAAAGAAAATAAGAAAAATGTATTTTTCTTTTTTAGTAGCCAAGTATTTCGATAATCGCTTCGCCTTATATATACTATCTTACTAAAAGAATTACAATATTATTTACTTAATATATATACTTTGTAAATTAGCAAAATTCTTTATAAATTATAATAATACTATAGTTTCTAACTTGCGGCGTATCAAAGTATAACATTTTTTTATTATTTTTCCTATTGTTGCCTTTGTGCGAGCAAGCGCCGGCACGAAAGGTTCCCTAAAAGGTGTTCCAAGGCGTATCTCCTCGTAATAGACGTCGGTTACATATTTATTTTTGTGTTGTTCATTATTGTCTTGACATAAATAAATTAATGTTTTTCCAAATTTCGCGCTTCCACGGTGGCCGTTCCAATTCACAAGGTAGGCCAAGTAATAATAGATTTCATTCAAGATTTGGCCACGCCCTTAGTTTCGATGGCTTGGTTTATATAAGTAGTAACTTCACACTTCGAGGCTCTCGCTATGACGTCCTGCGTTGGAGGTCCATAAATATAAAAAATATGATTTTTGTGGAGATGGACTATTGTATATATTTATTCTTCATATATTAAAGCTATTGTGCATACTTATCTCTCTCTCTCTCTCACTCTCTTACCACTCACTTTTCTGTCATAATTGTTTTTGTTATCGTTTATCACTCATTCGTTCCACGTGCCCAACCCAGCTGAGACATCCTCGCTGATACCTACCATTCTGTGTATCTCTTCATTGCGGATTTAACCAGCTAAGCTGACTTCGCATATCCCACGAAGAGATCGCATCTCCATAGTATTCATCATTCTCTTATTCTTCTTCTGTAATACCCAAGTTTCGCTGCCATATAACAGCGTCGGTACCAACACTGCATTGTGCACGGCCAAATACGTTTTACCGTCCTGTCAATGCAGCTAAGGTACCGTTAGCCCTATTACCGGCAGCAATACGTCTTCTTTGTCTACTAAATATACGCCCCAAATATAAGCGTAATAAACTTTAAAGTATTGTTTTCTTTATTTCTTGTAATATCAAAAGTTCTCTGAGGAACGTCATCAAGCCCCATGCATAAAACAATTGAATTCGAAAACATATAAACTGTACAAGAATATTGTCTCTATGAAACATAAATTTCCACATAGGTTGTACTTTATGCAATTTTATTTTTTTTACATAAATTATTATTAGCAAAATATAAGAAGTACACTTTTTTACTTCAACTTCTTTTTAAAACATTTTTTTTCAATATGCAGAAACTTGATGTTTTACATTTTGTTAAAAATATAATAAATGGGTTTAATCGTAACATTATATATTTTTAATTAAAATCAATATTTATGGAATCACCTTATTATGCGTCAGCTAAAAATTTGTCTTCCTCTCAATAACATAAACACACGTTAAATAGAAGACGCAGTGACTTATAATTCCTCGTCTTATGCAAATGTGAGATAGAAGATAATGATATACGCGTGCTCCCATATCGCGATATAAAAATATATAAATAATTAATACAAACTGTGCACTCGGAAACGATAAACATCGATGCTCGGATGTTTCACGTAGCACGCTATTTCATTATTAATTGAATATCGCGGCGAATGAAAGAAGTACTAATTAAAGACCTAGTATGTTCTAGATATTTGATAAACTGTGTTAAGCTGTATTTATTTATTGAACCTAGCACGGATTATTATCAACTTATTTTATAATATTTTGATATAAATATTTTTAATGTAATTTTATATTGCTAATTATTAATGTACATATTATAAAGTAAATATAACTTATATTATGAAATAAATTTAAACATGAATAACAAAAAATTTAAAGATGCACGCTGTAACGCTAGCGGAGCAGCCAGGGAGAACGGAGCGTCAAAAGCTACGGTCTCTGCATACCTCTTTCGCCTCGTCCCCTGTCATTAACTTCTTTATACATGCCCTCCTGTTCGCATGCTATTTACGCGACCTTCCCCCAGTATCTTTCATACTTTGGTTTCGAAGATAATAATATATTTTACTTTCTTTCCTTAGCTTTACGCTTTATCTCTAGCGGAGTAGTCAGAGAAAAACTACGGTCTCTACATACCTCTTTCGCGTCGTCCATTGTCATTAACCTCTTCATACATGCCCAGGGCATCCAGGGGGCACCTCCAGGAGGTCCTCATGCTTTTTACGTAACCTTCCTCCAGTATCTTCGATACTGTGTTTATCTAGATGCGTATTCAGGGTTCACACCCTTCTTTCAGATTATATAATATAAATTCTTTTAATTTTCATAAAAAATATATATTTTTTACGTCGTTGCGTTCATATTAAAGCAATAAGATACATCTACTTATATTGTTACCATTGTTACACCTAAAACAAGTCTTGATTGACGAAACAACGCAACATTTCAAACTCGTTCCACTGTCAATCCCGCGATGCTCGGAAAAAATACAAACCTATTCGCTCGGTCCAAGTTGTAAGAGAATAATAAATAATATTATAGAATATATATATATATATATATATATATATATATATATATATATATATATATATATATATATATATTCCAATATTATTTATTGTTTACTATAAAAAAGATATTTATCTAATGAAATTGTTATATTTATATAACTACTCTATACAGAGCTGGCGTGGCAGAATTTCTGTAAAGATACTATATTTAACCGACTTCCGTAAGTAGGAGATTCTCAATTCGACTGTATTTTATTTATATTTGTTACTTCAGAAATTTTGACTGGGTAAGCAGATTATAATGATTTTGTTTTGTTTTCTAGCTTCACAAGCTAACAATACTATAAAAATATATATCAATCCTAATTTAATAGAAAAAGAAATTATTAGATACTAAACAAAAACCAATATACTCGTAATTGACCAAGCAAGGAACCGAACTCTTCTATCTGCAACGCAATGGGTCCGGCATCGGCACACTAATACACATATTTTTTACAAACAATAAGAAAATATATACAAATATATTAATTAATTCATTGAAATTTAAAATGTATATTTTTCGACAACGACCCAACTTGATGACAACAAGCAATCGCACTCTCTTACATATTAAACCACGCTCTAACTGTAAGGACTCTACAGGGTGCCCGTCGAGATGTGTGTTGAAACTTTCAAAAGTGTTAAATAATACATTAACGGTGACCGGTGTCATACATAATTGAAGAGGATCACTGTCTCAAAGTGTAGGTGTCGCGTCGACAGTAAATTAGTTACAAGTCCAGTAAAACGCAACAACAGTGGTGTTAGAAATCATTTTGTTGTTCGCTAGATGAATTAAAGAAAATAAGAAATATCTTTAACATTTTACAACGTAGCTGTCTAAAGAATTTTCAGATAAATAGTTCTTTATTCGTTATTATTACTCTAGGGTACTAGAGAATAGTATAATAGTAACTAGTAGTGTTACTATATTTTTTACCTATTTAGGCGTAATTAAAATCTTAAATAAAATCAAACTTGTGACCGATTACAGTTACGCTAGTGCGTCACGATGAACCTCCAAGCTATAATATCAGTATTATAATAATTATTGAGGCCAGTCGTAGCGCAGCGGCATGAAGTGTGACCACAAAACCGACTGTTTGTGGGTTCGATCCCCATTCGAAGAGATGAAATATTTACTTAAATTTATATTTCCATCTCTTCGCTCTAGTGCCGAGGCAATGCGCGGCGTTGAGTTCTGCCACTCAACACGCAATGCAATTTTTATTTATAATAATTATTATATTAGAATAATGATTAGAACCTATATATATTCATCTCTTTTTTTCCATTTCAATTATTTTTATATTGTACCATCGACAGCAGCTTAAAACGGTTACTGATGCTCAAAACCTGGCCGATATAATCGTACCAGATTATCAACGGCCCCAGACGTGCCTCTTAATTAAATCATTTAACCTTTGAAGCTATATTAACGTACTGTTATGTTCGAATGTGATGTATTAATAACAATGTTCGTGAGATTGAGTGATAAATCTTCTTAAAAATATATGGTTAGTTTATGAGATATCATATACAATATATGATATTCGTATGTGTAAAAATTTAAGTAACTCAGTTAAAGTATAAAATTAAAAATAAATCTTGAGTTGAGTTGATTACTTTACAATTACAGAAAGATATAACAAAATAATAATAAAGTTCATACAGACCATTGATAGTGAGTGCATCAAGGGTCGTTTCAAGATTTATGTTTTTAAGTTATACGAAACAATTAAAAGAAATAACACAAATATATATTTTTCTCATTGATAATTGAATATTGTATATTTCAACGAGATAGTTTTGAGTTCAGCTGCGCGTAGTTGAACCCGCGACTTTATAAGCTTCATGCTCTAGGTATTCTGTAGAGTAGACAAAGGAAGACGAAGGGAATGTTGTTGATACACTACGTTCCCCTCAAGTGTCTGTCGAATTCACGTTAGTCGCATACATAGTCAGACTCTATTCCTTTGTGCCATGAGTGCTCCAGAAAATAAAATTCTAAATATACTTTTCAGTCCCCATTGCGAGTATAATCGATATTGAAACGCAATAGCTATGCTACACGCTTCACCAGACACGAAGTTAAGAACTAACTGTACATCGGCACAAACAAACTTGTATTTATGAGCTAACGCCATTGTGAAGGGATTAAGTCCATTCAAGAGGCAGGTAAGTGGGCATTAAGTGTGCGTATCCTTCATTTAAGTCCCTAATAGATAATTGGTAACATTTGCTTTGGTCCAGCCTTTTGTTGTTTTGCGTTGTATTTTAGTTATTGCTTGAAAATTTCACTTTTTAATTTAATTTTGTATCATTTATTCAATTTTGGGTTGAAATACATAATATATGTTTGTGCAATACACGTGGTGTTTTAATTATATAGAATATATTATATATTTACATATTTTGTTCATACAGATCGGTATAATAAGGCATATGAAAAAAAAGCAATTCAGATAAGATAAATTTAATAATTATTTTTATGTAGCATCTCCTTATATTATTTTCATTACAGTATACAATATATTTATGAAATTTCAATACATTAAAATATATACATAGACAATTGCAATAATGAAACTTTAATATCATTATTAGGGGAGACTGGGTACGGTTATAAACAAATGACGGTTGAAACAGAGCAAATATCTCGTAAGCCGTTACGCCTGGAGTGAAGGTTGCAAGGGGAAAACGAAGCAGCCGACAGGTTCGAACACGAATTCAGTGCCTTGCCGCATCACGCGCGTTGTAGTTTTGAGCAGGACGCCATATTGTTATTTATCACCTCAAAGTAAGTATTTTTCTTTTGACACTAATGCTTATACTAGCTGTTCATTTTAAGTTAATGTATTGAGTATGTGTTCGTGATTATAAAAACGCCCGAGGAACAAGGGATAGTAAATATTTTTAATGTGCTATTATTACTGACGGAAGTATAAAGTATATTTTAGCAGGAGTGAGGTTAGGGACGATTGAAACATTTTTTGGGGGTACGAGTGAAACAAAAAATATTAATGTTTACTTTTTTGTAGATGCCAAGAATTCGTGGGAGAAAAACTTCCAGAGGGAAAATTAGTTGTTGAACTACAATAATGCGTATGACGAAGTAAAAGCAAGGTGGTCACTAAGGCAAGCGGCGGATAAAAATGGGATAAATCACTGTTCCCTGTTAAGATACATTCGAAAGCGAAATACATCAGGCAAAGACGAAGATATGGAGTATAAAGCAAACAATCGAGTTTTTAATGAAGATCAGGAGAGAACATTATTAAAATATTTAATAAGATATGCCGATATATTCGGACTACCGAAAAAGGAGGTTAGAAAATTAGCTTACGAATTAACTATAAAATATAATTTATCTCGACCTCGAATTTGGGATGAGACAGGAATGGCTGGTGAAGAATGGTTTCGAATATTCATGAAAAGAAATCCTGAACTGTCTGTAAGCGCCACACAAGCTACAAGCTTGTCAAGGGCAACGAGCTTTAATTAAACTAACGTGGACGTCTTCTATGATAATTTGACGATCGTTATGGACCGTTATAACTTGGAACCACAAGACATATACAACACAGATGAAACCAGCATAACCACCGCGCAAAGGCCTGATCAAGTAATGCTAGACGTAGTGCTCGTCAAGTTGGTTCAGTAACTTCAGCAGAACGGGGTACTTTTGTTACTTGTTACCTTTGCAGTAAACGCCATTGGAAATGTTTTCCCACGATTTTTTGTATTTCCATGAGCACGATATTAAGACCATTTTGTTAGGGATGGACCAATACTGCTGCTGGTACTGCTGGAACTGCAAATCCCTCTGGTTGGATGAATCATGCGTACATTTTTTAGAACACTTTCAAAAGCATTCTAGTCCTCAAATATACACATAAATACACTGGACTATTGCAAGAACAATGGAATTGTCTTACTATCCTTTCTTCTTCTTTGCTTGCGAGTTGCAAGTTACAGCCATTCGATCGATCCGCATATGGATTTAAATGGATTTTTTTTTATTAATTTTAGAAATGTTTCTTATTTAATTTGTTAAAGTTTATTTTGTTTTTGAGTTATATTTTTCAAGTTTATTCTCAAATTATCATCGTGTTTTGTATTTTTTTTAACTGTGAAAAACTGATGTTTTAGATGCATAAGAATTTAAGACTGATTCATTAATCAGTGACCTATTTGACAACATTTTGTCAAATAGGGAAATAATTATTCGCCTAATTATTATGAATAATAAATAAAACGTGTTTAATTATTATTTATTGTATTATTTGAAAATATTTCAACTGACCCCATTAGCTGTTTCAACCGCCCCTGGCACGAGGACGGTTGAAACAAAAATAAATATTTTTTTAATCTCATATATTTATAAATATATGACCCCGAGAACTAAAATTATATAGCCATATCGTAGCTAAAACTTCAAATTTTATTTTTACTTATCATAATCGTATTTTGGTTTATAAGCAACAAAATTATAAACGGTAAAAGATAAATTGTTTCAACCGTACTCTGTCTCCCCTACTTTGGATTACATTTCTTAACAACAACTTACAAACATAATATGTTTGTAAGTTGTTGTTAAGAAACAACTTAAAACTAAAAAAAAAACAAGATTTTTGTAATGCTTAAGAGCTTAATAAATTGTCACTTATGTAGGGTTTTTAAGGAACACAATACGTTTTGAGTGCATAGGAGAGTAAAATTTGTTAACAGCTGAAATCACAACTGAAGGCAATTATTTAGCCTCACACATAGCAAAATTGCAGTAGTCTATGCCTTTGCAAATGATATTGCAAATTCAACGAGTTGGAAAATTAGTGATCTTTCACAGAAGTATTTAAGAGAGGGTTATAGAACATAATAAAATAAAGAAATTGCCAGCAAGCTTTCGGGCGACTACAAATGTACGTGGAGAAGTTAAGAAGGTTTCTTTTGTGCTCTTTTTTACGATTTTGCATTATTACATATCATTTGTATTTAATGGCGAATTGTTTATTTTTTTGTAAGAAAAAGTTGTTATTGTTAATTAAAAATGTGAATTTATTTGTTCCATAACACGTATACCTACGTATAAGCATTGCAAAATTTACAGAATTTTACGTAAATAAAAATATTTTCATTTGTGTAAAAATAGTAATCTACTTGAATATGACTTAAATAAAAATAAATAACAACCAGCTTTACGCTGTATCCACACACACCAGGGTAGGCAGAGGGAACCTAGTATTAAGACACTACATTCCACTTTCCACCGAATTCTGAAGGCATTGCGTGCTAAGTGGCGGAACTCAATGCCGCGCTTTGCCTCGACACCAGAGTGAAGAAATGAAAATATAAATATAAATAAATATTTCATTTCCTCGAGTGGCGATCGAACCCACAACCAGTCGATTTTACAGTCACACTTTGTGCCGCTGCGCCACGACCGGTCTCTCACTACAACGGTCTCTCACTACAATTATAGGACAAAATTGCAGCTTTGAGTTACGCCATACCATATGCAATATTGACGCTTGAGGTTCTTCTGTATACCCTACTATATGTGGAATAAAGCATGAATTTAATATAAAATTGGCATATCACTAGACGTTTACTAATAATCAACATTTCCTTTACCAAACTAGCAAATTTCGTTTAACATTTACTTAGTTATGAGTACACAAAATATCTTCATTTAATATACAAAACCTGAACAGTATATCTGATACAGATTAACATATTATAAAATTATAGGAAAACAAAAATATAAAACAAATTTCAACTTCATGTGAACCGAAGCATATGATGGGATATGCATAATATCGCATTATTTAACATAATTAATTAACCTCTCAACAGACAGATGGACAAAATAAAAAGGTATTACGTCTTCATATCGATATATCGACATCTCGATCGGTTTAAAGGAACATAAATAATCGATCTTGACGTTTGATTTCCGCTCGATATATATGTAGAGATAATGTTTGATTGTTTTACTGCAGCCACTAGATTTATTTTAAAGGGTTTTAGTTTATTCTTATTTTTGATATTTTGTCGACAATATTTATTTTTGAATTGTTTAAGTTGTGAGGCCGTCTTCTTGGATGCTTGCTGCTTACGTCTCTGTAAGCCAAGGGTGTGAATGTAAATACGTTCGTTGTTTGTGGGTTCGATCCCAACTCAAGGGAATGAAATATTTTATCTTTCATTTCTTCGCTCTGGTGACGAGGTAAAGGGCAGCGTTGAGCTCGGCCACTCATGGCGCAATACCTTTAAGTGTCCTAATTGGAACAGAGTGTCTAAACAATAGGCTGCCTCTGTCAACGTGCGTAAAAAATGTGACATCATGGCGCAGTAGTACAGTATCTAACTCTAAATAAGAAGTAACCTAGTAGGTTATGGATTCGATCAATACTAAAGTGAATCATTTATTTTCATTTCCAGGCTCTGGGAAGTCACCACGTATTTTTTTTTAAATTGGAGATTCAATATGCTATATCCTAAAATACGGAGGTGAGGAGAGGGGGATATGGAGTGTCTTGAAATTTCCCTACCCTGGGTAGGCTAGGTATACCCGGGATAAAGTATAAATCTTAAAAGAATAAAAGTTCAAAATGAATACTCGAGTAATTGTGCTTAGCATACGGCTGTAAACGTGATGGCTGTGAGTTCCCCCCACTCGAGGGTAATAAATATTTAATATTTTCTTTCCTCGCTCTAGGAAGGAAAAATACTGCGTTGATTTTCGTCCCAAATTTCGGAACGAAAGTGTCTTAATGAGAACGGTGTGTTTTTACACTAGGTTCCCAGGTTCCCTTTGCCTACCCTGCTTTGTGTGAGAAACAGCATGAAGCTAAAATAAATTCTGCTTTATTTTTTAATTGTATATAAAAACAATAAAATGACTAAAAATCAATCATCATTAAAAGACAAAAATCGATATGAATAAAAAAAAGTTGTTGATTAAGAAAAAAATGTTATAAAATAAAAAGGTTATATTTTAGAATGAGGCATTATATTACATTAAGCTATAAAGGATTTGTTTAATAGTCTGTAATTGGTCGACCTAACATGGTTTTTACTGGCATTGTCCTGGTGAATGGAGAAGTCCCGTACTATAAGTGTGAATCACGAATTAATTTTTACATTGAGTTACCGCTTTTTAACGTATAAGGTATATATAGTCACCTATATTTATATCTTATTGTCTATAGTCTTAAAGTCGTCGTGGTACCGTGGCAGCGTCTGTCTGTAAACGTATTACTTTTGAATTCGATTCGTATTCGGGAGAATGATTAAATATATTTAAATTACGAGAGATCCAAACACGACTTCGTCTGCTTAAACTCAATGTTATATTAAAGCCAAATTTTACAAATTGTTTACATAAATTATAACCAGAGAGTTTTAACACTAGGTTCCCTTTGACCCTACTATGTAAAAAAAATCTTGTGAATTTACTCAACAGTAACGTATAAATTAAATTGCAGGTTAAATAATAAGATGTTAGCAAAACCTAGCCAAACGTCTTCGTTTAAGAGCTCATTTTCAATGGTCGTTACAGTACGTATTCGGGATACCAGAGATTTTTGTTATTATTGTTTTTATTAATTGATAGAGCCCGCATGCGAGATTCCCATTTACGCACCAACCGATGAATTTTATTTTGTTTTGGGCCCCGTGCGGGTATTGTTCGCATATCGTATGTAGATAGCTTAATTAGTAGTTGATGACCCTTATTCTGGGACACCCTAAATGGTGTATAACAACTGAGTTGAAGACCAATGACAATGAGCTTTACGTCTTAATTAGTTATTACTTTTTAAAATCTATGAATACTTGATGCGTTGTTGAATCATGTATATTATAATGTTGATTTAATAGAAAGCCATAAGGCCACGCTACAAAAAGAAAAAAATAAACTAAAACAAGTATACAATAGTAAAAAAAAACTCAAACATCTGTACGTTGAGTAATTATTATAACTCTTTTTTTTATGAAAAAGATACGGCAAACGAGCGTACGGGTCACCTGATGGTAAGTGATTACCGCCGCCCACGACCCCGTGCAACACAAGAGGAGCTGCAGGTGCGTTGCCGGCCTTTAAGGTGGGTTGGGCGCCGGGGCCCGGCATTACCTGATGCGAAACGCAGTGGCATAAAGCCACTACTTCACGCTGGTTTTAAATGCCGGGGGTGGTAATGATCCGGTCGAGTCTGCCCATGCGTGTTGCCATTGCTGGCGACGTGACTCTACCACACGTACTTTAGTCGCCTCTTACGACACCACCAGTACCAGGATGATCCTATTCTAGACCGGGATCACACGACAGAAACTTAAAAAAATATTATTTTATTATTTATAACAATTCATAGCTTATAAAAAAAATATTAATATTTAAACACGAACACCCATCGAGTTTCATCCAAAGTAACACCCGAGGTCAATAAATAAATAAATCTCAACTCCACTGTTTTTTAACCTTTTTTAGATGAATATCTATAGTAATTACGTGCGTTGGCATCGAAAACAAACCGCAATTTTGTGGTCGGCCATTATTGTTTATGGGTCAATATTATAGGCGTCATAATTATAATGTAGACCCGTCTTTAGGAGATTTAAGTTGGTAATACACTCCCGTGCTATTCATTAGTGATTTTTGTGTTAGATATTTATGTATGTATGTATGTTGTTTTATGTGTTGTTTGTGATTGTTTTATTTGTCTTTGTTGTCTTTGTTGTCTTTTAATTAATTTTGTTCATTATATTATTTATATACTGTGTCTGTTATTTGGGAATTATCAAGAAGAAGAAATCAGAGAAGGTTTTTTCTTCCAGGATTATTTCTATTTCTCTTGTATACTCGTATAATAAATTTTTGAAAGAGGCAGTCGTGGCGCAGCGGCACAAAGTGTGACTGTAAAACCGACTGGTTGTGGGTTCGATCCCTACTCGAGGAGATGAAATATTTACTTAAATTTATATTTCCATTTCTCGGCTCTGGTGTCGAGGCAAAGCACGGCGTTGAGTTCTGCCACTTAACACGCAATACCTCCAAAATTAGGCAGAAAGTGGGAAAAGGAGTGTCTTGCACTAGGTTTCCTCTGCCTACCTTGCCGTGCATTGATTGATTTTTTTTCCTAGCTTGATTTCAACTGATTTTTTATTTTGATTTATAGTTTGTACCAATAAAGCAAAAAAAAACCGAAAATTGGTTTTTAGTGCCACGAGCCATCAGGGCAGGCAGAGGAAACCTAGTGTTCAGACGTTCCGTTGACCGTTGTCCGCTGAATTGTAAAGAAATTTCGTGTTGAGTGCCGGAACTCAACATCACAGTTTTCCTCGACGTCAGATCAAAGAAATGAAAATATTAAATGTTACCTTCCCTCGAGAGGAAAACGTACCCACTACCTGTGGATTACTGTCACATTTTGTGCCCCTGCGCCACGACCGACCTCAAGTAATTAGTGTATTGTAGAAAAGCCATTGAAAACTTATATTTGTAGCTTTATGTAAAATAAGCGCATACGCCAGGGAATTAAAGTTTGTGAATTTATATAAGTTGAACTTTACATTGTATCCCGCATACAGCAGGATAGGCAGAGGGAACCTAGTGTCAACTCGGTTCCCCACTTCCGGCCGAATTTTTCAAGGCATTGCGTGTTGTATGGCGGAACTCAACCTCGAGATTTGCGTTGGTAGCGCAAAGAAATTAAAATATTAATAGAAAATAATTAATTCCCTCGAGTAGGGATCGCACCCATAACCATCGCCTTACAATCACTCTGTACTATACTATACTATAAAATATATTTTTTTATTTACTTTATTTAATATAATCCCATGACATCACAAGCCAAGATTATTTAACATCCATCCACAAGCAAACTCGTTACAAAACGTCATACAAACAAATAAACAAACAAACAAAACAAAACTTACGCAATATGCGCCGTGTTGATGTTTTCCACGCATATAATATTTCGCGATCGAATTAAATCGATCTTATCGCCCATGCGTCTTCATTCGCGCGTTGTAAAATGTGAGTGTTGCAAATCGCATTAATCTCGACTGGGTACCAGGAATCCAGGCTTCACGCTAATTCAACTTGACTTCAGAAACTTCAAAATGTTTATAATTTTAATAATAATTTATAATTTCGTCTTGTAGAGTGGAAAAAGTTGGTGAGTGAACAAAAAATATTGGAGGACTACTTATTTGAACGTGTTTCGAACTATAAAAATATATTTATACTTCAAAATACATATCGATACTATAATTATCGTTTTAAATAAGATAATTTGTAAGCATTATTTTTATTGTTATGATAAAGTTGTTTCTAATTAATTCATAACAAAACTCTTAGTTAAGCACCATCTATTAGCAAATGTCAAATACAAGTAGCTTTTACAATATAGTGACGACATCTATGTAAAGGTGTAGTAATCTTTAGAAAGCTTTTACAATTTTAAAGCACTGAACGTTAATAGATGGAACTATGATGTAATATCAAAAGATTACGTTTTATTTTAAACCAGCTTTTTCCTACGGCTTCGCCTGTTTGGTTAAGTGAAAAAAAGTATGAGTATGACATATTCATAGTGTCCGAGGTTATTGTGAAGTGGTGGTGTAGTCGATTATATTGAAATGATTAATGTTATCTAACAAGTAACAACGCTAAAAACCTTAATCGATAAATAGATTATACAACACTATTTTTTTTATAAAACAGACTGAACAGTAAACAGATAGATACAGTTTTAGATTTAATTGCAAATTTTTGAAAAAAAATGACATAAACTAAGTGGACGTTATATTATTATTGTAGATCAGTAGGTTGTGGGTTAAAATTCAATTCAGTTCAATATTATAAGTATATAGGATTAATTAGAAAATGCAGAATAGAAAAAAGAACAAAAACAATAATCATTTAAGTAGCAAAATAATACACATAAATAAAAAAAATTAATAACGATCCATTTAATTTTATATATAGAATTCGTCTTATATTACTTACATATATTACATAATTATAGTGACTTTTATAATAATTCAATATAAACAAAGTCATTCCGTATATATACATGTGTATTTATGTGAATATGTGTATCTGTTATTTCCGTATAAAACGTTGCTCGTTTACTAAGTGAACATAAACAAATTTTACTCCGCTATATTTTTATATATGTAAACACACAACCTTTGTAAATACACATTAGGTACATTATTAATATTATATTACAATTAGATTTTCTAAATATAATACATATATATTAATAAAATATCTTTACCACGTCACATTTATCGCTATATATCACAGCTTGCCACCAACTTCTCTACATCCTGTTCGTTTTAAGTCCAAAAATCTATTTGCATGTGAAAAATTCCACCTCTTTCATACAAGTATCACATTTTACAATACAGCAGTCTACCATCTTGCAGTTGCACCTAGAACTCATTGATTTCTTGATAACGGTAAAGCCCCTGCCACAGCAAAGTGTAGCACAATTATGTCTATCCTTGCAATTCCTGCCTTTGGTGCTCACACATAAATTGGGTGTTTTTTGTAAGTAGACCAATTTTTTTCTGTCGATCTCCAATTTTTTCCTCCTCTGTTGTGAAATAGCACGTTTTGATGTGTAATTCAACAATTTTTTCTTTGTCGCGTGATGGTAGTGTTTCTTTAATAAACCCATTGCTGAATTAAATGGAGGTAACCTCTTCCAACAAGTCTTTGTTGTACAAGACCCAGAAAAACCATGACATTTACATACTTCTCGAAGTTGTTCTCCTACGGAGTCGATACCTACTATGATATCTTGTTTAAGTATCTCAGCTATTTGGTCAGAACCTGCTTGTTTCCACTCGAGAAAGTTTTTAGTAAACCTTTTCCCATACTTAAAGTCATCACCACAACCTCCTCGCATTTGAGTAGAAGCATTTTTAAAACTGACCAGGCAAGAGCATTTAGAAAGTTCTCCTGAAGAACATCCTCTAGCTACTGTATGTGTTATTGAAGCTGCGACCAAAGCGTATATGAATGCGGTTTCCCTATATATCTTATTGAAAATTCCTCTTTTAGGTTTTCTATTGAATACTAGGGAACAATTCCATCTATCGAACTGAAAAGTTTCTTCACAAGCAACTATAGCCTGTTGTTTAGCAGTTGTTAGAATGTTAGGCATCGCGGGTTCTCTTTTGCACATTTTTGATTGACGTTTAGATGATGTGAATACCTTACACGTTCCAGGGTAAACTGTTCCTGATCTGTCGGTGAATAATGCTTCTACAGTCTTTTGCAGTACTGGTAGGGATCTGTAATATTTTTTTCAAAATATGTATTCAATTCCTTAAAATAATAAGGTAGGTAGAGGGAAACCCTGGAACCTAGTGTCAAGACACTACATTCTCATTAAAAAATTTCCATTCTCCACTTTGCAGAAATCGACGACGCAGCTCAAAATATAAGAATATGTTATTTAAAATTGATTAAATAATATAACTATAATCAACAATCTACGGAATCTGAATAATGAAGCTGTAGGCTATCGTAATATTACAAGTCTAATAAAAATTTGTTTTCTTCATCCATTATCCGACTTATAGGATGGATATTTCTGCCTAGGATTTTTATAGACTGTCTGGCATTTAGATAGATAGATACTAGACCTTACTATTTATAGACAGTCTATTCATAAATGGTGAAGAACTGAACACTGATTATGACTAATCAAACTAGAGAAATACTAGTTTTATAAAATATATAGATATTATCTTAGAATTGGTATCCACAACCATCAAGTGGCCTTTATTAACCATTTGATACTGTCTATTAAAATTGGGTTTGATAGAAATAAAAAGAAGTATTGCAGTTCCTGATTAAATGTCGCAGAATATATAAAAAAATAATAATAATAAAAATTGTACATACGCAGTCATTAATTGACATTTGAAAGTGTAAAATGCGTAAATGGAAGTAAACTTTTCCTGTAGACATTTCGTTTCACAATCAAAACAAGATTTGTATTGCTCCTGATAAGTACTGTAGAATAGCTTAGCAAATTAAAATATATATACATTCATTGCTTACTAAGAATAAAAGATTTTTATAATCACAAAAATGTATATACCCATATAGGGTAGGGTAGAGTGAGAAAGGCAACGCAGGTTGAAATCCCGCTATAATTTTTTATACTTTTCTTATTAAATTTACTTCTTTCCCAAGTATGGAATTGGAACACTTTAAAAATGTTACATAAAATTATATAATGTTTATAATTAAAATTACATAAATCACATGTTTAAATTACAAAAAATAATGCAAAGATTCTTATTTAAATAGTTTCATAAAAACTTACCCTTCAACATTTTCCGTAGCGAATATAGAAACGGTAGAGAGTATTAAAATAGGAATAACACTAGTTGTAAACATTATAACACGAATTACATGATTTCATATAATATAATTGTATGCTATAAGGAACGAACGGAGTGTTTTTACGGGATACAGCGTGAAGCTGATTTAATGTTTTTATTTTATGGTATGCAGCAATGATGACGTTGTTGAATGCAATTGCCAAATGAACTCATACTTGACGATAGACAAAGGTGTAGTAGATAATGAATTTATCAAACAGGGTGGGACGTTACCAAAAAAGGTATAAGTCAACGAAGAAATCAGTGTAAATACATTAGTGTTGTAGAGCAAATAATAGACTTCTTACTTCAATGAAGTTAACTTCCATCGTCGATAGGGTTGAACATAATATTTTTGATTATTTTATTTTATTTTTATGTAATATTGTTTTTGGTCCTTACAATATTGAACCGAGTACGTTATGTTCAAAAAATTTGTTATCATGTTGAGACATACTTGTAAAGTTTAAAAGATGGATTTGTTGATATGAAAGCGTACTTCTATGATATAAAAAATAAGAAATTGTATGTCAAAATTTAAAAAAATCTTCAACGACTGGCTCCACCTTAAAAAAAATATGGCCAGTTACACACCGCTTATGCAACTTTTCAAAAACGCTCTCTCAATAAAAATTAAAAAAATACACTCACAGGTGTATTTCTTGAACTTATGAAATTTCCGATTTGCAGCGTTGAGTTTCGATACTCAACCCGCCATGCCTTCAGCATTCATTGGATGATAAAGAAAGGAAGTGTAAAACATTTCAGTTTCATTCTGTTATTTCTAGGTTCCTTCTGCCTGCTAAGTACATTTGTATATATGTTATAGGTAATTAGAATATACGAGTATTATTCAAATGTCTTTACAAGACTAGCAACCCTAACTCTATGGCTTATCTTTCTGATACGTTATTGTACACTGAGTAGACGTTGTAAAAGTTCTAAAAGGAATAATTTTCTATTAACTATTTATAGGCAAAGATTCAAATTCCGCTCTGAGAATATATATAGTATAGATATTATATAGTATACAACTATATATAACGCTATAAAGTTGTAAAAGAGTCATTGAACTCTATACTTCTTTTTTTCTAAAGCGATATTAATCGAATAAATATATTATGCCTCTCTATAAATCAGATTTATAATTGGCTATTAAGTAAGTCCCTGTAGTACAGTGGAATAATGTTTGATTATCAAGGCAGTGATTGTGAGTGAGCTGTTTCCCGGATCTAGATATGATTTGGATATTAAATCCGTTCTGCCTATCTTTATTAGGAATAAAAATAACATACTAAAATACTAACTTTTCTCGAATAGTTTACTAATAACCTCTGAAGACTTCTAAAATTCAGGTTCCGGCTTCATCATCACACCAGCTCGTTGATATACTATCAACAAACCACCATGATATTGTATTGTCACGTAAGTTACAATACAATACAATATAATAGTAAAGTTACAATACAATACAAAAGTGCAGAATACAATCATTACAAGTGGTTCAAATTCAGATTGCTAGATTATTCCATTTTTTTAACTTCACGTCAAATCCCGGTCACAAGTAGAGGAAACTTAATGCTAATATACTTCGTTGCCCTATTTTCCCGCCGAGCTCTGGTGGCATTGAGTTCTCAACGCCGCGCTTTGTCTTAATACCACAGCGAAGAAATAAAAATATTCGATTCTCATTCTCTCGAGTGAGAATTACCTGTCGGATTTACAGTTACACGCCCTTTGTGCCCTACAAAGGGCGTGTAACCGTAAATCCGACAGGTACGCCACGACAGGCCTCAAAATAAAAACAAATCAATAGTATAAAAGTATATTAACAGTAAAATACCCCACTCTACGTAATCACTGATATTATCGCCGATATTTTTATCATTTTCATACAAATCATAGTTTTTAAATGTACTATCATAGATTTTCTATAAAAATATTAAAGTAACTTTGTAGTTACTAAAAAAGTTTGTAAAATTGATACATCAAAATCAACTTCAAACTTCACCTACAATTTACGAGTATTTGTATGTAATACTTGTATCATCAATATGTTTGCATATTCGAGTTATTTACACTCATGCATACACACTTAGTCTCGTACAAATATAAACGTTAGTCGAGTCACGTTGGGATTAGCCACTGGTGCGGAGTCGTGTGTTCTGGTGAATGGTGTACACTGTGTATGTAGTGTTGCTTTTGGAGATACTATCTAACAGAGCACAGTAAAGGAAATTGGAATTAACTTTCGTTACATTCCATTGATTTTAAAACAGCTTCACGCTGTATCTCGCACACTGCAGGTAAGAACCTAGTGTTAAGACACTCCGTTCCCCACTTTCTGCTGGGTCTCCTGATTCTGGAGGCATTGCGATGACTTGCTGAACTCAATGCCGCACTTTGCCTCGAAACCAGAGCGAAGAAATAGAAATATAAATTTAAGTAAATATTTCATCTCTTCAAGTTACGAGGATCGAACCCACAACCAGTCGGTTTTTCAGTCACACTTTGTGCCCCTACGCCACGACTGGCTCATTGATTTTGAGTGAATTATCATAATTACTCTTTACTTATTTTAATAATATAATATATTCTGACTTATAGTGGAAGAGTTTTTATATTGGTACCTACTTACAATATAAACAACACCTGGATTGATATTGTGATCTCCCTCACAAAGTATTATTAATATATCTCTTTAAACAAGACATCAATCAAAATGGACTGGACCAGAACGGGTTACAATATAAAGAAATAATAATTTTGTGTGTGTACATTTTGTCATTGCAATGGCTACATTCCGCACACAACGCACACACACTGCGTTCCCCATTTTCCGCTGAATTCTGGAGGCATTGCGTTTTGAGTGGCGAAACTCTACGCTGAGCTTAACCTCGACATCATAGCGAAGAAAAATTACATATTAAATATTTTGTTTCCTCATGTGGGCATCGAACCCACAACCTGTTCATAGTCACACACTTGTGTTTCTACGCCATGACTGCCCTCCATTAGTTTTATTTCATTACCGAAGTGATAATTACTGTCTGTTCTTTAACTAAATATTCTAACAAATAAACTTAAATAACAATAGTTTCCCAAAGCAATGCCTCATCCAAAAACGATATATTCCGACATCGTTGGTACCGGCCGGCGCGGATCAATAGGACGCGGCGCGGCGCGCGTCACGTGCCCAGCAGCCGGCGTCCCTCGCGGTATATTTTAACCTTTTAAAAATTTTGTAACATTATATTTAAATTAATAAAGTTTTTTGATTAAATTTAATTTGCTTAAAGTCGTATCTTTATTAAGAAATATGCTTAAAACTGTATATTTTGTATGTTCAATTTTGAAGTTCATTCGTTGATTCAAAATAAAAAACGTATTTAAATTGCTAAAAATTACACTTTTAAAAAGTGTCTACTAGACCTCACCACTTATTTCTTTGTTTTTTTACTAGTAAATCACAAATAACAATAGATTCGAAGTCTACAAGAGGCAAACATGTAGATATCTTATATTTTTAGTTGCTAAGAATAAGGCATAATTATGTACATATATGGTTTATTTGATTGCGGACTGAAATCTTAAATTGGAGACAAGTTTATATTTTAAGTCTTATCCTTTTACAAAACTATAACTTTAATAAGTGGCGTTAAACGTCCACTGAATCTAAGAATGCCAGGTAATGGCATCTGGCATTCTTCCATGTGCGGAAAATATAGGCTCATATTGACCCTTTTCTCCAAAGAAGCTGTTTATCACGAGAATCTTCAGAATTTTTGGAAATATACGATAAATTTGCCATAAGAGATAAATCAAAATACATTAATTATTGTTCATTTACACGAATGAAATATGTAGTACTACATTTAATCCTTATGTTTACTTTTAAAATTAAAAAATTTACACATAAACAAAAATACATATAAAAGAAACAAAATTTACAAATAATATACATAAACCGTTAGGATTTAATTTTAAATAAAAAACTAACAGCACCTTATCAAGATACAATAATGTTATTGTTTAGATAGTAAGGAAGCTCAATTGTTTTTCGTAGCTGCTACTACTGCTACGCGGGCATTGACCGCTGGCGTAGCGCCAACTGTGCTCCGCCATCACAAACACATTTATGAAGTTACTATTGAAATTTTATCCCAGACATACGAGTATGTAATTAATTTTATCGTTGTTATCGGTTTTTCAGCTATGTTGCGAAGCTATTGGATTGTAATATTTTATTTTATAATATTTTTAACTGTTAATATCGGCGGTCGAGGCGCAGATGCACAAGCGTGCGATAAGCAGCGTTGTGGGTTCGATCCCCACTCGGGGAAGGAAATATTTATTACATTACTTTCCGTGTTTTTGTGCCGAGGCAAAGTATGGTGTTGAATTCCGCCACTCAACAAGCAACCCCTCAAGAGGTCGGCGGAAAGTGGGGAACGGAAGTCTCTTAATTGGGAACGGAGCACTAGGTTTTCAAGCTTCTTCTGCCTACCCTCCTATATGCCGGACGGATATGAAGCTAAAAAAATATTTAATGATAAAAAAAATTAAAATAATATAAAAATAGCTTATGATGTAAAACATATTTGTGTTTACTGTTCAGGTTGTTTACCTATCACCAAAAAACAATGGGATTAAAATCTCATTGCATTTATTTTGCTATAACTTATTATTACTTCATATACTTCATAGAGATCATAGAGTCGTGGCGCAGGGACACAAAGTATGACCGAGAGGTTGTGGGTTCGATTCCCACTCGGGGAGATGAAATATTTACTTAAATTTATATTTCCATTTTCTTTCCTCTGGTGCCGAGGACAAGCGCGGCGTTGAGTTCTGCTCAACACGCAATGCTTCCAGAACTCGGCAGAAAGTGGGCAACGGAGTGTCTTAACATTAGGTTCTTACCTGCAGTGTGCGAGACACAGAGTGAAGCTGATTTTTTTTACATAATATGAGAGAAAACCTAGTCAAATATTGTTTTAGAGCTAAAGCTCAGTTTTGCATTTTTCGAAATATTTATAATACTGTAACATTATGAATCGTATTTCAATAACGCTTTTTCTAAATTTATTGTCATAATGCCGATTAAGGTCAAAAGCATATATATATAGCTTATATTATAACACTTAAGTACTTCATAGACATCATATACGCGTAGAAATAAATATAGTGGTCATCTATAACAATTGAGATATATCGAAATTAGTGGCTTACTATCATAGGCGCTATAGGGAACGATTAACGCCATATGATCAGCCAACTAGGAATCACTGGAGGTTTCACAAAGCTCGTTCTGTTCGATATAAGCCGATTTTGCATCAAAGATATTTGTGTCTTCTTATAAAATCCATTCGTTGTACTAAAAAAATAACAAAAATGTAAAGAAGATTGTAGTTTAAAAAAACGACAATTATATGCTATATATAATTTTAAACGGAGACATTTATTTTCTTTTTAAAGATTTTCTTTCAAAAACACTTAGTGATATTTCTTATATGAATAACATAACTAAATATTGAAATTTCTTTATTTAGATAATTAACTGAGATTTATAATTTTCTTCTGAGTTTTATTATTTTATTAATATATTTTCTTAAAACTAGTGGACCTAAAAAAAGACAGATTATTAAATAAATTTATGATTATTTTTTACCTCGACACCAGAACGAAGAAATGAAAATATAAATGTAAATAAATATTTCACTTCCTCGAGTAGGGATCGAACCCACAATCAGTCGCGCTTGCAGTCACACTTTGTGCCACTGCGCCACGACTGGCCTCTCTATAAATTTATTAAAATATAACTAATAGGTACTATAACTAGTTATATTCTACAATATATAACTATAATTTTGTCACTCAGTTACGTAGTCATTGATAAACAAAATTACAGCAATTTCACTAAAATTAGCTACTAGCTGAATAGAGAAGTAATTCAAACTTGCATCAATGCATTTTAACTAGCAAGGATTTTTTATGTAGATCAACTACAACAAACACAGACGGGCTGGCAATTTTATTTCAGCTTCACGCAGCACCCTGTATATGCAGAGTATGTAAAAAAAGCTATTAGAAAAAAAATCACTGCATTTCGTCCAAAATCGCATTCGCGTTGCAAAATATTGAGTGTCATAAGTCAACGCCGCACGTGATCTTACAAGAATAACAAAGAAAATGCATCCCTTCCCTAGAGTAATGATCATGAAAACTGACAACCATTTCGTTTACATTTTCCCTTTTTTAGTATAACGGAAATTAAGCAATCCGTAGTAGAGTCGCTTTACCTACCTATAAGTCTATCTTGACAATGACAAAATATCATTACTATAAAATATTATTACTATAGTTATAATATTAGCTATTAATTATACATATTTATTCACAATAGGAACCCTATTTGCTTCACACATTAAGCGTTGAGTTAGGACACTCCGCAGTTCAATTGAATTATCATAATATATACATAACGTTTACTACCTATTTAAGGTTGACCTATCGAATAGAAACGACGGAACCCTTATACATTTATCATATCTGTCTGTCTGTATATCACAACCACTTTATTAAAAGTTTTCAAACGTCTGGAATACTTAAACGAATCCTGCCAAAATTACATACGTAGGTGCTTTGTCACTATCAGCGTATTGCGGAGGTCGATACCTGCAATTATATTTAACTATAGATTTATTCTTCACGGCAATATCGACTTTATTACAATATTTATAAAGACTATGATTACGCCATACTTCGGCTAGACAGGCAATGCCCTATCTGAACGGACTTGGTAAGCCAAAAACGTACGTTCTAACTTGTTGCTTTTGTTATCGTAGCGTTCAAAGTATTGGAATACAGACGAATAATAAATATCTATTAAAATCAAAAATGACTTTAAAATATTTTCGTTAGAATTTTTTTACAAATATATTTTTAAAAAAATTGTTTAATTTTATTTTCTAAGTATCAGCCGAAAATTCTAACATCTTTACATTTTTTTCTGCATAAGTAATCCAGTGGTAAGACACTTCGTTCCCCATTTTTCACCCAATTCTTCAGACATTGTTGTGTCTAGTTGCCAGAGCAAAGAAAATAAAAATAATTCATTCCTCCGAATGGGAATAGAACCCACGTGAGCCGTCAGCATTTGCAGACACTTTGCCACTGCGCTAATATATTACTCAATTAATGTTTTATTTTTATGACAATTTCTGTTCATCCAACTAGATAACAAAGTTGCAAAAATACATTAAAATGTAAACAGAAATTCTCCCGTTGCAGTATTTTTTAATAAATGCCGCTTAAAATTTTCATATTACTGAGAACCGACTCGCAAATACAATATGAAAGCACGCTACTTATACTTACATTACGTAAAATAAGTTCATTTAGCTAAAATTGTTTCTCGTTCGTATCAACTTCGTAGCGCTTCGCAGTCGAAGTTAGAAAAGTTTCAAATTGTATAACGATTTTCACAGAAAAATCACAAAGCATTGTTCACTGTGCATCATACATATCTATATATATTTTAAACGGGAGAAATTGAAGTAAAAAAATGGTATTTGTTAAAATAAACAGTTATTATTGGTACAAGATTCAATTCGAATTTTAATTTATAATAATATCCGATAATGATATTGTTCAAAGTGATGTTCAAATATAGGACACCCGTATATAGTTATTAAGCCCGCTACGATATAATGGTCTCAAATTGAATATGTTACGCTCTTAATTCTTAAATTGTATATATACATATAGTTTGTGTCATATCCTATCTTGAATATACAAAGAAGAAATTGGTAAAAACTCTGATATCAATCGTTTTAGCTACAAAACCACTTCCAATCGTAAAGTCGACATATCATTTCAATTTCCAAACGTTGAAAATCGCTACAACAACAATACCCACATTTACAGCACCGGTATATCGTGGGATACACAACACGGAACACGGGCTTGACATATAAATTGTGATATATTAAACGGTTGTCTAGTGTCGCTGGAAAACGGTATAAGGGTGTATCCGCATGCGCAAAGTCCACAACAAACAAGCCAAGGAGATTCAGATGGACCACGTCGCGGCTACGAATAGCAGGTTCTACGCGTCGCTCTCCTGTACCAAAATACTCCAGGACAAATACTTGTATGAAAATTGTCGTAAATTTGTGTGGATCATACAAATTTTATCTCCTTTTTGCATTAATTGTGTGCTTTCTCGCGACAAAATGGACTTTACGTTGTAAACTTTATGTATTTATGTGCTGATAAATGAGAAAGTTTCGTATCGTTGGCCCCCTCTTTGTAAACGGGATCGTCAATTGATTTTGGTAAGTGTCGCACAATATATTTTAATACTTAATGTTCATTTTAGTGTAAATTAAATACAGATAATATATTTACTTATTATACCGAAATTTCGTTTGATGTTTATATATATAGTTTTGTTACTGAAACTCAGTGTTTTTATTGCAGTATGGTTTAAATTAATACATTCATTTTAGTTAGGTAATAATGAATTGATCGAAAAACTATAGAGAAGAATATCAAGATGATATCCTCATTATAAATTGTATTTTATATCATGTATTTATAGGTAAATTAATAATTAATCATTAAGCAGATTTTGGTTCTGTCAGATCTTTCAGTTAGCTTAGAGTTTGAGGATACACACGGAAAAAGTTTCGTTTTTGTCCTGATGTCCAACGTTTCCGTAAAAAAAATTAAAAGCCAATAAAGAAATTAATGAACTTCATAGCGCTGTCTAAATATTTCTGAATTCGTATTAATTACGGGTTCAAATACAGTGATTTTATTTATAATACAGTTATATTACTTTGGTATATAAAGACAAAGAGCAAGATCAGAATCAACATTCACCCACGTTATGTCTAAATAAAAGAAAAATAAACTGATAAACGTATTATTAATTAACTATAATATACAAAATACCATACTTTTTTTCTATATAATATTCTAATTTCTTTATTAAAAATATTGAAGTAATATTAACTCAAAGTACACTTAATTTTTTATATATATTTAAGTATATTCATAATCTCACAGAAGAGACCTGTTCAATATTTGTTATATCTATAATTCAAAATATTTAAAATTTATATTGATAGTAATGATAAGACTGGACAAATAAGAACAATAAGTAATTACTACGTAATACAAAAATAAAAGAACAAACAGGTTAACACTAGGGTTTCACTCTCTTGACCCGCTCCAGATGACAGAAGAAAGTATAAAGGTGAAGAAATAGGTAAAATCTTAAAATATCTTATGCGAGCGTTCGTTTTGTGTTTTGGTTCCGCGATATTAACACAAGATTACAAGCTACACCTATGTAAAACAAAAAAAATATTAGAATTAGGACTAAATTTCTAAAGTTAAATAAATAAGAAAATAAATAAATCGGCTTCAATCGGCTGTATCCCGCACGCAGCAGGATAGGCAGAGAGAATCTAGTGTTGATATACTAATCGTTCCCCACTTTCTGCCGATTTCTGCAGGCATTACGTGTTGAGTTTCAAAACTCAACGCCGCGCTTAGCCTCGACACCAGAGCGAAGAAATGGAAATATAGATTTAAGTAAATATTTCATCTCCTCGAGTGAGGATCGAACCCACAACCAGCCGACGACTGGCCTGGAATTGAAATAGAGAATCATAAAAGGTAAAAGATAGCAACATAGCATATATGTAGATAATATTTTAAAAAAAGATGAATTGAGTGTATAACATGAAAAAAAATATACATATATTGCTTATGATTTAAATAAAAATTGCAACCATAATTCAAAATAAAATAAAAAGAATTCAATGTTAAAATAAAAATTGTGTCAAGTAGAAATATACCTAATAGGATTTCAAATGAGGACGACCTCTTTATTACACGTACATACATATAGTGACGATGCAGCACAACACAAATATAAAAGGAAAGCTTACAACTTCCTGTTATTGTCATAAAATACGAACTAAATTTCTCGATATCTGAAGTTAGTTTTTAAACCTGTATAGTTGCCGTACTTTTCGGAAAAGTAGTATAATAAAAAACATATATGGAAAATAATATAGCATTTATGTATATAACAATGTAAGAAACATTTTGTGTTAGATGAATAATGATTTTGAATAAATATTGTTTTAGTTTGCATCTAATGCTAAAAACTTATTTACTATCAGTTTGCTATTATTGTTCCAAACCAACCAATTTTGCAATAGCAACCTACCTAATAAGGTATTTAATATTTTAATATTTCTCTTACAAAAAATGCTAGCATAAAGAAGAGACGACATTATAACCGTAGTTTTTCTTAAGTTGTTTGTGAAAATAACATTTTAAGGTAGATAGGCTAAGTTTTTTTCTTTCATCTTTACACTGTATCCCACTTATTAGGGCAGGTCTTTGCGGAACTCAACGCTCTTGCCTTGATATCAGGGTGAAGGAAATAAAAACGTTTGAGCCCTTGCACTATAACGGCTTTTTACAGTGATAATAACTCCATCCTCCGCCACTTCGTACGCTGAAGAGAGAACACTTCTCTGTTTTTCTCTTAACTAACAAAATGAAAATATTTCAAAAATATCAAAAAAATATTTAAAATAGGACTCGAACCCACAATCACTACAATATGCGATAAGTCGGCACGCAAAAATCATACTATTCATATTCTTGAATACAAATACATTAAATGTAACGAAAAGGTCGGGCGTAATTGAATATATGAAATGAATACCACAATTAGAATGAACAAGAGGCATAAAGTTATAATACAAAATTAGCCCTTGAATAAGCGATAACAGTGTAGCGTCTTGAATAAAATAAACGAATACTCTTTCCAAGAATACCATAATATTATAGCTTATATAGATATTATATAAGCTATAATATTATAGCTTCTATAAAGCTATGTCATAATTCCCTTGACATATACAGTTCTTTGTAGCGACGATAATTTTATTTTTTCTAACAATTTATCAGTAGTTATAAGCAAAAATATATAGAAGCCATCATTGCATAGCGTCTGACTGTAGCGTAAATTGTTGTTCATGTTTAAGTTCAGTTCAGTTCAGTTCCTCGAATTTTTTTTTTTATTTAATTTAATTAATCACTCAACACACTGTATAAGATATGGTACTATAGCAGTAATACTCTACGAGCAAACGACTACAGACTTAAAATAAATTGATACAAAACTCTACGATAGGTTACAGATACATTTTTTAACAATTTTTAAATGAAATAATTAAAGTATAACTTACAAAAAAACGGATTGGTTATTTCAAAATAAAATTAAAAGTGCCTAATAACTTTATGTACATTATATATTTAACAAGTTGATTTTTATTGTAAATTGAATTGTATTTGTCAATAACGAAAAATAATTCCCACACGGCAAAGTCGGCTGGTAGTAAATGCTTTTTAGCGTTAAGCCCACGTATTAATATATGCAATAAAAGATAAATAAATAAAAATATTTATATTTGAACATAAGTATATTAAAATTTGCCTTACATTAATAAATCTTCCGACCTTCATAAGAACCTTTCCGAAGTCTTACAAATGCTGAAGCCAAAAGAAAACAGCTACATATTGACTAGCCTTCAGTCGTAATATCATTTCGAAGCATTTTATAAGTACGACCTGTACTTTTATGGAGAATATATATGGAATAGTATGTTAATGCTCTCCGTTCTTCATTTTCCGCTCAATTTTCTAGGCCTTGCATGTTTAGAAGCGGACCCTCCGACACTTTATAAAAAAATAGTAAAATCTTGATTGTAGCTAACGGTGAAGAATTAAAAAGAATTATTGAAAAGTTCACCGTTTCGTTACGGTGAACAATTCAATAATCTATCTATCTATCTATTCTTCTCTATATATAAAAGGACTTGTTCTGACTGCCTGAGGTAAGACGCACGCACAGCCGTAACCGCTGATGGGAGAAACGTGAAATTTGGAGAGAGGTTTATTTTTATAATCTGGACATCCTCTAAGAAGGGATTTTGAAAATTTTTAACCCTAAAAGGATGAAATAGAGGTTGAAAGTTTGTATGGATTTTTTTTAAAACAGCACCGATTTTTATAAAATTCGAAATTCAGACTCTATAAAATATTTCATTGAACACGTGTTTCATGGTTTATTAGAATTCACCCCCTAAGGGTTCAAATAAGGAGTTGAAAGTTTATATGGAAAAATATTTAAATCGCCACCGATTTTTATGAAAATATAAATTCAGACTATTAAAAATATTTTATTGAACACGTGTTTCGTGGTTTTTGTAGAATTCACCCCTAAGGGTGCAAATATGCGGGCGAAGCCGCGCGCGCCCACTAGTTCTTTATATAAATATACAATACACCTAAGCCTATTTTTCAGACACGTCATACATTTTTTTTCACATAACAACAAATAAGAGAGGATCTGAGTCAGTAGAGTGTAAATGACCATTATAAAAACCTTTATCTATACTTAAGTTGCAAGTCCCAGGCGATCCTAAATGTCCCCTAAAATGAGATGAGTGTACCAAACGGTGAATCTATAGAATGTTTCAAATGAATGCATTTCGTGTTTCATATCTAAATCGATTATAATACATTGTATTGGCTCTCTCTGGTGTAAGTTTATATACAGAAGCCAAACTCCTTTCACATATGACGTAATATGACAGGGATCCTTATTTGAAAAATCTACAATAAATCATTAAAACTCAAGAATTCATTCAGATTTTTAAGGTTAGCCCTAATAGAAGGAAAGATAAATATGTTCTTATACATCTAAATTCTTTAATTTATAATTATAATTTGTAAATATATAATAATTGTGAAATTATAAATAAATCTCATTTTATACTCAGTTTGTTGCCTATAACTAAATAAACAACTATTTTCACATTCTTTTAGGTCTCGACGGAGAAAATAACATTATAAATAAGGCTGTGAAATTATTTTTATTTTTAATTAAGCTGAATTCTCGTTATTTTATACAAAAACATTAAAATTGCGTTTCTTTTTAATTTATGTTTTTCCTTCTATTAGTGTACTTTAAGTAAGTGAAAGCTAATGTTTTTGTCGTCTACTATAAGCTCAAATGTATGTAAACGTGTCCAAAAAATAGTATAAAAAAAGTAGTAATAGAGATTTCGGTAGCGATTCAATTAATCAATCTAAAATTTCTTAATCATACTTAAACGAATATACTTAGTTCATTTTTCTTATTTATCCAAAGCTAAATAAAATAACGGTTGTTTTATATGTAAAATTATATGATAATGATTGAAAACACAACATTTAAGACTAGCAAATTATCCTTTTATATATTTTTTTATACAGTCGTAGGTGCTCATATATCGAAATAGTCATATAAATTTTATTCTAGCAACCTCAATCATATAAGAAAAAAAGGGTAAAGGGATACGTGATCGGATAACCAAATACACTATTGATGTAACAAGATTTGTCAACACTAACATTTAAGTTACGGCTTGTAATCTTATATTCTTTGAAATCTAAAAGTAGTTTATAACCACAAAAATGTAAAAAATAAGTAAAATAGTAATGAAAATTTTAATAGAATACGTGTTGGTACGGAGACTCAAGTGTGGGATTGTAGGCCCGACGATTGTGAGTTCGATTTCCACTCGGGGCCATGAAATATATAAAAATAAATAAATCAGCTTCACGCTGTATCCCGCCCACAGCAGGGTAGGCAGAGGGAACCTAGTGTTAAGACACTTCGTTCCCCACTTTCTGCCGAATACTGGAAGCATTGCGTGTTGAGTGGCAGAACTCAACGCCGCGCTTAGCCTCGACACCAGAGTGAAGAAATGGAAATATAAATTTAAGTAAATAATGAAATATATAATGTTTTAATTTTCTCGCTCTGTTGACGAGCCTCGAGAAATCGGCGGAAAGCGAGAAACTCAAGTGTTACGCACACGCGTGTGCTCCTACACCGCTACTGGCACTATTTGATGCAAAATCAAAAGATTTTTCTCAACATGTTTTAATTTTTTAAAGTCACATATTGCAATTAGTTACAATGTGTGCATTATTGGTTACGTACATTAATGTTGTTAATTTTGAGCACAATAGTCGATGGAACCGAGTTTGAGTGGAAATAGGAAACGGTAATAAATTCCGCACAAATGAAATCAACGACAAAATTTTTATTTTTTTTTGTAAAAGTTGCGTGCAGCAACCGCCGTGCACATAATATTTTAACTCAATCCCCTTTGGAAAACTGGCTTAAATTACAGCATCATTCTATCTGCATATAGTTAAACAGTAAAGTTAACACACACTTACACTTATTGCTATGATATCATTATTTTAGACAAAATATATTAGTACCGGTCGTAATTAGATAATGTGAGTAATTATATGCTTAATATGAGGCCGTCGTGCCGAGGGGCACAAGCGTATGACTGTGTACGTGACGGTTGTAGGTTCGATTCCCACTCGGTGGAATTAAATATTTAAAATTCTCTTCCGCGCTCCGGTAAGAAGGCAAAAGTCTATCGTTGAGTTGAGAAACCGCCACTCAACAGGCACTGCCTCGAACTTCTGTGGAAAGTGGTTAATGATACTCTTTTATAATATCCACCGGGGCAATATCTGCATTGAGTACTAGGATCGTCTAACAAGTTACTGTTATGCCTCGGGGAAGTCCGCGTTCACAGCACAGCTAATACTATTCTTGACGTTACGTCCAATAATAAGGCTCGCGATCCACTTGCAAAAATGTATGGGAAACCCGTAAGATTGAAGTGCTTAGATACTCAATAGAAGGCCTTCGCCACGTCCATACTTACTGCCAGGTAAAATAGAAGATCACCGGATGAACGACAACGGCGGTATTGATGGTCATTGATCAATCGGTGATCCTCCAACTAAACCAAGAGTTGGCTAGCCATTATACGTTCCTCTACTTTAGAGAACAAGGAGGTAACAACGACAGTCCTGTAGTTTATTGGATCGGGACCACAAATCTAATAATACCCTGAATGAGTAAGATCAGATGGGAGTAACGATCGAAGGACGGTCGAAGAAGTCAGAAGAAAGTGGAATCCTGTGTTTTTCCATTTCCAATGGAATTTCTAGAAATCTTCTCCTCTTAATGCTCTTAATGCTACAGTCCAGAACGAATCTATCAAATTTTCATTTATCAAATTCCTGTAGTTTCGTGCGTGCTTTGTCTGTCAGTCACTCAGTAATGGAACAGTTTATGTATATGTATATATACATATTAACGTTTATAAATTCGGCACACTAATGCTGTATCGCAGGAAATATAAAAACGTCGTAGCGATCCATTCACATACTCGTTCTCAAGTAAAGCGGGTCGAGATTGTACTTGAATACTATTTTTCAAAATGCTGTATTAAAGGCTTTTTATTCAATTGTTTTTGTTTGGATTTTCATGTTAAATTTTGATTTTTTTAAATCTACGGAAAGATTAAACTCACTATACAATCGTTTAAATAAATATACATATATATTATGCAAAACATTTTCATAAAAATATAATTGAAGTTATAATATAAGTTACAATTGAAGCTTTAAATATTTTTTGATAACCACTAAAACAATGTACTACTGTATATAAGCCGTTAGGAATTGATAGAATAATAATTAATAGAATCTTACTACAAAATAAAAACTGGGTGAAAAGATTTTTCTTCTAAATGAAGAACTTTTTCTTCGATATTTATAATGTTATTAATGTTTTTTTGTTATCATTTCGTCATTCACTAATTTATTTTCATTGATATGCTATAAGCGCTAACGGCGTCGACTTAGTAGTTATTAAATGTTTTTAGTGATATTCATTATATTATTAAAATAATCCTAATTTAATGATGTAAAAAGAACTCTAAATAATATTTATTTAAACAAGCTTTAAATTCACATCGTCAACTTGATCTTGACCTTAAAAATAAGACTTTCTTAAATTCGTTAATAGAGAGGCTCTAGAAAGTTGTGATGTAAGTAAACCCTTCAGGAATAAGCGTGACACGAATTCTCTGCTGTTTTAATATAAATATTATATTTGTCTGAGGACCGACTTGCCTTACTGTACGGTAGTTTAAAGTTTTTTTTCTTAGTTTTACACCGTATCCCGCGTTATGTTTATAGCAGGGTCCGCTAAGGGGACCTAGTGTTAAGACGAGATAATGTGTGTTTCACTTTCAACTAATATTCTTAAATAAATTTCATAGTAAATAGATATTCTATTTTCTTGCACGATACACCGTAAACTTAAAATAAATTTATTTTCTTCTTTTAAATAGCTTCTTTTATAAAGAGAGCAGGACTTTACCAGGATAGGTACATAGACAGAACAATGTCAATACACACCATTCTCCACTGTTCCCATGATTCCAAGATATAGCGTATTGACAGATGAAACTAACGACCGCGCTGCATCCCACTGGAGCGGAAAAATAAAAAAATATCATTAAATCATTCCTCCAAGTGGAGATGGCACTGACAACCATCACATTTAACATTCTGACGTTCTACCACTACGCTTTGATAGCTACAAAAAATTTGTAGCTTAATTTTATAAGCATAATATAAAGATAGTTAAAGATTTAATAAAGAATTGTCTACGGTTTATATTCACATCATTTGTAAGCAGTATATATGCAGATATGTAATGCAGAAGCACTAATGGAAGCACATATCACTGAATAATTTATAAGAAAACGAGAACGCGCCCCGAAAATTCACTGATCGACAATGCAATCACATTTTCGTCATGTGAAGATGGTGTAATAATTTCGAATATTATTATTTTATTGTATAGATTTGTTACTTATTGAAATTTTGAATATACCTCATACATTATTTGGGTATGTATGTCGAAGCAAAGTGCGGCGTTGTGTACCGCCTAGGCGGAAAGTCGGGAGCGGAGTGTCTTAACAGTAGGCGCTTTGTGTTTATCGCGTTACAAGGACACAGGGTGAAACTGAAAAAAAAAAATGAATATAGACATATCTAATCGAAACGCAATTTTTTTTCGATATCATTTTTGAATATTTCGATTGCTTTAACTAAGCAGTCAAACGGAGGGACGGACAGACGGATTTATTCTAACGTTTATTCTTTCTCGAAGCTTCAAGCTGCACACAGCATGTGAGAACAGAACAGAAGAAAAGTGCTAAGACACTGTGTTCCCGTTCCCGTTCCCGTTTTATGCCGAACCACCGCCGCCGTACAGCATTATGTACCTATAAAACAATATAATAGTATAACTAATATTAAGTATAACTATAGCTTCTATCACATATATTTTAATGAATGCAGTGTATGCTCGCTAACGAGTTTACACTATACGCCTACGGTTCTATATTGAAAGGAACTGTAGTGAAGTCGATTTCCGCCTCCATCTCCCTCGGAAACTAGTATACCAGCGGATAAAAGGTACGACAGCCTACCTCAGTTCAATTTACTTCAATCTAGTCTGAAGTTAGATGAAATGTTAAAAGTCCATTTACATCTGGCAAATGGATTTAGAATATAGTATAAAAAAGTATGGCTATATATATATATATATATATTTTAATTATGTATAGGTTTAACATAAAGCATATATTGAGGCCAGTCGTAGCACAGGAGCACAAAGTATGACTATATATGCGACTCGTCGTGGGTTCTGTCCCACTCGAGAAAAGAAATATTTATTTAAATGTATATTTCCATTTCTTCACTCTGATGTTGAGGCAAACCGCAGCGTTGAGTTTCGCCACTTACCACGCAATGCGTCCAAAATTTGGTAGAAAATGTGGAACGGAGTGTCTTAACAGTAGGTTCCCTCTGCCTACCCTGCTGTGTGCGGGATAGAGCGTGAAGGTGATTTAATATATTTTATTATTGTAACAATTAACTATATGTAAATAGCCGTAACATGATTTATTTAGAATGTGTAGTGATTTTATAATGGTTTCGTATTTGAAAATTGCATATTAGAAATGAAACGCCTTTTTGTTCCATCTTGTTTAATCAAGACAATATCTATAATTTAAATATGAATATGCCCACTAGCTAGTTTCTTTTCTGATTGACCCACGAACATTCATACCGTCTTATATGTAAAAAATAAATTACATGCGAGGCGGACTCGCCCGCCGAGTACCTACTAATCCGTACTAATTACAATTTTTTTATGAAATGAAAAAAATATTATCTATCTATACAAAAAATATATTTCGTAAGACTGTAGATCTGATTATTTGATATTAATTTCAACTTAATATTAACTGAAACTTCACGCGATCTCGAGATAAATAAATGGTCTTGACAAACGAACAGACGGGCAACAAAATGATCGTAAAGAGGTTCCGTCTTTTCCTTTTGAGCAATCCTAAAAATATATTCCCTTTGGATTATATAAAATATTGATAATATTTTCTTTAAATAGCATTATTACGTCGCTAGAGACAATACTCCATTAGCCCGCTGCCAGTTTCTTTAGTAATAACGTTTTTTATCTGTTGTTAGCAAACTCGTGTGAAAGACTATTCTCAAAATTAAAATCTTTGTCTTATTATTTTATCTATCTGTATTTTGTAAAGCTTAAATTATTATGTAAACTTTAGATTTTCTTTAGTCCTTCTATACCCGCGCCTCGTGGTCGGTTTCCAGGAGGCGCGGGTTCGAGTCCCACGGATGGTGGGTCAGAGTGACCTGAAAAAGACCTTGTTCAATTTTATATCTGTAGGAAGATTTTTACAAATTTCCACTATCCAAAGATAATTACTAAGAATTATCATTTGGCAAGAGAGAATGCTATTTATTAGATGTTGCTAACAACATAAATAAATTGTAACAAGCATATAAGAATTTTGACGTAACGTATAGTATAGTGGTCAGAGTGCTTGGACTGTTTTCTAGAGACGCGAGTACAAATCCCGCTACGTTCAAGTGTTTATACGTTTTCTATATAAATAAATTGTATACATGTTCAAATAAAAATTGTTCCATAATAAGAGGCTAGGACTAGCTTGAACTGCCGGCGGCGAGTCAGAGCAGGCGCGAGGACACTTGCCCGTCAGGATAGGCCGTGTTAGCGAACTCGTGTAAAAGAGGGTAGATGTAGGTGAACAAGATTATAAAATAAAATCGGGGGCAGTTGCTTGTAGGCAACGGCCTTATTGGAAGGAAACTCGTGTGAAGTATTGATTTGGTGATACATATCACTAATTGCAATTACGAAGAATCTCTTCGGAATAATTTAGAAACGATTTATGTTTTTATCTGATTTTTAAAAGTCGTTAAGCGCTTCCGATTTCTAACACTATAATATTTTTTTATATGTTAATTATGATAACTCGATGATTAAGTAACACAAATAGCTAAAATCAAAATAAAAAGTACGTATCTTCAGTAAAATAAAAAAAATGTTTCGTCAATTTTAACATACTATGCTACGACATAGTAGTAGCTTCGTAGTTGGTTTTGGTGTGCGTCCGTGATGTATATAATTGAGTTACGGACGAGTGGTATTATGAGCCACGCCGGTGAATACTGGATTCATCAGTGAGTCTCACCTATCCGCTGTAATCCACCTCCTGCCCTTGTGTATGAAGATTAGCCCTACGATGACAATAGAATAGAAGAGCAGTTTTGAGTAAAGCGATATTTCGACCCGGTGCTTTGATGCTGTCTATGTACACCGCTGTTGGTAGCTTCGGCCAAGTGTGTAATCTCTTCGTAGTTCCATCCCTAAGATGGCGACACAAGTGCTTATCGTACCCAAAGTACCACAGTAACGAGCTTAACGTCTGACCGATTTCACCGTCTCCCCTAATCCATAGAACTACTGCGAAATAAAAATTATTAAAATATAATAGTTCCTTTAGATGGAGTATAATCCTACAACAGCCGTGCTTGCAATGCAAAAATCTAACCAAAGACCAAAGCGAAGATGTGAAATTTTAAATAATGTTTAATTTCCGTGGTCGAACCCACAAACACTCGCGTTAATAGTCACACAATTGTGCCCCTGCACCACGACAGGCCTCAAACAGATATTTTTGATTATAATAAAACATAGTACAAAATCATTGGTAGCAACTGTTCAATACAATAGTAACTACGTGGAATCACCGAAACGTGTTTTGAATAAAATCGGAGTATCGGTTTTTCAGTTACGTAACAGCGCGGCGTTGGAAATAAAAGTAACAATAAAAAAATGACACGTCGTAGCTCTATTTACAATAAAACTGTACGCTTATATTTTAGTATGTATTTTAAATTGTTCCAATATATAAACTCATGTTTTTATTCTCACGCTGAATCCCGCATATAGCAGGGTAGGTAGAGTGAACCTAAATGTGAAGACACTCCGTTTTTCACTTTCCGCAGAATTTTCTAGGCATAGCGAGTTGAGTGGCGGAACTCAACACCGCGTTGTTCCTTGTTACCAGAGCGAAGAAAGGAATTTTTTTAATAAAAAATATTGCGAGTGCGAACCTACAACCATCGCGTTTCCAGTCACATACTTGTGCCACTTCTCCACGACGGACTCGTAAACTCGTAACGACTACCGTTTATTTAAAACGTTTGGTTTCACTACTCTCTTGTATTCTACGTCTTAATTTTCAGTCTTGTACTGGATCCAACATTTCAATTTGCGTCAGTTATTATCTAATTAAATTTGAACCTATACCTATCGCGCTAATCGAGGACTCTCACATGGACTTCCTCTCAGAATATCATTTTTTATTAAGTTCAATAAAAATAAAAAGGTAAAAGGCGAAGAATTTATTCTTTGAAAAGCTAGTTAAAAGGACAAGGGGTCTACAATGTACATTGTTTTGGTTCTTTTTTTTCTATATCGTTTATTGATTTTAATTGCTTTATTGTACATAACCAACCAACCATTTGTTTTGTTTAAACCGTTTGTACCTTACTTAGTCGTGTGTTTTATTAATATATTCAAGGTTTTATTAATGTATTCAATGTGACTTACATTTGTTTATAATTTTGTTTAGATTTACTTAAGCGTTTCTTCAAAATTATACATATATCAATATTTTTTTGGCATCTTTTTACACGCGACTGCTTGTGACTATTTTAGGTAAGCAAAAATTAATATTATAATTTTTATAATCAATCTAGGTTAGCTGCAAGGCCCAGGCTGCTATAATCTACGTATTAGATCGAGTGGTCTAATATGTAATTCATTTTGCTACTCGCGTGATTAGCAATCCAGTTACGGCATAGTAACTGATCGATCCGCACAAACCTAATTTAAATGTACTATAGGTATATATCGTTAGAGACCGTACTACAATAATCGAACATTTGCATTTAATCTGTACTATCTATACTAATATTATAAAGTAGTAGAGTTGTCTGAATCCGCTAATTGTAAGAAATACATTTTTTACAGCAAGGTAGACAGAGGTATACTAGTGTTAAGACACTTCGTTCTCCATTTTTCTCCGAATTCTGGAGGCATTGCTTGTTGAGTGGCGGAACACAATGCCGCGTTTTGCCTCGACACCAATGCATTGAAATGAAAATATTAAATATTTAATTTCTTGGACTGGGGATCGAGTCTACAACCAGTCCCGTATACAGTCTCAGTATTAAAGTCTGTGTTAAATAATCCATTTATATTTTATCGAGACAAACTATAGACTATTACATGAATTGTTCGTTTTGTTTTGACCCACTGAACCTGCGGTCTAAATTGCCTCACGTGGTCAGCATGTGTAATAATATCATACCTACACATCCCTTAGTTATTGTCATTATTATTAAAAAGAAAAAGGGGACGAAGCCGCATATAAAAAATAGTTGGTTTATATAATAGAAAACAGAGCACTTAAACTTAATACTTTTCCTGATTGTTAATACACAAAAACGAGTATAAAAACCCATTCTCATATAAGTTCTCACAAATAGTTATGAAATCACATTTCAACACATAATAACGTCAGTCAGTTCTTCTCAGCCATGTTGCATTTGGAGCAAATGAAATATGAAAAATGTATACTTTCGATTCGTAAAAACCACAAATACCTTTATGAAACCACGTACTTATATGTGATAAGATCGATGATCGACGACTCGATACCTCACAAGGACTATAGTGCTTAGCACACCTTGCTAGGGAATAAAAATATAATAGAAAAATTTCCTTAATAACTCAACTTCAAGTAGAGACTCTCACGTCTAAGTTTAGTTAGATAAGTACATCACTACGGTATCTAAGTCGTTAAGTTTCGAACAAGCATCTAATTTTATGAGTTCTAGTAATGGATCTTTTACGTCTCATATCCGTTTTTCTAAAGCATATTGTTCAATCGGTTTTTTATATATAAAATCCGATATTTTATATTTTTTTGCTCTGGTGTCGAGGCTAAGCGCAGCGTTAAGTTCTGCCACTCAACGAGCAATGCATTCAGAATTCGGTAGAAAGTGGGAAACGGAGCATCTTAGGCTACTAGGTTCCCTCTGCCTACCCTGCTGTGTGCGGGATACAGCGTGAAGCTGATATGTTATTAGTTTTTATTTTGTATATAAAATCGTTAACCACTTCTGATTTCTAACAATATTATAAATTCTCTAATGTATTATCTTGAAAAGCTAAATTTAATTATGAAATAATAATACTGTATTGACAAAATATTGTAATCTTCTTGTTAATCCTCAGGCATTATAATCTCGAAATAGGGTTCCTTTGATCAAAAGGAAATTTTCGAGCCTACAGACTATAAATTTGTAGAGATACAGTTTCTCAAACTACTATCGTTACTTTGAACATCAGTGAGCAATTATTTTATAACATTAAAGGTGAATTAATTAAATGTTATTCAGCGTATACCTATCTATTTAAAGCAGTTAAGACGTTGTTCTATGAAAAAATATGTAAAAAGCGGCATTTTAGCTCTTATGAAAAAAGACTATAATTAAACAAAAATCTCGAATCGAGTATAAATCGGCTTCATTTACATTTTGAAATTTGTCAATATTTACAAAGCAGTAACGTAAACTTTTGATCGTACGTTTTGTATCTCTCGTAGCGCTCATAAGAAATTGGGCTAAAAAGCTCTAAAACAGAGTTATACCTTAGCGTCGTAATCAACCTTGTTTTATGACTAGTACTCACGTTATATCGACATTTACTATTTGTTTATCAACGCTATACCCCGCACGCAATATGGTAGGCAGAGAAAACATAATGTTAAGACACTCCGTTCCCCATTTTCCCACAAATTCTGAAGGCATTGCGTTTGTGAAGTGCAAAGTGGCAGAATTCAACGCCGCACCTCGAGACTATAGCGAACAAATGAAAATATAAATTTAAACAAATATTTCATTAGCTCGAGTGAGAATCGAACCCACAACCAGTCGCGTTTACAGACACACGCTTATGCCCCTGCGTCACGACTGTCCTCAATCTCTCTTTTACTATCTGCTTTTTAAAAAATCGCCACTGAAAACTAATTAACATTGGAGAATAAACAAGCTATTTTATTCTTATTTTGATTCAAATTGCTACCACAGTGCCCTTGATGGTGGCCGGAACGGCAAATAAGTTTTTCCATCAGCTGATTTTATACAAATTTGCATTTCTACTGCGACGTATTTGATTCATAATTAGAATTTTATATTATAGTATTTTTATAGGAAGAAATTAGTCCACCTAATTTTCGAAATATTGAGTCTTTAGTGGTGAAAGCCAAAACTGCTTTTAAAAATATATTTGTGTACGTTTCCTGAGACGATATATTCATATCTTTATTTTTCACTCTCTTTAAAATTTATTAACTGAGCTTCTACGTTTCCACATCAGTTTTCAAAGGACAGATAGATAAATTATAGCCTATGTGTTTCCGAACACTAATACCTATAAAATAAAAAAGTTTTAGCACAATCCGTTGATGGAAAAGGCAAAAAACAGACAGACAGATTTACCAATATTATTTTTTATATTAATAATAGATATTTTTTAACAAATAGGCCAGTCGTAGCGCCGAGGCACAAAATTTGACTGCAAAATCGACTGGTTGTGGGTTCACAACTCAAGGACATGAAATATTTATTTAAATTTATATTTTCATTTCGTCGAGACAAAACGCGGCGTTGAGTTTCGTTACCTATTCTAATACTATACTATAAACGCGACTATAAACGCAACTGGTTGTGGATTTGATTGCCACTCGAGGAAATGAAATATTTATTTAAATTTACATCTTCATATCTTCAAGCCGAAGAAAAATGGGGAACGAAATGTCTCAACACTAGGTTTCCTTTGCCTACTTTGCTGTGTGCGGGATACAGTATGATAAAAAATAATAACTATCATACTAAGATATACAGCCATATAATGAAAAATCACTAGAACATAGAAAATCACATCAATAGTACATGCACTCTAACGGATGGTAAAGTGATTACGTCTCTTACTTACACAGCATGTTATCATCAAGAAGGCTTTTACGACATGGAGTTTTTTTTATATTTGTATTTTTAGATTATATGATGTGCGATGTTGAGTTCCATTCCTCGACACGTAATGTCTCGTTTTAAGGTGAATAGTTGGACACGGAGTGTCTTCACACTAGGTTCTTCCAATAGGAAGAGAAAAACCAATTCCAATTCCAATAGAAAGTTCCAATTCCAATTTCAATTCCAATAGAAAGAAAAACGTGTAACAATTAATAATAAGCAAAATATTAAAGTTCCAAATTAACTATAAGCTACAGGACCATAAAGCTAAATAGCATATTAATATTGTACAATGATCATATATAAACGAAACGAAAGATCCCAGGGCCCGCAGATCTACGTCATTTGCCACCAAACTTGAAATTTTGAATATTAATAGTCTAATATATAGTTAAAACTATGTATACATACTGTCAATTTACGTCAAAGTAGAAATGCTCGTATTTAAATATGTTTATAAGAATAATGAAAAAAGAAATAATATTTATTATTATCAGACTTTACGTGGACTCCTTCCTGCTACACGTCCTGTAAGTTGTTTATGTTTAATATTGGGGAAAAATACAGTGTACTAGCAAACCTTAATTTTATATATACTATTTACGGTCTATTTCAAGACCCTTTATAAGCACTCAAACCGATCCGATGGCTCAATCATCCTCCCAGAGATATACCTTTATGTTTAACGCTACCTCTGAAAGAGCCCACGTTCAAGTTAGTGATTACACATACTGTCTTAACTACATATTAGACTAATAGTCCTCAAAATTTCGACTTTGTTAAAATGACGTAGGTCTTGGGGCCCTGGGATCTTGGGCTAATAATAGTAATACAATTCAGACCAGCACCTTATGATAATTTGAGAACTGCAAATTATTTATAGCACCTCTACATTCAAATATTAACTTTATTATCACGACATAAAGTTTTGTATTGCTTGTCATTTTACGTATTAATCGCTTTTTGGTGGTTACTTAAGGGAGCGAGATGCTTCATAGTAATTAAATCTTCAACTACTTAATTTAATAATCCAGGATTATGTTGTATAAAATTATTTAATTTTCATGGCGACGGCGTCCCTTCTGAGCGGAAAAGTGTGGCATGGTAGCAGTGACTTTACAATTACAAAACGTTCAGTAAAGTTTAACTTGAAATATAGAAATGATGGTAAAGCTTGCTGAGCTTGCTAGATTCAAAATGACCTACGATGAATAGAAAGAGAATAAAGAGAATTCATGTAAAGTAAACTATTAATTAAACGATAAAGTCAAAAAATCTTGTATCTTCATCTTACTTCTTGAGGGATACACAGACAGGAAGACAGGAAGACGTAGACTCCATTTGCCAATTTCCTTACTTGTTTTTGTTTGTTGGACGAGACAAAAAATCCCATATTATTTGAAATATTTTGTAATTTAGCTCCCTCGATGTGGTGACAAATGTATTGTCATCTCATATATAGTCACGTTTATCGAAAATATGGGACTATGCAGATAAGTTGAGGCCAGCCGTGGCGCAGGGGCTAAAGTTGGTGACTGTAAACGCGACAAGTTGGGGGTTGGAATCCACCTCGAAGAAATTATATATTTAACATTTTCATTTCTACGCTTTGGTGTTGCACCAATGTATGGTGTTCAGTTCAGATACTCAATACACAATGCCTCCGAAATTCGACGAAAACTGAGAAGCGGAGTATCTGCACTGGGCTCCCTCTGCCTATTCTAATATATACGAGTGTATCTCGCGCGTAGCATTAGCATTATTTTTAATTACAACATGAGCCTATATTCTCAAATTGCACGTGAATTCCTTATAAGGCCTCAAGTTACATAAACAGATCCACTAAAATAGCTTTTTCACCCCTAATGAAATTGCCCTCGAACGCCTTCAAAGGACGCCCTTCCATGACCCTTTTAATCAGTATCTTTTCTAGAAATTACCCTTTAATTCAATATCGCAGATACCTACTTGTTGCTATTTGTACGTTCCACATAATTGTTTTAGCTTAGCAATAGCCTAAAGTTTTTGTTTGATAGAAAATTGTTTATGAGAAAATTGAATTACGAGACGACAAAACATTAATCTGTTTTTCCTTGAGACTTGTTTTTGTATATAAATTGTTAGGGTAATTTTAAAACTGTGTCTAGTACGATTTTTTTTATCAAATAACCTTTTTAACTTATTTTAGGATATCGTGGCGCACTATTGTGGGTTCGATTTCTAATGAAAGACATCATTTATTTTGTCTTTCTTTTTGGTAACTAGACAAGGGGCGTAATAAGTTTCGTCAATCAACACGCAATGCCTCGAAAATTGGCAAAATTGCGGATGGTCTGAAGACTAGATTTTCTCTGCCTGACCTATTATATGCGGGATTCAGCGTGAAAGTAAAAAAAAAAATATCAACATAAATGACTATAGGTTCTCCTCTCTTCTCGCGGTAAACAGTTTACGTAAACAAATAATTGTGTTGCCGGTGTAAAAGTGATTATGGGGAATGGTTTTTACATTTTAAAATTATTTATAGTTCGGTATCGCAATTTGAAGTTATCTGAATAAATATGATTTGTGAGCTTAAACATCTTTTGGGAGAAAATTTAAGTTTTTCTTCGTTATAAAACGTGTACAATATCGAGAAATTAGTGACGTAAAGGCTGTGCTATAAACATGTCAAAATAAAGAAATATTTTTTTATAAAATTGAATTTAGAATTGCAATATTATCAATGTATTTGAAATAAATACCATTAATCAATGTCATTTATTGCTCTGAAAATATACCGTTATTTGTTACTAACGCGTTCTCAGCCTAATAAATCATAATCAATAATATTTTTACATTTTTAACAATTGTAAAGTATTATACACAGGAGAGAATTTTTTTTTTTAAAAAGGTATAATAATTTGAATGTTAAACCTGCGCTTCTTGGAAACCGTCCAAGAGCTCTGACCACTAAGTTATTCGTTCTCATCAAGCTACCTCGAAATTCTAATACACTTGCTACAATTTATTTAAGTTTTAGCATCTCCATAGGGAGATTTTTACAAATTTTCGCTATCCAAAGGTAATTACTATGAATTATCATTTGCTGAACACCACGTTTCATCTTGGTCAAAAGCAAGGAAATGACAATAATAAATCTCCCTGAATCGCAATTGAACCCGCAACCATCGCATTAACAGTCAGACGTTATATCGCTGCGCCACGACCGCCTACATAAAATTAATAGATATATTTAATTGTGAATACATTTTCAAACAGTATAATAAATATAAATATTTTCATATATGCGAACATCCCTTTGCTACCTGCTGTTGGTACCATTCTATGCATAACCTTATAAATATATCGGATTTTCACTTTGATCTAGCACCCATGAAACCTCTACAAATGTGCGCTGCCTACGCTTTTACTCACATAATAGAATAATATGCATATTCTTATAAAGAATAATAGGATAGAGAAATGTTATTTTTCTTTTTCAGACAAACTCTTGTTATTTTGCACAATGCAATAAATGTTCCCTACTAGGTACTTTTGTGGTAGATCTAAATATTTAATAGTAGTACTAATATAGGTTTCTTCTAAATATTATATTTAATTTCGTTTCTTAATATTATTTTCAATTCATCATCTATTAATACGGATAGTAGAGTATTGACACTGGATGCTTCCTGCCTGCCCTGCTGGAGTACAGCGTGAATGTGCATCATTTAAGCACCAATATATGATAAATAATATTTTCGAAGTATATTATAAAAATAAAATATATGGCAATAGAATAATAAACATTAATTTTGTAATGAGTACGTTACTTCAGTCCAATGAATATTTTAAAGTCCCAATTTAAATTATATTGGGTTCACCAGTAGGGTGTGGATCTGTGCATCAGTAATTCACTTCAAAGGCCATCAAATTAATCAAATCTATATCCTTTGTGAGGAAAATTACTACCTGTGGAACTATTTCTAGAGCTCGAATAGTTCACATGAATAATGTAGTTGAAAATGGGAACACTGTAACTAGCGCTATCGGTGATTTTATCAGAGTAATGTTATACTACTAGGTACTAGTCTGGAAATTAATATAGCAATATGTAGGGTAAGTTTTATTATTAGGTGTAATATGATATTAAATAATTTTATAGGCCGTAATGGCGCAGTGGGACAGTCTGAATGTATACGAGATGATTTCGGTGATGTCGATTTGGGTTCGATTTCCTCTTAAGGGAATGAATTATTTTTCCCTCTTCTCTGAGTCAAAAAAATATATTGACTTCCGCCACTGAGCATGTGATGTTTTGAATTCGGATAGAGAGCATCGCGTCTTAGCACGAGATTCTCTCTAGATAGCTTTTTATAAGAGAACGAAGGGAAAAAAAGATACGATATATTTGTTTAGTTATACCAACATTTTCATCAATAGGGTACTTAATGTAATTTATTGACTGTTTACATCCAATACACCTGTTACAACAATTTTACTAAGCATATATTCGTATGATTTAATATATTTATATAAGTACATATATTTAAGAAAAAGAAAGCCCTTTTCGAGATCCTTAAATTACTAAGTAAATATAATAATATATGGATATTTTTATGAATACATATATTTGCGTAGGCACTTAGAAAGGTCGTAGAGTCTTGACTTTCAATAAACTTCGATTATTCTGATATTTATTAATAAACTTATACGACTTTAGCCTTGACTTTGAGTATGTAAGTATTCGTTGATATTTAGACTGCATATTACATTCTAACAACTTAAGCATGAATTACATAAATAATATTCATATAGACATTACTACTAATAAATAATCTAATCAAAGGTTCAGTTTCTTATTTTTTTACCACAATAGGGTATTTACCACAATCAAGACACCAAAATTTTCGAATTCAGAATTTTAGAATTCGAAACATAGTGTGTTGAGTTGCGGAACTTAACGACGCACTTTATCTTAGCAGATCGAGTTGTGTAATATGTACCTAATTCATTTTGCTATTCGTGTTATTAGCAATCTAGTTACGGCATAGTAACTGATCGATCCGCGCAAGCCTAATTTAAATGTACTATAGGCTGATATTATGTAGTCGGAGACTATATTTGTTTGACGGCACTTATCTCAAGAATTACTTTGTTTTTCACAGCAGAGTAGGCAAAGGGAACTTAATATTAAGACACTCCGTCCCCATACTTTGCCTAATTATAGAGTCGTTATGTGGTGAGTGGCGGTACCCAACGCCGCGCTTTGCCTCCACACCAATGCGAAGAAAAGAAAATATAAAATACTTAATTAATATTGAACCCACAACCAGTAGCGTTCACGGTCACTAGTTTTTAGTATTGAAAAAATCTTTCTGTGTTAAATACTCCATTTATCGGTTCGATGTGACCCACTGAACCGGTGGTCACAATTATCGTATCATACAGAAAAACTACTTTAAAGATTCTTCTCCATAATAGTTCTTAAAAATAATTGTAATTTACTTAAAAACAACAATTTCTTAATTCCAGCTCTTCCCAGCCTTTTTGCATTTTGAGCAAATGTTAACGGTAATATTTTTAACAATTTTAATACCACCATTTACATAATAGATCAAAATGTATTATTTCGTTACGTATATTTGATACTATCGATAATTGACAACTCGAAGGCTTGCAAGCACACCGTCCTCTGTCGTATACCTCGATAGGAAAAAAATAAGCTAAAAAGGTCTTGCTCTTATTCCCTTAACTCAAGTAGAGTCTAAGCAATTCTCAAGTCTAAGTGTAGTTACACAAGTACATCACTACAGTATCTAAGTCGTTAAGTATTTGAACAAGCACCTAATTTTATGAGTCCTCGTAATGGCTCACAATTTGCTTTCACGTCTTATATCGCTCTTTTTATAAGCCTTTTCTTCAATCGGGCTTTTTATATAAAACACGGATATTTTTTTCATATATCAGAGACATGGACTCACTAAATATTATAATTATTCAAGATGTTTGTATATGGTGAAGAGAAAATATATTCCCGATTTGGGTATAAATTAAGAAACTTCTTAAAACATTTTAAGATGGAATTATAGGTAAGTCTATTTTTTAAAAAAGAATATTAGATGTAATATTGTTAGCAAACTCGAGTAAAAGAGGGCAGTTGTAGGCGATGAAGACCATAAACGTAATAAAATTGTGTCAATCGGGCCAGCTGCTTGGAGACAACAGCCCTTATTGGATCGAAACTCATATTGTTTGTTATTGACGTTACGTTAAATCTGTTTCCAAATAATTTAGAAACACATTATAGACGATTATGTGTTTCCGAACCTTAATACCTATAAAATAACAACAATCATGTGTGTTTATTTTGTATATAATAACCACTTCTGATTTCTAACAATTATGAATTCTCTAATGAATTATCTTGTAAATGCTAAATTTGACTATAAAATAATACTGTAATAACAAAATAATGTAATCTTCTTGTTAATCCTCAGGCATTGTCATTTGAAAATAGAGTTCCTTTGATCAAAAGGAATTTTCGAGTAATTTAGTTTCTCAAGCGGATATCGTTACTTTGAAAGTTGGCAATTACTTTATAAACTACATATTACAATTATACACAGGAGAGAATTTTTTTTTTTAAAAAGGTATAATAATTTGAATGTTAAACCTGCGCTTCTTGGAAACCGTCCAAGAGCTCTGACCACTAAGTTATTCGTTCTCATCAAGCTACCTCGAAATTCTAATACACTTGCTACAATTTATTTAAGTTTTAGCATCTCCATAGGGAGATTTTTACAAATTTTCGCTATCCAAAGGTAATTACTATGAATTATCATTTGCTGAACACCACGTTTCATCTTGGTCAAAAGCAAGGAAATGACAATAATAAATCTCCCTGAATCGCAATTGAACCCGCAACCATCGCATTAACAGTCAGACGTTATATCGCTGCGCCACGACCGCCTACATAAAATTAATAGATATATTTAATTGTGAATACATTTTCAAACAGTATAATAAATATAAATATTTTCATATATGCGAACATCCCTTTGCTACCTGCTGTTGGTACCATTCTATGCATAACCTTATAAATATATCGGATTTTCACTTTGATCTAGCACCCATGAAACCTCTACAAATGTGCGCTGCCTACGCTTTTACTCACATAATAGAATAATATGCATATTCTTATAAAGAATAATAGGATAGAGAAATGTTATTTTTCTTTTTCAGACAAACTCTTGTTATTTTGCACAATGCAATAAATGTTCCCTACTAGGTACTTTTGTGGTAGATCTAAATATTTAATAGTAGTACTAATATAGGTTTCTTCTAAATATTATATTTAATTTCGTTTCTTAATATTATTTTCAATTCATCATCTATTAATACGGATAGTAGAGTATTGACACTGGATGCTTCCTGCCTGCCCTGCTGGAGTACAGCGTGAATGTGCATCATTTAAGCACCAATATATGATAAATAATATTTTCGAAGTATATTATAAAAATAAAATATATGGCAATAGAATAATAAACATTAATTTTGTAATGAGTACGTTACTTCAGTCCAATGAATATTTTAAAGTCCCAATTTAAATTATATTGGGTTCACCAGTAGGGTGTGGATCTGTGCATCAGTAATTCACTTCAAAGGCCATCAAATTAATCAAATCTATATCCTTTGTGAGGAAAATTACTACCTGTGGAACTATTTCTAGAGCTCGAATAGTTCACATGAATAATGTAGTTGAAAATGGGAACACTGTAACTAGCGCTATCGGTGATTTTATCAGAGTAATGTTATACTACTAGGTACTAGTCTGGAAATTAATATAGCAATATGTAGGGTAAATTTTATTATTAGATGTAATATGATATTAAATAATTTTATAGGCCGTAATGACGCAGTGGGACAGTCTGAATGTATACGAGATGATTTCGGTGATTTCTATTTGGGTTCGATTTCCTCTTAAGGGAATAAATTATTTTCCCCCCTTCTCTGAGTCAAGAAAAAATATTGATTTCTGCCACTGAGCATGTTATGTTCTGAATTCGGACGGAGAACACCGTTTCTTAACACGAGATTCTCTCTAGATAGCTCGTTATAGAGTAAGAAGAAAAAAAAATAAACACCATATTTGTTTAAATATTCGAACATTTTCATCAATTGGGTACCTAATGTAATTTATTGACTGTTTATATCCCATTCACCTGTTACAACAATTTTACTAAGCATATATTCGTATGATCTAATATATTTATATAAGTACATATATTTAAGCAAAATAAAGCGCTTTTCGAGATCCTTAAAGTACTAAGTAAATATAATAATATATGGATATTTTTATGAATACATATATTTGCGTAGGCACTTAGAAAGGTAGAGTCGTAGAGTCTTGACTTTCAATAAACTTCGATTATTCTGATATTTATTAATAAACTTATACGACTTTAGCCTTGACTTTGAATATGTATGTATTCGTTGATATTTAGACTGCATATTACATTCTAACAACTTAAGCATGACTTACATAAATAATATTCATATATACTTTACTACTAATAAATAATCTAATCAAAGGTTCAGTTTCTTATTTTTTTTACCACAATAGGGTGTCAAGACACCAAAATTTTCGAATTCAGAATTTTAGAATTCGAAACATAGTGTGTTGAATTGCGGAGCTTAACGACGCACTTTATCGTAGCAGATCGAGTTGTGTAATATGTACCTAATTCGTTTTGCTATTCGTGTTATTAGCAATCTAGTTACGGCATAGTAACTGATCGATCCGCGCAAGCCTAATTTACATGTACTATAGGCTGATATTATGTAGTCGGAGACTATATTTGTTTGACAGCACTTATCTCAAGAATTACTTTGTTTTTTTCACAGCAGAGTAGGCAAAGGGAACTTAGTATTAAGACACTTCGTTCCCCATACTTTGCCTAATTATAGAGTCGTTATGTGGTGAGTACCCAACACCGCGCTTTGCCTCCACACCGATGCGAAGAAAAGAAGATATAAAATACTTAATTAATATTGAGCCCACAACCAGTAGCGTTCACGGTCACTAGTTTTTAGTATTGAAAAAGTCTTTCTGTCTTAAATACTCTATTTATCGGCTCGATGTGACCCACTGAGCCGGTGGTCACAATTATCTCATCATACAGGAAAACTACTTTAAAAATTCTTCTCCATAATAGTTCTTAAAAATAATTTTAATTCACTTAAAAATAACAATTTCTTAATGCCAGCTCTTCTTAGCCTTTTTGCATTTCAAGCAAACGTTAACAAATATTTTTAACAATTTTAATACCACCATTTAACATTTTATATAAAAATGTATGATTTCGTTACGTATATTTGATACTATCGATAATCGACAACTCGAAGGCGAGCGAGCACACCGTTCTCTCTCGTATACCTTGATACGCAAAAAAAAATTAGCTAAAAAGGTCGTGCTCTTAATCCCTAAAACCAAGTAGAGTCTAAGCAATTCCCAAGTCTAAGTGTAGTTAGACAAGTACATCACTATAGTATCTAAGTCGTTAAGTATTTGAACAAGCATCTAATTTTATGAGTCCTCGTAATGGCTCACAATTTGCTTTCACGTCTTATATCGCTCTTTTTATAAGCCTTTTCTTCAATCGGGCTTTTTTTATATAATAAACGGATATTTTTTTCATATATCAGAGACATGGACTCCCTAAATATTATAATTATTCAAAATGTTTGTACATGTTGAACATTTGATTATAAATTAAGAAACTTTTTAAAACATTTTAAAATGGAATTATAGGTAAGTCTATATTTTAAAAAGGAATATCAGATGTAATATTGTTAGCAAACTCGAGTAAAAGAGGGCAGTTGTAGGCAATGAAGACCATAAACGTAATAAAATTATGTCAATCGGGCCAGCTGCTTGGAGACATCAGCCCTTATTGGATCGAAACTCATATTGTTTGTTATTGACGTTACGTTAAATCTGTTTCCAAATAATTTAGAAACACATTATAGACGATTATGTGTTTCCGAACCTTAATACCTATAAAATAAAAACAATCATGCGTGTTTACTTTGTATATAAAAACGTTAACCACTTCTGATTTCTAACAATTATGAATTCTCTAATGAATTATCTTGTAAATGCTATGAAATAATACTGTAATAACAAAATAATGTAATCTTCTTGTTAATCCTCAGGCATTGTCATTTCGAAATAGAGTTCCTTTGATCAAAAGGAACTTTCGAGTAATTTAGTTTCTCAAGCGGATATCGTTACTTTGAAAGTTAGCAATTACTTTATAAACGGAATTTATTAAATATCAGCTTAACAGTTATCGATTTCCATTTAAAACAGTTAAGACGTTGTAATATAAGAAAGTATAAGGACTTCAACTAAACAAAAATCTAATCTAGACTATTTAGCTTCATTCACACTTTTGATTATGTCAATATTCACAAAGCAGTAACGTGAACTTTGAGTGTACGTTTTGTATCTCTCGTAGCGCTCATAAAGAAAATCTAGGCTAGAGTGCTCTAAAAACAGATTTATTTGTTAACATTGTAATGAACCTTGTTTTATGACTAGTACTCACGTGATATCGACTTTTACTATTTTTTTTATCAGTTTCACACTGTATCCCACACTCGGTAGAGTAGGCAGAGGAATCTTATTGCTAAGACACTCCGTTGTCCATTTTCCAACGAATTCTGAAATCATTTCGTGTTGAGTGGCAGAACTTGAAGCCGCACTGCGACACTAGAGTGAAGAAATGAAAATATAAATTTAAATAAGTATTTCATTTTCTCCAGTGGGGATCGAACCCACAACCATCCGCGTTTACAGTAACATACTTGTGAACTTGCTCCACGACTGGTCTCAATCTCACTATTACTATCTCCTTTATAGTAAAAACCACTGAAAACTAATTAACATTAAAAATAAACAAGTTATCTTTATTCTGATTCAAATTGCTACCATAGTTCTCATGGTGAATAGACAGAACTGTATATAAGTTTTTCTGTCTTGTTAATTTTATAAAACATTGCATTTCTACTGCGTTGTGTTTCATCTATATATATAAAAGGACTTGTTCTGACTGACTGAGGTAAGACGCACGCACAGCCGTAACCGCTGTGCCTAGAAACGTGAAATTTGGACACATGTTTATTTTTGTAATCTGGACATCCACTAAGAAAAGATTTTGAAAAATGTTAACCCTAAAGGATGAAATACAGGTTGAAAGAGTGTATGGATTTTTTTTAAAAACGGCACCGATTATTGACCACGTGTTTCGTGGTTTTTTTTAGAATTCACCCCTAAGGGCGCAAATAAGCAGGCGAAGCTGCACGCGCCCGCTAGTTTATAATAAAAATTTAATACGTTTTTTTTCATCCCGCATAAATCAAGGTATAAAGAAGGGACCTCATATAGAGACACTTTTTTTTCTACTTTACGCCCAATTTTTTAGATATTGCATGTGCAGTGACGGAACCCAACGCTGCGTTTTGGAAATATATTTGTGTACTAGTCCTTACGCAAATTTTCACAAATTAGGTGTTTTAAAGTCTAATTTTCCCGAATCAGCAGTAAGTGCTCATAACGCTCAACAATTTTCCCTGAGGCGCTATATTAACATCTCTCAAGATTTAGCTGAGTTGCTTGCTCCGTTTCTACATTAGCATTTCAAAACATACCCATGTGTTTCCGAACATTAATACCTATAAAATAAAAACAATCACACAATCCGTCTAGTAATTTCCTTTAAAAAACACATTCCCGGCATTGAGTTCCGCTACTCATTTCGCGCATAGTCTCGAAAAATTTGGTGGAGAGTGAAGGACGGACTTAACAATAGGTTATCTCTGCCTACCCTACTTTAAACTGAATAAAATATAAAGATTAAATGTTTTAATTACTTTTGTAATATTTTATTAATATATACTACAAGTATATACTTGTAGTATATACTACAAGTATATACTACAAGTATCTTGTTGTAGCTACTTTGCGTATCTGCTTATTTCTTATATAGTCCACATCTGAATACGCAAGCAAACAAAAATCCAGTAAAAGCTTTCCATAGCAATCATACTGTCGTATACAACCTTATAATGGAAAATCAGAATAAAACACAAGCATCAGATAGAACATGCATTCTAATGGACGGTAAATTACGTCTCTTATCGGGAAAGCCTTTACGGTTCAGCTGTACAGCGGTTTTTTTTATTTATATTTGAATTGATTATGTTAGGAGCGACGTTGCGTTATTAAAGCGAATAGTAGGGAACGGAGTGACTTAACACTAGGTTCCCTCTAACCACCTCGCTACATCGTGGATGTAGTGTGAAGTAAAATAAATTGAAAGAAAAACATGTAAATTACACAAATAATAACACAAAATATCAAAATTTCAAATTAAATATAAACTACAAGTCTCTAAATAATAAAACATCTCTATATTAATATTATACAATAAACGTATAGTATAGTACCCAGACCAACACTGTGATACTTTGCGAACTGCAAATTATTTATAGAATTCTACATTCAAATTTTAACTTTATCGTCATGCCATAAAGTTTTGTATTGCTTGTCATTTTACGTATTAATCGCTTTTCGGTGGTTACCTATAGAATGGGAGGGAGATGCTTCATATTAATTAAATCTTCAAGTACTTAATTTAATAATCGAGGATTATGTTGTATAAAATTGTTTAAGCTCCACAGCGTTCTTTCTGGTTCAGAAATGTGGTAACAGTGATTATTATAGGTTCAAATTTTACGTAGTTTAAGTTGACATATAGAAACAATAGTTAGGTTCGCTTAGCTTGCTGGATTCAAAATGTCCTGTGATAAATAGAAGAAAAAATCTCCATTTTTTCTTTTATTAAAGATAAACGATTATTTTTACTTAAAGTTGTAAATTCTAGTACATTTTACTTTTTCCGAGGTGTTCGCGAACAAATTTTCACCTGCAAATTTGTGTTTATTAGACGAAACAAAAAATGTCGTATTGTTTAATATATTTTGAAATTTACCTCTCTCGAGACGAGGAAAATTTATAGCCATGTTCTCAGTATACATTTTCCAATTATGCCACGGTCATTGTGGTGTAAAACGCAACAGATTGTGGGTGCCAGTCCCACCCGAAGAAATGAAATATTTAATATTTTCATTTCTTGGTTCTGTTGTCGAGACAAAGCGCAGCGTTGAGTTCCGCCATTCAATACGCAATGTCTCCAGAAGTTCGCGAAAGCTGGGGAGTGGAGTGTCTTATCATTAGGCTCTCTCTGCTACGTGTGAGATACAACATGAGATAAAATGTAGATAGCATTGATTTTAAATTATCCAATTATTGATATAATAGTACAACTATAAGAAATCCTATATTCTCAAATCCTATATTCTCAAACCTATATTCTCAAATCGCACGTGAATTTCTTATAAGACCTCAAGTTACATAAAAACAGAACCAATAAAATAGCTTTTTTTTTCCTAATGAAATTGCCCTCGAACGTCTTCAAAGGACGCCCTTTCATGACCCTTTTAATCAGTGTCTTTTCTAGAAATTATCTTTTAATTCAATATCGTAGATATCTACTTGTTGCTATTTGTACATTCCTGGTAATTCTTTTAGATCAGCAATAACCCAAAGTTTTTAGGATAAAATTGAATTACGAGAGGACAAAACATTCATTTCTGTTTTTCGTGAATATAATGAAAATGTTGCTTAAGACTTGTTTTTTTTGTATATAAATTATTAAGGTAATTGTAAAAGTGTGTCTACCACGATTGTTTATCCAACAACATTTTCAAATCAATTTGGGCTATCGCCTGACAGTACAAGTCGACGGTTGTGGGATCGATTCTTAAACTTAATTTTCTCACTCTAGTAAAAAAGCATTGCGAGGCATTGCGTGTTGAGTTCCATCACTCAACACGCAATGCCTCGAGAATTAGCAAAAAGTGGGCAACGAAGTGTTTTGACACTAGAATCCCGCAGCTAACTCTGCTATACACTGGATGTGATTGAAGCTCAAAAAAACTATATCAACCAAATAAGTTACACTACCTTCCCTAAGTATATAGGTTCGTTATAAAATTATAACACATATCAATATTAATTCATAATGGCTCAAAATCAAAATATTCTTTATTTAATGAGGCTATTACAAGCACTTTTGGATCGTCAAGTTACATAGAAATGTCAGTAATGTCAGTCCTACAAGATGGTTGAAATGCAGTTTTACTCTACAGAACCATCTTAAAAAATCACTTTAAAATGTTGACTTTGTTTACCGTACCGTACCGTTTATAAAATATATACATAAATTTATATTAGTACATATATACTAATATATATATAATCAGGAAAGTACGTCTATTGACACATTTAAGATAAGAGTGAAACAGCAGCTGTTTAAACAAGTTATTGTCCGCAAATAATCATCTGTTTACTATTTATAACAAACGATCAATTATAATTCTATTAATTTACCAATTTTATATGTATATATTTATGTCTAATATGTGTTGTGTATGTACATGTGTATGTATGTATATGTGTATATATGTAAAGTTATGTATGTAAGTATGTGTTGCTCTTGCACTTTTAGACCTGCAAATAGTTTCTACCTTTTCTCATACCCATAGGTTGACTGGAAGAAATCTCTATTAGAGATAAGTCCACCTTTGCCAACAATGTAACAATATTATGGTATTAATGTGAATCACAAAATGCAATAAAGAGTATAATATATATTTAAGAAAAATAAAACCCTTTTCGAGAACCTTAAAGTACTTCGTAAACATAATAATGTATGGATGTTTTTACCAATATATGTATTTGCGTAGATACTTAGGCAGGTCAAAGAGTCTTGACTTTCAATAGACTTTCATTATTCTGATATTTATTAATGAAATTATTTTGACTTTAGCTTTAACTTTGAGGATCCGAATATTCTATATTTATTTTCACCTAGAATATGAAAAAAAACTTACTATCAAGACCCCTAAGTTCCACGATTTCAATCGAGATATAATGTGTTGAGTTGCGAAACTTAACGACGCGCTTTATCTTAGCAGTTCGAAACATCGAATAAGAATTGAACCCGCTACTATCACAGACACTCAGACGCTTCGATTACGCCATAACTAACTATGATAAATATAAATGAATACACTCTGTACACCCAAAAACTACTTAAAGCGAAAGTTGCTTTATCCTGGATCCTTGTATGTTTTGGTAGGCAGTCTTTTAGTGTCACGCATTCATGCAGCTTTAAAGTCAACGTTATTAAGAGATACAAGAATTTATGCAACGATTTTGTTGCATTTTATATGAAATTTGTCGCGCAATCAAATTCTTCAGGGCACTTTCCCGTCTTACTGTTACGAAATTTGACGCGAAATGTGAAATTACAATACAAATTGCAGAAAAAAATCGAAAAGAAGACATAGAAAACGAATAATTACAAACTTATATTAGTAGTTTAAATCAAAAAGTGCATATTGTTCCGCCAACTTGTCGCAACCGTTACTTCGTCAAATTTCCTAAGTTGTACGGCACCCACGGCGGGTGAGTCCGACTCGCACTTTACCATTATTTTAGAAAAAAAAGATTCTTTCTACGTGTGAAAAACAGTTTTTTCCATTGTTTACCTGAATTCAAGACATTGGGTTGTAGAATGGTGCTCCTCAAACTCAATTCCGGACTTACCAGATAAGAAAAAAATCTCATCTAAATATTTTAAAGAAAATTTAAAAAAGAAACGTTTAACTACCTTGAGAAATGCTGCTCGAAACAAATTTTATGTAGTTATTATTTCAATAAAGTGTAAGTGGTAAGATCAACTGCATTTGCCCGTCTAGACATCTGCATTGCTTTTATAAGGGATGTCTACCGTCTGATAACTTTTAAACACGCTTCTTTTAAAATTATATTGCGCTTCAAGTTTTATTTACTTTTAAGAATAGAGAATTATTATTATGTTATATATTTTTTTATTATAAGATATCAAAGTTCAAATGTTGGATAAAGGCTTTTTTTATTCTCTTTTTTAGTTTCACACTGTCGTAGAGGGAACCTGGGAACTTAGTGTTGAGGTATTCCGTTCAAAATAAGGCACCTGTTAATTACATTTATCAGAATTACATATGAGTATATACTTACTTATGTTATAGTAACAAAATATCTAAGTTTTATTTCTTTAAGATCTTAGTAGTTATTCCAATGCTATTTATTTTATATTTATTAACTGTGAGAAGACAGTCCCTATATTTTATTATGTGAGTTAAATTATATTCAGATTCTATAAGTAGAATAATATTTATTTTATATAAAAGTCATCGCCCTTATGGGATGAAAGTAAAGGGCTTTACCATATCGCACATACAAAATATTGAGATATATTCTTCCTAGCGTCGGAACAAAATAAGGAAATGAAAACTGTCATAAAGACTATGCTTACTAATGGATGATGTTTTTCGAATATAGCAGGGTTGGCAGAGGGAACCTAGTGTTCAGAAACTCAGTTCCCCAAAACTAAAATATTGGTTTGGTTAAAGGTGCTAATTTTAGGAACTATTGGTTATATTTATTTTTTACTAGCGGCCCGCTTAAAATACATGATTATTGATTAATTAAACAGAATTGATTGACTATGATGACTTCTAATATGATTTTTTAACTACATTATTGTAATTTCTATAAGATTTTTTTATTGTTTTGAATAAAAATTTATTTATTTTTATTTTTGTAACATTATGTTCTTTTAATCTACGTAATGTACGTCTCATCATAATTTAAAAACTCTGTTGAATGTGCTGATGTCAGTGAATAATTTAATTTACTCTTTCAGAAACAGCCTTAAATGTTAAATTATTGATTCGAAGGATTCATAATATTCTTTGTAACATAACTGTAATAATTGCATATTAACTTCTGTACAGTTTTTAAATTAGTTACATATATTATATGAACGAACCAACCAAAAAATCTTTGTATTTACTTGATATTTCTTTCAAGATCGTTTTTTATGTCTGTGTTAAATTAATTACGACTTAAACTTAACTGTTATGATTTATGAAGGTAATCTCCACTAATAATTCAATTTTGTTTACTTTATTGTATAAAATATTATATAATAGTGCTTCAACAATATATATTTTTATCAACAGTCATATAACCCAGACGTTTCGAATGTCATTCTTTGGCCAAGAATCTTACCAGCGCGATTGCTATAAAATATTCGCAAGCAAGCTAATGCCTTGAGTTCATTCAAATGACGATAACTTGTTTTTTAATGAACCGATTTTGATGAACTAAACTTTAGTAGTAGTTAAGTTGAGTTAAAACAAAGCAATTGTTTGAATGAGTTTTCAGTAAATCAGTTTAGTACTTTTAGAGAAAAATGTGGACAAAAAAATATCGGCAGACAGACAAGAAATTCAAAAAAAATCTTTTTGCTTTCTATTATTCTTTTTAACTGTCCCTCTATCCGTTTCAGTCAAAATTACTAAATGTACAGACCAAATATTTTTACTATCTAATTATATATAGAGATTAAAAGCTATTAAAGGCTACAAACAATGTAATCGTTTCGAAATAACCCACTGTACTCTTACCTACAGTAATAGCTCCCTCCCGCACTCAGAGTACAAAAATCTAATTATTTAAAGAGTCAGTGATAAAAAAATACCATACGTTTTGAATATTTTTCACAGTGAGACAGAAAATCTAAATTATATTGTTACCATTTTTAAAATTTTTAAAGTATTATTCTACACTAAGGAAAGAAAAATACTTATAAAGAAAACGTATAACAATTTGAAAGTATTTATATTTTTTTTTTTTTTATTTATTTCAAAAAATTCGTGCATAACAAAAACAGTTTAAGACGATAATAACTACAGTAGTTTGAAACTGTGTCGCAGTTATCAACGCCCGCCTCACAAGCGTCCTTTCAAAAGTTACATCAGTTAATCAAAAAAAAAAAATTAATTAAAAATTAAACTTAATTGCATAATACAAAGCAAATTATTATACATAAGAAAAAATTGAGAAAATATAACAAAACCATGACAAATAATATTAATAATAAAAAATAATAGTAATAATAAATAAAAAATAATAATAAAGGATGTAATATATTTAGATAAAATAATAAATGTATAAATATATAAATGTAACATACATTTTGTGTGTGTGTGATATGAATATGTGTGTGTGTGTGTGTGTGTGTGTATGTGTATGTATAGATGTGCTTGCTTAAGTGTGCTTGAAGATATATACAAATAACCTTATTTAGGTAGCTAGGAGGTCTTCTGTTTGATAGTAGTTTAATGTTAATAACCAGTTTGATAGTTTCTTTTTACATTGGTGAGAGGTTAGAGGGTATATGTTTATTTTATTATTGATAGCATTGTACAATATGGGACTGAGATAATAATGTTGTCGATTTGAAGAGGCCTTATGCCGCAATTCTATTTGACAGATTTTATGAGGTCTACGCTTATTGAGCAAATTCTGAGTACCAAAGGAGGTAGTTCGATGTTTTCGTAAAATAGAGCAGAGAACAAATAGTTGCCGAACCGTTAACACTTTACATGATTGATATAACTCTTCTGTTGGGAAACGAACAGGTTTGGATAGCATGACCTTAAGGACACATCTTTGGACTCTTTCAAGTGAACGAAGAGTTGTTTTATTAGCCCCGCCCCATGTCGGTATGCAATAGGTTAGTAATGATTGCACAAGGGCGTAATAAATCATTTTTAGTACTTCTAAGCCGGCGCTAGACCTTAGTTGCTTAAAGATGAATGTTAACTTTCGTATACGAGAAGCTAGAGCTTGTATATGGTTTTTCCAAGAAAGGCTTTCATCGATAAGGACGCCAAGATACTTTATAGATCCAGATCTGGTTATTTTAGAGCAATTACAGGCTTTACATAACTCATTGGAATATTTATGGGCAGCAATGGAGAACGATTCAGAGGGTATGGAACGCTTATAACCAAATGTTATAAACTGTGTTTTATCTAAATTTAAAGTTAGCATATTACATGATAACCAGCTAATAACAATGGATAAAGCTTTTTCACTGCACTTAAGTGTATCAGTCCAACTAATACCATTAATAAGCAGGGCGGTGTCATCTGCATATGTAATAATTTTGCAGTTGGGTATGTCTAAATTACAGAGCTCATTAATGTATATTAAAAAGAGAGTGGGTCCCAGTACACTACCCTGCGGTACTCCATATGAGAGATTTGCTTCATCGCTGATGTTTCCATTTATAACAACGAATTGTTTTCTGTCAGTCAGATAGCTTTTAAAAAGATCTAAGGCAATACCTCTGATACCGACACCCTCCAATTTCTCGAACAGAAGAGGTAGAGACACCGTATCGAAGGCTTTTGAAAGATTCAAGAATATACCAATGGTCTTCTTTTTACTGTCAAGGTCCTGTACCACGCTATCCACTAAACTCATGACTGCATCCTCTGTAGATTTGCCAGCTCTAAAGCCATATTGGTTAGAGGCAAGCAAATCGTATGTATCTAAATAAGAGACTAGTCTTTTATTCATAAGTTTTTCGAGAATTTTGGAAAGTGTACTCAAAACAGATATTGGTCTGTAATTATTTAGACTATCTTTACTACCTTTTTTGTGGATAGGGTGAACAATAGCTTTTTTGAAGACTCTAGGGAATTTACCCTGGGAAAGGCACAGATTACAAACCCAAGTTATTGCAGGAGTAAGGATGTCTGCAGTAGCTTTAAGGATAGAAGATGCTATTCTATCCCACCCCACTGCACAATGGTTTTTTAAACCATTGATAATAGATTTTATTTCAGAATCATTAGTGCTATAAATAAACATCGAGTTCGGCTCTCTCTGGGATACCACGAAGGGCAGATATTGCTCTGAAATGCCATTAAAACGAATATCAGAAGCCAGTCTTTGGCCTATACTTGCGAAATAATTATTTATTTTATTTACAGCGTCGATTGGATTGTTAGCCAATTTTAACAGACTATTTGAAACCTTAGTGTTATCATTAGTTAAGTTTGTTATTTTTTTAATAACATTCCAAGTTCTTTTCGTATTTTTATTAGCCTTCTGAAATTCATTCCTCTCATAATTCGTTTTTATTTTCTTTAATATATTATTACAAAAATTCCTGTAGCGTGTGTAAGTTAATTTGGCAATGGCGTTATTAGGGTCTTTCTTTGTTTTTTTGTATAGTTTATCTCGGTTTCGAATACAGCGGAGTAAACCCGGTGTTATCCATGGTTTAATAATTCGCTTCCTACATGAAGATAGTCTGGTACATGTATGACTTTGAATAATGAAGGACAAACTGGATACAAGTTTCTCCGCTGCATCTTCTGGATCATTGCTGTTTAAAATATCAGTAAAATCAAATTTTTTGATAGTACTAACAACAGCTGCTTCATCCACATATGTGACGGAATTTGCTGTCTTTTCTGTACTTAATGTTCTGTCCGTATTTTCACAGCAAATGCAAACAGGACAATGGTCTGTAAATGGAGCATCCAATACAAACGTAGCTGAATTTTTATGACTTCGGAAGATTATATGATCCAGACAGTTATCACTTCTAGTGGGAAAAAAGTGAGTTGGTACCAGACCATGTGTTGCACAAAGGTTCAAGTATTCTTCCGAACGTGAGTCAGATATTTGGCTTCTTATATTAATATTGATATCACCTATAATAACCAATGTTTTAAATTTGGTTAATAAAGTTAAAACGTCGTCCAAGCTATTTAAAAAAGCATTGATGCACTTATACGAAGGAGAACGATATAGAGCAAGTATAACAAATGTTGAGGAAAGCACAATTTGAAGGCAATTTGCCTCCCTAATATTAGGTTCAGTAACTTCGCCACATAAAATATTTCTAATATATACAACAACACCGTCATTTTGATTAGTATGACGTGTCATAAAGGAGTTAAAGCCTGGCAGTGCTGGTAAGACGGAAACCTTGCTCAACCAACATTCAGAAAGTACCAAAACATCAACTTGGAAACTTGTTCTCTTTAGCAAAAGCAAGAGTGAGTCAAAGTTACAGCTTATGCTACGTATATTGACGTGAAAGATCTTTATTCCATTAGTATATTGTAAAAATTGGCCACATTGCTCAGGGGAACAAAGCTGAGAGTGAGGTGTTAAAATTTCCTCAAAATCTTCAATCATATTTCCGACCACCATTGTTTGATTGGGCATAAACACAGGTACAATATAACATCCTACAATTTCTGACCATATTTCCAATGTTCTTCTTTATGTTAGTAGAAGTAATGAACAATAGTCTAATATTTACTGATAAATCATTACAATTCAAACTAGCTAAGACCTTATTTTTGAAGAACTTATTTTTGAGATTGTAAATTAACGGAATATGTGTATGTCGTGTATTTTTATTAACATAGATATGTAAATGGTTGTTGTAGAACAGCATGAATGGCTTACAATAAATTAAGTAGATATAATATATATAGTTAAAATCAATAAGCATTAAATTATATGAAAGTAAGTTCAAAATGACTATAAAGTAAACCTTAAATAATTCACAATTGTCTAGTCATTGTTTTGGTATATCTGGTAGATCCGCTTCATTCTTAACAATCACATATCTTTCTCCTTCTTTTTTTCTTAATAATATCTTGCCATTAGAAATCCAACAATGGGAGTAATTATTCAATTTGGCAAAGTCTCGTGCAAGAAAGAAAAGCCTTTTCATTTTTGGTGTCAAACTCTCCGATATAAACACTGGTTTGGAAGGTCCTGATAACTTTAATTTGTCAGTTGTTAATCTATTGTTCTCTCGGTTGCTCTTTCTGAACATTTGGATGACCTTTTCCTTCATAATTACTCCCGTGAAATCAACTAAGACAGTGCGATTAGTTGAGTCGCGGGAATTGACACGAAATACGTCCTTAATTTCATGTGCCTTAATGGGAACATTCAAACTGTTGCCCACCGAAATAACAGTGTTGAGCAATTTGTCTTTCGTTTCAGAAGGCACTGTTGGAATATTTTTTATTTCTATGCAGGTCGACCTCGACAAACGCTCGTAGTTTTCTATTCTGGTTTCCAACGATTCTATCTGAAGAAGATTCTGCTGCTTTTCCTTTTCTAATTTGTCCAACTGTGTGATGACGGAGTCGTATTTTTGTGATAGGAACTCAACTGATGTTTGTATATCGCGGTTTTGTCGTTTTATTTCATCAACAGCTGCAGATAAATTTTCCAATTTATGATTTTGTTCTTTTTTAAGAACTTCAAGAAGTTCTTTAAATTCAGTGATAAATGAGGATAGTTTTTCACCAATTTCATCTGAAGGCGATCGCCTACGTTTTTGTCGAAGTGTCATTATCGGGGTAGCTACTTCGGATTGAACGTTGGTCACCTTATTAAGATTTGGTTCCGGGATATCATGCGAAAGTGGTGATGACAACGACGATTTAGGAGGAGTTCTTTTTAGAGGCATTTTAGCGGTAGGATTTATGTATTAAGCCAGACAAAAGTGAAAATGATAATTAAAATAAAATAAAAATATAATAATAATTTAAAAAAAGAAAGAAAAAGTCAATTCACTCATACACAGTTCGAAGTGGGATTGGAACGCACATCAGGTGTCAAGCCAGTCGTTGAGACTTGTTATGAAGCCGTTGAGCTATGGCTTCCTAAAGCACACGGTTGTAAATACGTATCTGTAGGTTGGACACTAAGGCTCATAATCTATTATATTCTCTAAAGTAGTTAAGTTCAAAGGTCAGGCTTTGACTCGTCTAACGGCTCACTATTTAGACAAAGAACTTCTAGATTAGCGCAATATTCACTTTAAGCACTTAATTTATAAAAGTTTTGCTCGATTTCTTTTTATCACTTTGTTGTTTTGGTATTAAAGTTTACGTAAACCAAAAATCACATAAAATTTTGCACTTTTTACAATTTTAAAACGTTGTTTTTGACGGAGCTTCTTGAAACACATATACGTTGTCCGAACGCTCGGGGGGGGGGGGGATATTGTTATCATATTGCTACATTACAAGCTGTCTCAGTATTCTAGCAGATAAAGTTGTTCATCATCTACACAAAAATGGAAGTGATGCTGAAAAAAAATTATTAAGTTCATGTTGGTGGTGTTTTTATTAACGTCAGCGCTATATCCCGCACACAGTAGGGTAGGCAGAAGAAACCTAGTGTTAAGACACTCTGTTCCCTATTTTCCACCGAATCCTGGAGGCGTGTTGAGTGGCGGAACACGCCGCGCTTTGACCTTTGTATTGATTATTGCAATATGTATCAGCATTTTAAGCGGAAGCTCGAAGCAGATTCAGTTTTTATAAGAAAATTGAGTGAACATTAAGCAACTTTTAAAAATAATCTTATCATCTTAATAATAATAATCTTATTTTCTAAATGAAAGAAGTGTTGAAACCAATACAGCGGGCATTTAGTAAAATGATTTATTCAAGAAAAGCTTTGCCGCTCATATCTGAACCGGATGTTGTGCAACGCCAAACAACGTGGCGGAAAGAACAAGACCTTTATTGAACTTTGACCTTTTACATTTGTTTTATTTAAAAATTGAATTAAACATTACTTTAATGATATGTTTTGAGTTTTAAAAGTCCATTAAAAAAGGTTTCTTTAAAAAAATACAATTTCTCCACTAGTTCCCAGATTATTAAATCATTTGTGAACAATTTAAAATGGCATAAAAATATTAAAATTATTTATAAAAACAATATATGAATATTATATATTGATTTTATATTTGAGTAACGCGTTGACTGTAAACGCGATGATTGTGGGTTCGATCCTCACTCAAGGAAATAAAATATTTATTTAATAAATTTAAATATTTACATTTCTTCGCTCTGGTGTCGCAACGAAGCGCGGCGTTAAGTTCCGCCACTCAACAAGCAATACCTATAGAATTCGACGAAAAATTGGGAACGGAATATCTTAATACTACTCCCTCTGCATACCCTGGTACATGCGGAATACAGCGTGAAGCTGAGAAAAAACACAATTTTGCTAAGTAGCAACAAGCAAATAAATTTCATCTTTATAATAATATTGCAAAAATATATATGTAAAATAAATAAAACGATAGACGTGTTGAAAAGTTAATTAAAAGATAGTAAATCACCCTTACGGAGACGAGTGAATCGGTATATAAATCAACCGGGACTGGTTCAAATATTTTTCGCTCGGGTTAATTAATTTAACTTTTTTTATATTTTATAGTGAATATTAATTATAGAACTATCAGAGAATCTAGTGAGAAAAATAATATATCGACTCTTATTATATAATATATACAGTTTTTATCATAAGTATATTAATTTCATATTCTATTTTCATTTAATAAAGTAACATTTCTAGAAGCAATTTTTTAAGTATTAAATAGAATAAAATTGAATGTAATACAAGATGAAAATGCTTTGTAATTTTGATCTTGAGAGAATATTGTTCGAATATTTTTAAATTATTTTTTTTTGTTTCAGGTGTATTTAAGTATCTATATATTTCAGGTAAGAAATGTACAATTTACCAAACTTATGACTTATGTCACTATTTGTGGGTTCCAATCCTTTACTAGCTTCATTCTGTATCCACTCATATAGGGTATAGGGAACATGAGAACCTAGTATTAAGACACTCCGTTCCCCACTTTCAGTCGGTTTTTTGAGAAAGTAAAATATTTCATTCATTTAGTATATATAGTAAATGGTTCGTTTCTGGGGCAGATTTGACAAAATGTACCCATAAGTTCGACAAGTAAGCGAAAGTGCCTCCGTGAGGAGAGTAGTAAAGAATAAATGAGTATTGCGAGACATCGGAGCGTGATTTTTTAAATTTTAAGTTGCCAATTTAACTACAACTACTTATTTAGAAAACGTATAAAAATTTGAACGTAGCGGGACTCGAACCCGCGCCTCCTGGAGACCGACATTCGAGTCCCGCTAATCAAGCCGTTTAAAAAAATAACTAAAACTATGTAATCTAAATCTAAAATTTACATGAATAAATAAAATCTACATACATAAACATCTTCTTAATCACTCATCTGCCTTTGTTGCCGTTTACAAAACAATCAGCAACTCGTATCATATTCATAGCGCTGTAGTACACCGCACGGTTCATGAGTAATTCATGAAAGGATGGAAAAACTACAAACTAGCCAATGTAATATTCAGCGTAATGCACTCCAATGTCTACTCGTATATGGATACCCTATGCTATAAGAATTTTTAGGGTTCCCTACTAAAATAAAAAAGGAACCCTATAAAGTTACCGTTTTTGATTGTCTGTCAAGACCATTTAACTTGAGATCGCGTGGAGGTATTAAGCTGAAATTAACATCAAATATTTAGGTATACGGTCCCTTAGAGTACAGAAAAAATCAAGCTTCAAAGGATACGCGTATTTATGCATTGTTTTCATTGCTTGAAAAGCGCGGAGTAAATAAAAGAGACTCGTTCGTGTTAGAGTACTAGAATTATGAAATTTGGGAGAAAGTGAGAATTTAGAAAACAAATAAAAAAATACAAGCGAACAAGAAAAGCGAAAAATCTTTTATATTTCAAGATTGGACTAATGTATTTAAAGTATCTCAAAAGTAAAAAACTTAACCATTATAGAATCACATTTTTGAATAATTAAAACTCAAAGAAGAAGTAGTACTCGCTCTAAAGTTTTTTACTGAAAATTGTCCCTTATTATAAATATTTTCTAAAAATAAGTAGACTTCTAACAAAAGTAGTAGTTATTAAAGAAGCATTGCTAACTAGTAGCGTGAAAAGTATAATTTGGTTTTCAATTTAGTACCAACGGATGTATGTAGTATATTGTTGCTATAGAATAAAACGGCTTACCACTGTCGCATATTTACTATTACCCGGCTTGCAGTTCTCTATGCTATAGATTATTAATGTATATAGGCAAGCAGAGTTCGTATATATTTTCTCTGTAGAGGTCACAGATTTATTTGCCAAAAATATCGGTAACTTTTAGCTGTATACGTTTTACCGGACAAGCGCGAGTCCGGCGCGCTCCTCTTCTATCGGCATCTATCTTTTCACATGCGTAAAGAATGAAAAGAGTGCAGTTTCAATCAACTTGCGCAAACTAACACCACACTCTGACCATGACAGTCACACATATACAGTCATGTACGCACAATTTTTTAAACAACTTCACGCTATATTATTCACACAGGCAGACAGGTAGGTAGAGGGAACCTAGAACCCTAATGTGAAGAGATAGTCATCTTATCGATACTTAAGAGGCAGAACTGAACGCCGCTTCTTCTGCTTTGTTTCGTAACCACAACCGACGCGTTTACAATGGCATGTGCCCCTGCGCCACGACGACCTTACTATAATTTTCCTATCAATATATTATTCGTTAAAAGTTCCCTTGTCAGCCAGACGACACGCAACCATATCAGCGTAATATATACATATGTTTGTTAGTTCTCAATAATTAATATTAAATAAATTATATAAAATTAGATATAAATTAACTAAATCATCTTCACGCTATATCCCGCAAATAGCAGGGCAGGCAGAAGAAACCTAGTGTTAAGACACCTCATTTCCCGCTTTTCGCCGAATTTGTCAAGACATTTTTTTTCGAGGCGGTCTTCCATATAACTACAGTAGCGTTCCATATAACCAGCTCGACGCAGGCAACTCGAAACTATCGATATATTTCTTTCGCCAATTAACTGCATTTTATTAACATAATGTAAAGGACAAAGGTATACCGAAAATTTTAATATTACATGATTACTGAAAATGAACTGCTTTTAAAATATATGCACTGGATTATTTACGTTGATGTAATTAGCTGGCATATAGCCAATTGTATCCGAGGCTGTGGACGCAACGGTTTTGGGTTCGATCCCCGCCACAGGGAAGTGTATTATTTTTTAGCTCCAGATTTTGGTGAAAAATGAGTAGCGGAGTGTCTTTACACTAGATTCCTCCAGCCTTCTCTGTTGTGCGTGGGATACAGCATGCGCTAAATGCACATATTTGAATTAAGGAACAAAAGATGTTCAAAATGTTGTTGTTTCGAATAAGCTTTCATTTGTTAGTAAAAGGTATGTGACTGATTTAATTAAAGACTTATCGTTAAACATAATATGTATTTTTATAAATATTTATTATTTATAAATAAATACACAATACTACAATGCTACACCATTTTACAATGCTTTTCTAAACCATAATTTGTAAATTACTAAATAATTCACGTTCATTTGATACTTAAGAATTTGCGAGAACAATTGGCGAGAATTTTGAACAGTAAACAATTTTGATACTCAAAAGATTCAAACGAGTGAGATAATAAAATTGATCATTCCTTCGTTCAGACATGAAAACATGAGATCTACGCGAATATTAACACCACATTCCTTTATATTAAACTATATCATGTGGAAAAATATACAATTTGTAAATGAAAATATTACTTAAACTATTTGTTTCATGCCCAAATATCTTATTATTTAATAGATAGACATTAAGCTGCAGAAGTGTTTCCCATTCGCCGCGTTCTGTCTTGCCAGAGACGGGAAATGATAATATTTCTTTTCTCAAGTCGTAATCGAACCCACAAACATCGTGTTTACTATCAAACCCTTTCCGACAACGCCTACCTATCAACTTACTTATTTGGTAGTCCATACAAAAAATTTTCTATGTGGCTATAGTCATCAACAGTAGATAATAATCCGGTTAAACGAAAAGTAATTATTGTTTTAATTATACCTATTTCTATTGACGGATTTAATTTGGACAAACATTTAAAAAAATAAAAGTTTTATTATTTTTAGAAATATCCATTCATTACTTTTCTTTTTTTATTCATAAAACTCGGAGAGTTATTAATGATATAATTTTTGTGATAGGAACAGCCTGTATTATAAAAAAAACCGACTGCCACCGGCAGGTAGACAATGCATATATAGCTCTGGTGTTAGACGGGGCTGTGGGCGGCGGTGATCACCATTACCATCAGCTAACCCACACCCTCGTTTGACTCGTCCTTTTCATAAAATCCCCATTGAGACTTAAAAAATGATCAGATGCCAGACAGACTTCATACCCACTTCATGATAGCAGAACATAGAATAGTATAACTTATAAAATTGACAAACTAAAATTTTCTGAATTGAATTACATGAGTGGGAATCGAAAACACCATAATTGAGTTTACAATCAAACACTGTCTCACTGAGCCACGACGGTTTCCATATAATATAAAATATTATTAAGCATCTAAGCGAAGTGGAGGTCCCGTAGGCACATATATCCTGGCTATAAAGCAATCAGCCCGCACCTGAGCCGCTACACTCATACGTTCATTTTACCGCAATATACCTCGTACTCGTACCTATATCATGTTTTACAATGAAGTTATGAATATGCGAAGCGCATTTGCAATTTCTATTTTAATATGATAAAATTACATTTTACTGAAAAGATTGTACACTATAGGCTGGAATACCTTTTGTTTGTTGATCGATGGACTGAGATTCGATTCTGCCACAAATATATAAAAAAATATATATAGTTTCTATATTCCGCACACAGCTAGATAGTGTTAAGGCACTGCGTTCCACACTTTCTGCCAAATTCTGGAGGCATTGTGTGTTGAGTGGCGGAACGCCGAGCTTTGACTCGGTATCAGAGCGAAGATTAATTTACCCGAGTGGGGATCAAACCCGCAACCAGTTGCTTTTACAGTTACACATTTGTGCCGCTGCGCCATAACTCGTTTCAGTATATATTATTTATTATTTTCTTAATAATATTATAGAAGTCAATAGAAATAAATAAATCATGAAATGCCGCATCCATAAATACTTCACTTAACCTATAGGTGTCCACAAAGGTAATTCATAGAATGACAAGTGATCGATTTAGCTGTCTACGAAAATGGCATATCCATCCATAAGTCATAGCGGACGGAGAACCAGAAACTTGAAATTCTACGCCAATTATATATTATACAAGTTTTATAACTCTACATATCGAAATTATTAGGTGAGTGTATAATTTATTTTAAGTTTTTTTTTGAATCCAGAAAGATTAAAAAGTAAAAATAATGGGGTTTCAGCTTCTTCGAACTTGAGGTTAACACTGTTAGCCCTATTGGCTTTTACAGCGACACCACTTGGGTAGGTGCTCTGCGATTGAGAAATGATAAGCACTACGTGGCTGTTTGTCCTGCGATACTCGAACCCATGCTTGCGGCTGTCGATCGGGTTGGGATTCAATTTCCTCGAGTGGGGTTCGATACCCACAATCAGTCGCGTTTACATTCACACTTTGACCCAGCGCCAAAATTGGTCTCAAATTTATTTACATGTGTTTTTACGTATATCTTATAAAGAATAACAAATAAAAGCATATAACATTTTTTCAACACCTACATCCTTATTGCTTCATTATAGCAGTATAATATTGAATTTTACTTTATACGCTATCTAAAAACGTAAAGGCTGCAGGAGACAATAGAAATATGTAATGAAAAGTTCAATAGCACGTGCTGTTCATATTTGTTCGTTCTCAGTTGTAAAAGCTTACGACTTTAGTGACATTGTATAAAGTGTAGAGCAATACGAAAATATAAAAATTTAAGACCAGCCGTGGCGCAGCGGCACAGAGTGTGCATGTGAAACCGGCTGGTTGTGGGTTCGATCCCCACTCGAGGAGATGGAATATTTACTTAAATTTATATTTCCATTTCTTCCGAGACAAAAAGCGCGGCTTTAAGTTCAGCCACTCAACACCGCAATGTCTCCGCCGCATTGGCAGAAAGTGGGAAACGGAGTGTCTTAACACTAGATTCCCTCTGCCTACCCTGCTGTATGCGGGATACAGCATGAACTGATTGATTGAACTATTAAACATTTCACATTCTATTTGACTTGATTCTAAAACGATATACTCTTTTTTATACGGAATTCGTTGTTTTTATTTATTTCGTTTGTCTTTTTTCATGATATTTTAGTTAATAAATAAAAAAATAACTTTACCCTATATCCCGCAAATAGCAGACGACTACGTAGAAAGAATCCGATGTTAAGACACTCTATTCTGTACTTTTGACTCAATTCTCGAAATACTTGCGTGTTAAACAGAGCGAGGAAATAAAAAAAATATTTCTTCGAGTGGGATTCGTATCCACAATCGGCGCGTTTATAATCAGATGCCATGTCGCTGCGCCACGACGGCCTAAACTATTATTTTAATTATAACATTTTTCCAATGTTCTTTAAAAACTCAACAATCTTTTATGCATTACATTAAAAAAATCATAATTAACTGGGTCAAATATTACAATATGGGGCATTTACTACGATACTCTACTGTAACTATAAAACTCAACGCTCAGCCTCATTAGGCCTTTATTAAAGACCTCATTTTATTATGATGCGCAAAGTTTACCGTGTTTCATTATTACATTTTATACTTCCACTTTATTTTATAATGTAAAAACAACCTGAATATGATCTATTTTAGGTTTCCTTTAGGATTTTATTTTATTTAATCTTCGGTCTGTGTCACTTTTTGTGAGACTCCCCGTTTATTGCTTCTCATGTTGGATGTCGGAATCATCTTGGTTATCATCTTAATAGACTTATGGATCATAGTGTCAAGACACTCTTTGTTACCTAACAAGATATATTTTTTAATATAAACATTGTGTAAGTATCCAGTTCACGACCATCGTGTCTTCTTGTCTAAGTCACGCTGGCACCATACTCGTTGTGTGATTATTCATTCAATATCTACCTCAACGTCGCGCTTTACCTTGTGCCCTGAGTGAGAATCGAACCCACAACTGTCACATATGTGTGACAGTTGTGGGTTCGACGACGACGTTCGACGGTATACCGTCACACAGTTTTGGCCCTGTGACGTGACACAATAATTAGATAATATTAATTATTATAACACAGCGTGTCTTAACCCTTAATTCAATCAAGCTAATTTATTTAACCGACATTTTAATTTAAATATTCCCAAAATATATAACTTTAGCCCAAAATAAACAGTGAATATTATTATCGAATCTGCTGGTGGTCTGAAATATTTTCATTCAATTAATTATACGGTATATTGAGTTTTATATGAACCAATCCTTAAAATTTATTTCATCTTTCGACTTTATAAATAATTTTCTCTTCTCTTCTTCTTTCTCTCTATATAGTTATATGTTGATTTTAACTACTTTCTAGCTAAAGACACAATTATTCCAAGCATCCATAGCATTTTTTTGTGGCGAAAAAATGTAAAATATAGAAAAATGTTTATTTGTAGAGGCAATTCTGCTTACAATTAATACGTTTTAAGGATTATGTGAACGATGACATTAAAATAACACAATTCGGAAGCTCCAGCCCGATCGAGGACCGCAAGCCAATATTCGAGTCTCGCAGGGGACGCTCTTGCCGCCACGTAGTACTTGCTAATTTTTACATGAAGAGAGTACTCTCTTCATGTAAAAATTAGCAAGATTCTCATGTTCGAAAAAAAGGTATCTGAGCTAAACGCAATTTTGTTTATGTAAATATTACAGGGGGAGTACGTAAATTAAACATGTAGATATTCTCTGTTTAATGGTACAAAAGCTGCCTGCCTTTAATTTTTTTTCTAATCACAAAAAAATCGTAATACAAGATAATTTTACTTAACAAGTAGAGGCCGGTCGTGGCGCAGCGGCACAAGGTGTGACTGTAAACCGACTGGTTGTGGGTTCGATCCCCACTTGAGGAGATGAAATATTTACTTTAATTTATATTTTCATTTCTTCGCTCTGGTGTCGAGGCAAAGTGCGGCGTTGAGTTCTGCCACTCAACACGCAATGCCTCCGGAATTCGGCAGAAAGTGGGGAACGGAGTGTCCTTCACTACGTTCCCTCTGCCTACCCTGCAGTGTGCGGGATACAGCGTGAAGCTGATTTGATTTGATTTTAAGTAGAAAATACTAAGATGAATCACAAAAATAATAAGCAAGATGAAATAATATAAGTACCAGACTAATTAATAGCCATTTAAATTTGTATTTTGCATCACCTAACATCGAAAGCTGAATGCAATGTTCCTACAGTCACTAAAAAACGTATGACTACAAATATTACTTTACTTGCTTTTAATACCAGCCTCTGTGTGCCTCTTGACATTACATTACCATTTAGAACCTCGTAGTCACGAGATAATCGTTAAGCTGCGAGTGGAGAATTCATATTACAGCGAAATGGAAAGCCTGAATATAGTACAGGCAGGGCAGGGTAGTATATATATATAATGTCTGGAGAATTTTCAGTATAGAGTTTCTGTCAAAGCTATTCCCAACAACTAGGTAACTTTGACACACAAAGAACTGTTCATTAATCATAATTATTCTTGAACTTGAGTATTAATTGTCTATTCCCCCCACTCACTGCATATACAGCAAATCGTCATCAATCGTGCACAGCCCAAGCTCTTTTTTAATACTAATTTTACTGGTATCTACAGTAGATACCTACAGTAGATACCAGTAAAATTAGTATTAAAAAAATGAAAATTGCAAGGTGTTGATTAATTTTTTTTTATTTGACATAGATATTGAAACTTTTCTAGAAAATGTTAAATTAAAAAAAAAACATCGCTCTGTTTACGGACGCAAGCATAGGTTCGATATGCGCGTAGGACGCTCTTGCCGCTGATGACATGAAGCAGTCACGTGGTGAAATGAAAACAAGTTGTTTATAATTAAATATATAAATCTCTGGACAAATGCAGCATAATAAAAGTGTATGCGGGCGAAGCCGCGTGTAGGCGCTAGTATGATTATTAATGGCTCTGCATAATATAAGGCTTACCTTGTACGGAACCAAAATCATAAATTATCCAAAACGTTACTAACTACTTATTAAGAAAACGTATAAAATTTTTATACGTTCTTAATAAGTATATTTCTTTTCTAAGTGTGGGATACCACTCTAAAAATGTTTAAAAAAAGTTACTATTTCATTAACTTAATTCGCGCGCCAAATTCAGATAAAAGTTTTGACCTTTACTCTGTATCACAGTATATTTCTTTTAAAGCTACATACATTTACAAAGCTCACTAAGAAATAAAATTTTAAAATAAATATTTATCATATGTGTTGGTATCATACGGAAAAATAATCTAAACTAGTTCGAGTTCCCACTGTCAATGTTACCCATAGAATGAAAGTTACTCAGATTGACTGTAGTCGAATTAAACTACGTAGCGTATTCGAATTAAGTATAAAACCCTTTTATTATATTTTAAATTAAATCACAATATTTTTTTTATTGTTACAGATAGTGAAAGATGGACACCAGAACTGATGATGAGGAGGCCCCAACAGATCCGGCTGCGAGGAAACATACTCACCATGACTACACTGAACAAGACTTTGAAGGTAAAAATCAATCTAATAATAATTTCGGTGTTATGGGGTTCGAATCTACTCTTCAGCGACTGTTACTCTATTATGTACTGAATCCTGATATAAACCTGACAATCGTCTCTTCTTTATGATACTTAATATTAATAATTTTCCCATAAATCCTTCCTATGATTTACAGTTGAGTATAGAAGACTTTTGACCTAAGGATATATCAACTTCACGCTGTATCCCGCAAATAGCTGGGTAGGCAGAGGGAACCTAGTGTTAGGACACTCCATTTCCCACTTTCTGCCGAATTCTATATGCATTGCGTGTTGAGTGGCAGAACTCATCGCCGCGCTTTGACTCGACACCAGAGCGAAGAAATGGAAATATAAATTTAAGTAAATATTTCATCTCCTCGAGTGGGGATCGAACCCACAACCAAACGGTTTTACAGTCACACTTGGTGCTGCTGCGCCACCTAAGGATACATTTTGATTAATTTTATTTCTTTTTATATTTATTTAATAACTGATATTTTTCCTTGTTTTTTACAAAATTTACATGAAATTAAGAAGTATTAAACTAAATTTTACTATTTACGAAACCTGTTTTACAATAAGTACAAAGCCGTGAGAACAACTTGACGAAGTGTGACTCGTTAAGCGGAGAACGAAGTGCCTTAACACTAGATTTTATTTACCTACCTAAATAAGTATTCCAAATTTAGAAACCGGTATAAGCCTACAGCTATGAAAATAAGATTGATCTATACAAATATACAAAAACCATATTTTTAACACATAGGCAGAAAAAAAACAAATACTTCTCTAATTTTAAACCTTATTTATTAAAAACTTTGTATATAATAAAACAATGTTTCTTTAAAAAAATCTCGAGTGCTATGTCTTTATAAATTAAAGTTGGGAAGTAGGTCAGGAGGCAGCGCTAAACAATAAAGTAGAAACGATGTACGAACGTTATTTTTCACGTTAAACCCCTTCTTTCCTGTTGTGACACGGAGGACAAACAATGAAAATATATTGCAGAACTGGATAAATATTGTTGAGAACGCTTAGTATGTGTGGTGGTGTAGTTGCACTGGCGTGTGATTGTAGAGGCAACGGTTGTGGGTTGGGATCCCACCTGGTGGAATGATATATTGAATATTTTCATTTCTTCGCTCTCGTAGCAAGGCAAAGGTAAGTTTCGCCATTCAACACGCAACGCCTCGAGCGAAGGAAAGTCAGGAACGGAGTATCTTAAAAGTAGATTTCCTCAGCCTAAACCTTGCTATATGCGGGATACCGCGTGAAGATGAAAAAAACGCTCAGTATTTGAAATACAATTTAAATTCTTAAGCATTATTTGACAAGCTACGATATATGTACGTAAATTTAAGAAAAGACAATATAAAACATTTATTTTTTAAACACTATTGAAAAATAAATATCAATACATACACATAATAATTTAAACTAATTTAACCGGATTAATCGCGTATATTTAAGATTTTACATTTTACAGTCTACCCGTGACCACGGACTACTGCAAAGTGTTCGAAACGTCGGGTTTCCAAAATGTAAAATCTTAAATATACGCGATTAATCCGGTTAAATTAGTTTCATTTATTATGTGTAATAATCGTGAAAAACAAAGAACTTATTATCAATACATACAGGTCAAAACCATAACCCTCCTGTCTGCTTCGCGATAGTCGGGCAATAATTAATCTGTTTAACTCTCTAGTTATTATTTTTTCTTCTTCGTCTTTTACATCACAAAATGTTACGTGAAAATAACATAAATATTGAAACCAAGTTACCTATTTAGAAGGCAAAAATACGCCAGCTATTTATTACTTAAAGATTTCAGAACATAATTACATTCTGCGAAAAATCATTGAATCTCCTTATAAAGCCTTACAAAGGAGTCTTCTTGTTATATTAAATTACATGAGTAGAACCACCGAGATTTTTTTCTGTAGATATTACCTAGAACTAGATTATATATATATATATATATATATATATATATATATATATATATATATATATATATATATATATATATATATATATATATATATATATATATATATATATATATATATATATATATATATTTCTATATTTATACAATCATCGCTATATCTATATCTATCTATCATATTATATTTATACAATATCTGCTTAAGACAGTCCAGTTATTCATTTCAGTTGCCACCTAGTAACTTAATTGATTACAATTAGATTAAATGTTCATTACGGATTATAAGATAAATTTTATACGACCATACAAATAATTCTTATGATTAGGGAAAGTGGGACGTGGATGGCATTACCGCCAGGATGGAGGACATGACCGCTTCTTTTCTATATTTTATGGCCATCTTTAAGTTATACTCCTACCAATACCTTTGGTCGTTGCTTCTGCTGACACACCATACTTGTGTTCGTATCTTTTATCAGGTACATTTCTTCCATGCCTGTCGTGGCGCAGGTGCATAAGGCAGGCTGTGGGTTTGATTCCCACTTCCGGAAATGAGATATTTAATATATGAATTTTCTCGCTCTGGTTTGAACGAGGCAAAAATTATTTATTTATTTTTACCATGGAGCTAATAAAATAAATAAATTATAATACACAAGAATATATCTTTAAGTATTACTTAAACTAAACGTGTGTTCTATATTTACAGTTGTGGTAGCCTTAAGTTCGTTCGACGATTTAAAAGTGCTTATCTTTATACATAAAAGGACATGTACCTGACTGACTGAGGTAAGACGCACGCACAGCCGTAACCGCTGTGCGTAGAAACGTCAAATTTGGACATGTTTATTTTTGTAATCTGGACATCCACTAAGGGATTTTGAAAAATTTTAACTCTAAAGGGATGAAATAAGGATGGAAAGTTAGTATGGATTTTTTTAAAACACCACCGATTTTTATCAAATTTGAAATTTAAGCTCTTTAAATTATTTCATTGAGCACGTGTTTCATGGTTTTTTTAGAATTCACCCCCTAAGGTTTCGAATAAGGGGTTGAAAGTTTATATAGATAAATCTTTAAATCACCACCGATTTTTATAAAAAATTAAATTCAGACTGTTAAAAATATTTAATTGAACACGTGTCTGATGTTTTTTTAGAATTCACCCCTAAGGGTGCAAATAAGCAGCCGAAGCTGCGCGCGCCCGCTAGTAATAATATATTTGAATGAATTATACATATTATACATCTATTTTAATAATAAAAAATAGCCTCATATTGTAATTCCGCACAAAGCAGGGTAGGCAAGGGGACTCAGTATAAAGACACTTTTATATAACTTTTGAAACAAATTGGCTTAGCACAACCATACAATAGCTGTTTATACTAAAATAAAAGGCATACCTAAAACGGTGAGCTAAAGATCGTTCTAGTAGATAAAATAATTTGTTATCAAGCTCTAGGACTCATGTTCTCACTAACGGTCGAATAAGAGGTCTCACTTAACCTCTCACTTATCAAGTTTCAAGTATGTGTGCAGCTTGCCTATTCCCAAGTCGTACACGGAATTTAGGAAAAGCACTTTTCACTTTAGATGGTTGTCATTTTTATAAACATTTTATGTTTTAAAGATATTTTTGAGCTTATAAGAAGTACATAGTAATGATCTTTCTTTTATATTTTTAAAGAAAATTTTAAATAATTTTTTCCCTTAAACGCGCTTATAAGAATAGTTGATTCCCTTGTTTTGTAAAACACAACACAAAAAACCGGACAAGCTCGAGTCCAGCTCGGTCACTGAGGGCTCCGTATAAAAATTTAAAATTTTGAGCTTTTATTGAAATTCAAGCTTAGCTCGGCCAGAGCCCTTTTATCTGATACCTCATAATTCTAGGTGAACCTAAAGTACTCTTTTAATTTTGATTCCCTTTATAGTGTCGCAATACGACAAACAATTGGCCATAATGTTTTTAAGTAAATGTAAAATTACAATTTTTTTATGAAATCAAGGGACATAGATCTGATTATATGATTTAAATTTCAAGTCGATATTTCCAAGCGCTCTTGAAATAAAGGGTTAATCTTGACAGACAGAGAGACAGACAGACGGACGAACAACAAAGTGATCTTTTTTTTCCTTAAAAGATCGGAACCCTAAAAGTAATAAATATTTTAAAATTAATAAAAAGAAATATTGACACAGCTTATAGCTTTATGCATACAGGTGCCCGGAATTAATTAAACTGTGATGAAAAGTAAATATAAAATCAATGAAAATATGAAAAATGAACATTTAAGCTGATTGTTCCATTGCCGGAGTATTATAAAAAAAATGTGTTATCATGGATTTTTTAATAGAATAGGTAGAGGGAAAAGGGAGTGGCATTGCGTGTTAAGTGCCGCTTTTTTTTACTTTGAATCATGGAGCTTTATATAAATCTGTACACAGTAGTATTCCTAATATAAATCAATACAGCCATTTTAAAATTTCCATAACCTTATCACCCTTTTAATGTGCATAAGTATAATACCTATGATATTTTTGTAGAGGGCCACGAGATATTTAATAAGGCACACATTTATTAAGTGCTCCGTTTTATTCACAAAACTTGAGTACCATATTATATTCAACATATACTTAAGATCTTTGAATATTAAATCCAGATGAAAAGAAGAATAACTAAAAATAACAGACCTTTCATTGTTATGTTACTATATTACGTCGATTAAAGTGAATCGAGTGGAAATAGACCTATTTTTAGTAATCAGACTACTACTACTACACCACGATCACTTCTATTAACTTTCAACTTTCATACTAAAACAAAATCAGATCTTAATTAAAGCTCGTTTGAAGCTGCCTCTGGCAATTAAAAAGTAGATAACCTTTTAGTACTGTATATATCACGCGGAGTCACGCAACTCCTGGTGGGTGGTGTTGTATAATGAACTAATTTGCAAGTCATTATTAGAACTTGTGGTAGAGTTCGAACGACATGTAAAAGAAACATAAATACCATAGAAACGTCGTGTCCTCGTAGGATCATAACAGTGATCTCAGAAGAAAACTACTAATAATTAATGTAAATTCCAAAATTACCGAAATATTAAATTACCCACGAAGAAAATATTTTGTAAAAATCTTTGAAATTGATATGCATATCGGAAATTTACTGTAAAAATCCTTTGATCCATTTAACATTTTGCTTTTAGGTCAAAGGCCACTTTTTTTTACTTTTATGCTGTTTATTTAAATTTTTTGAACAAGACGACGGATTGAAAAAATGCTTAAATTAATTTTGTAATAATTTTTTGATACATATTTTTGTAAATATGTATAGATTTTCAATAAAACTACACTACGTACAGTATAGTTCGAGAAGACATAATATTTACACCTAGTATAAAAATAAAAAATCATACACTTCAAACAATTTGTCAAATAACAAACCGTCTCTTTTGATCTACTCGAACATCGAAATGCTTTGAGCGTACCCAATTGACTTACAATCTCGCCGGAAACAATCTCCAGATTCTGTTTATTTCGACGGTCAATATTAAAAATGGAGAAGTGACGAATAAAAATATATTTCTATAATCACAACAGTCTCTTAGCGCGATTAGTTTGTTCGTTGTAGACATTAATATTTATAATGCTTGTGACAGCTTTCTTTCGCGGAATATATTATTGATGTATGGCCCATGCAATTACTTATACGAGTGTATTTACTAGCGAAACGCGCACGGCTGTACCCGCTTCATATTATTATTATAGTATAGCCAAATTATACAAATTATTTAAATACATTGTAGCCTATGCGTTATTCTGACATTTAAGCTAGATTTCTGTAAAATTATATCTAAGACTGTTCAGTAGTTTTTGCGTGAAATTAGAACAAACATTCATCCTCACAAACTTTCACGTGCATAATATAAGTACCTTAAATGATTCCTAAAAGGCTTTAATATGTACGTGAAAATATGTAGAGATATAAAAACATGTAAATATTAGGTTTTTTTTTAATTAATAGATTTACGGTATCTCTTACTTTTTCTTCGTAATGACATTAATATAGCCTACTTCTGTTTCTAAAGTTAAATTAGAAATAAAATATAAGCTCTTGCAGCTCATTGACGTAGCTCTCGTGCCTTGACCTAGAACGATTTGATCGTCATTGAAACTCCAATGCGAATATAACTGAACTTGATTTGTATTTATATATTTCGTTTCAAAGAAACAACTAATTATTTTAATTTGATTATATAATACTCATCTCAATTATTATCTACTCGTTATTATTTTATTACAACTATCTTATTTTCTTCTCTATATCCTTTTTTTATAACTCTACGAGTATATCTACTTTTCTTACTAATTTTTGTACAATGTGTCAATGTACTTGTAACTTTTTTAACCTCACACTGTAACCTACACATAGCAGGGCAGACAGAGGGAACCTTACTCACACTAGGTTCCCACCGCCTACCCTGCTGTGTGAGGAGTACAGCGTGAAGCTGATTCTTTCGTCTTACAAGCACTAGGCAGTAGCGTAGCCTATTTATTTCATCCCACTTTTAACGCTAATATAACGTGTAGTGTAGAATATAGAGCGTCTAGATTAGACTTCAAAGAGAATAATTTATTAGTATACTCATATCATAGTTTCTTCATAAAGTTACATTCAAACTCAACTTATTAATAGAAGTAGCTGAAAAAAGGTTATGATTTACTTATATTATATTGTAATCCTTGTAGTATTAATAAAACTGTTTATTACTTCAATTTCATATCGGTTGTTTTTTCAGCTTCACGCTGTATCCCGCATATAGCAGGATAGACAGAGGGAATCTATAAGACACTCCGTACCAAACTTTTCACTGAATTTAGGCCTAAATCGAAAAATTATATTTAAATCATATAAGAGGCCAGTCGTGGCGCAAGGGCACAGAGCGTGACTGTAAAACCGACTAGTTGTGGGTTCGATACCCACTCGAGGAGATGAAATAATTACTTAAATTTATATTTCCAATTATTAACTCTGGTGTCGAGGCAATTGTACCTACCTATAAATGTAATATATCAACATGATCTACTTAGGGAGGAAACTTAAAGCAAACATGTCCTTGTATGTAATAACAACTTTACAAACATGATTGATAGCCGATACAAGCCTCATAAAATAGATTGATTATTATTTTCTCATTTTGATGAAACCTATAGGAGCATAATATTAACTTAATTAAATTATTTCTCATATCTTCTCTAACGTGTTTATAAACTTCTAGGTGTTGAGTGTCTCCCGCCTAAAATCTAGAAATAAATTTTATTTTCTACTTTTCGTTTGTTCAAATATTTTGTGTATAGAAAGAGGCGAAATTGCTAATATAATTTTCCTCCTGAGTAAACGCTAATCGTTTTCGCGTTCAAACTATTTAATTAAAGCGTCTTTTGACTGTACCAAATTCCTCTCCAAAAGTACTGCCCAAAAAATCTATGTCCACAAAATAATACAAATCTATATGCGAGTTTATTTTTATTTTATTTTCACTCCGGCCTCGTAAAAGAAGCGGCGTTGAATCCGCCACTTAACACGCAATGTCTTGAAGTGTTAGGAAGTGGGAAACGAAGTTTCTTTTCACTGAGTTGCGTCTGTCCACCCATGCAGAAAAAGTATGAAACTTTGCTTTCTTTTTTTATTTTCTTTCGTGACTTTTATACATGCAAAGAAAAAACGTACCGACGTAAATTGCATTCAATTTGTATGGCAAGAGTGTAATAAATTGATTTTCAATAAAAGGGTTAATGGCAATACTTCATTCTGGAACGTGTCTGGAATGAATTTTCATAGCAAATAAGTATTTATACAAAATACGAAATAAAATAAAATGGATGATTAAATCTGAAACGTGGTTTCAGTAATATTAAATGTTAAGTCTTGGGTTTTGTATGAGTAATTACTCATTGAATTATTTACTTGAATAATTACTTATTAAAGTCCCGCACACATTAGTATGTCAGATCACATGTGCGAATGTGTGATCACATGTGAGGTTATAAAATATCATATATCAATGCGAGAACTCACATCAGCGTGGTTGGTCAAATAATCGCATACATCCGAGCGAAAACATACCTCAGATGATTGATACTCTTCCTTTTTTGAAAAAGTTAAAAAATACTACACATACTCTCTCAAATGTAGGTTTTATTTATTTTTAATTTAATATATTTTTTATTGGAGAAATTTCCCCTTAAACCCGAAAAACTTGGGCTCCAGTTCAAAAAGTCCTATTGTTTGTCCGCCCCTGATTTATGTTAATATTGTAGTAAATGTATTGCACATTGATTTATTTGATTGTAAATATATGTATACCACGTAGTAGCCTTGTTATGCAAGTGTGATCATGATGTTACAGATCAGGATTAGACATTGGATTATTTACGATGTTAATCGATATCACGTCCAATTAGTCATTAATTTTAATTGAAATTATATCTAGACCGAAGCACCCGAACAGTAATAATAATTGAGTAAGTTTTAAATGTTGTTGAGGTCCTCGTAGCCCATCGGCACAGCTCTCATAGCGGAGAGCAGAGATGACGGAGAATGGCGCCGTAAAAAAAAATGAAGAGAAATAAAAAATATATAGCTATAATAGACCTAAGCCGCAATTTAAGTACGTGTAACAGTCAAACTTCGAAACAATCGTTATTAACTGAGCCATATTATGCAGAAGTTTAAGTGGAATTGTCTATTGTGTAACTTTGTTCAACATCAACGCTTAATTCATATAGAGCTATGTATATATCCTACATATATAGGTTTTATTTATTAAATATCTTTTAATTTTAGTAAGGCCGGTCGTGGCGCAGTGGCACAGTGTGACTGTAAACGCGACTGGTTGTAGATTCGATCCCCACTCGACGAAATGAAATATTTACTTAAATTTATATTTCCATTTCTTCGCTCTGGTGTCGAGGCAAAGCGAGCATTGAGTTTCGCCACTCAGCATATAATGCCTCCAGAATTCGGCGGAAAGTGGGAGACCGAGTGTCTTAGCACTAGGTTCAGTCTACCTACCCTGGTGTGTGCGGAGCCTACAGCATAAAGCTGATTTAATTTTATCTTTAAATTCAAAATGATATATTTTTTAGTAGTTAATATTCTTCGTAATAAAACATGTTAGTTTTATTGTCGATATTTATTGATTGATATTTAACGCCGTTGCACGCAGCGGCACATCTTCTCACTGTTAATGCGACGGTTGCGGACTCGTTTCCCACTCGTTGTAATGAATATATTTATTTTCCGTGCTCTTGTAGGTCTCGAAAATTACGCAGAATTAACACTGATCTCTATATGCCAACCTGCTATGTGGCAAAAAAATTTACTTTTCAAACGTACCTAAAATTTTAATAAATGTAATGCTAATCAATAAATGGTGCAGGTCACCGCGCGCACACGGTGTTCGTGGGCGTCCACGTGCCGGCGCGCCGCCACTCTCACAGGAAACACAAACATCACCACCGCAACGGAACCAAAGATCCGGAGAGACCCAGTGAGTTGATTCTATTATCGTATAGTATTAGTTTAGTCGACAAGAAAAATAATAATTATAATTATATATATATATATATATATATATATATATATATATATATATATATATATATATATATATATATATATATATATATATATAAAGTTTAATATAGTTTTATACTAATTAAAAAAAAAAAGTAACGTTCCTAATATGATGCTATGATAATATAACTCATACCCTATTCACGAAGGCATGAGATAAAAGGTAAATAAATTTAAAAAAAGTTATTTTATAGGTCACAATTGATGGAGTTTAGTATATTAAGCAAAAAAAAAATAAGAATCGAGCAATTAGAAAAAACACGTCTGTGGAATAACATAAACAATGAGAACTTAATCGTAGCTCAATTACAGCTGTAATTTTTTTGGTAACAGCAAAAGGAGCAAAAGAAATATATCAAAGGTTCATTAGCTGCCCAGTGCAAATCGTGCTGTTCATAGTGGCTGAGTTTATTGAGTCGCTCGAACGTTCGTAAGAAAGAAAACAAAAAAAAAACTATATTATAAGTTTATTTATTTATTCGTGTAGGGCTACAAAAATGCAATATCGTTAATTTAAATTCGTAGGCCCAGCTCTTATGGCTCGAGTCAGGAGACTCAGCGTAACGGATGATGGAGAGACATGTAAGAGCAAATTGTAGATAACCTACATGATTTCTTCCGGTTTTTTTTGAATGAACCGTTATTCATCCACATATTTTCTTTCAAATTATTTTTCAACTTCCTACAGCCTCATTTGCATAAGTCAAGCTAAGCATGAAACAAGAGCAGAATCTATGTGACACTACATTCAATTCTAGTCCATTCATCTGTGATTTATTGGACGCATGCTTGTTTAATATCAATTTCCTTTGGTACCTCTTTACTTCGAATAGTTTATCAAAAATCATATCCACTCATTTCCTGATACTTCAATAATCATTTCGTGATATTGATATTTCAATATTAGTTCTTAAAATATTACATTGCTTTCAGTGACTCCACCCGCTCAAAGAGTGCAATTTATACTAGGAGAAGATATTAATGATTCCGCTCTCGAATCACATCCACTTTTTTCTGAAATGGAAGAACTGGTTAAAGACGGAGACGAGTTAGAATGGAAAGAAACAGCTCGATGGATCAAATTTGAAGAAGACGTTGAAGAAGGGGGCAACAGGTGGTCTAAGCCACATGTAGCCACACTTTCTTTACATTCATTGTTTGAACTAAGAAGCCTTATTTTGAATGAATCAGTAATTTTAGATTTAGAAGCCAATTCTTTGGAACAAGTTGCTGAAAATGTGTTAGACAACATGATTATTGATGGTGGCCTCACATATGACAGAAGAGAAAAAGTAAAAGACGCTTTATTGCGCCGACATAGGCATCAACATGAAAAACGTAATCACAATAATATGTCAAGACTACCATTAATAAGATCTTTAGCTGATATTGGAAGAAATCATTCATCTTGCAAAAGTAAGTATAATTATTCTTCAATGAAATGTAACTTCATATTTGCCTTACCTTATTATACCCGAATAGGTAAAATTATATGGACTCTGTGGCGATATTATATTAGATTTACAGGATGGTGGCTCTCGACGCTCCAGTTCGAGGAGTTGTCGGGGGTCCACCACATCTCCCAACACGGCACTCCTTCATGCTGGTGACGCAAGAGGCTCATACCTAGCCGTACCAGGTCAGAGAAGCGTGTAATGATATTGTGTGTGCATCAGTTCACCAAAATCACGCTCTATGACTGATACTCAACACGCAAGCACTTTTAAGCTACTTTCAACGTAAAATGTACAATATTGAGTCTATTTCAGTGTTTTCTAAAATATTTGATTTAATTTCGATTTAATTATAAATTTATAAGACAACTTAGAATCACTAAAACTTTTGCCGTTGTGAACTATTGGCATTATATTCCAGTGGATGAAGGCGGTACATCAAGTGGACATTCTCACAAAGGAGAATTTGGTCGATTCCTAGGCATCTCTAATGCGGGTAACCGCTTATACATTAATCTCTCTTCATCGGTGTAATACACTTTTAAGCTGTAATTTATTAAACGTTTTCATTTTTTTATCAGTGTTGTGTATGCTCATTTTACCCTTGGGCTAAATGCAATTTTGTTTTTTTAAATATTACATGTTATTTTGGCTTATACTTTGCTTCATCTATTTTCGATGCTACTATATATGATTACCAATAAAATATTAATATTTTAAGTAAAGATTGTAGATATTTATAAATCTGCAAAATAAATAAATTCAAATAAATAATACATTACTTCCACTTTGCTCATTAGTAATTATTTTCACGAATCATTTATTCAGTAGGTATTAATTATCACGTTAGAGGATTGCAACCACATTTTTATAAATACATAACTCTTATTCTAGATGTATAATACATGTAATTATTTTTATTCTTTCCTGCTCATATATTCCAATATAAATATCGGTAATTCCAGGTCCAGCAGCTGATGAAGGTATGATTAAAAGTCCTAGTAATTTATCTATGCACCGAAATCACAGTTCAGGAGATCTTCCAATGAACGGAGATTTAAATCACAAATGTAACACACACTTCATGCGTAAAATACCTCCTGGAGCAGAGGCCTCTAATATACTAGTAGGAGAAGTAGATTTTCTAGAGAAGACATTATCTGCGTTTGTTAGACTAAAAACAGGTACTATAATGGGAGATTTGACAGAAGTGCCGGTTCCAACCCGATTTATGTTTGTGCTGCTGGGACCTCCAAATAGTAATTCAAGTTTTCATGAAATTGGCAGAGCCATGGCAACATTAATGTCTGATGAAATATTCCATGAAGTGGCATATAGAGCAAAAAAGCGAGACCATCTTTTAGCTGGCATAGACGAATTTCTAGACGCTGTTACAGTGCTGCCACCAGGAGAATGGGATCCAGCTATTCGTATTGAACCTCCTGCAGCAATTCCATCCCAAGATCCTCGTAAGAGACCAAATGACAATAATATAAAAGAAGAACCAGACGAAGAAGAAGAAGAACAAAGACAAAGAGAAGAATCAGGCTTAGCAAGAACTGGAAAACTTTTTGGTGGCTTGATGAATGATCTCAAGAGAAAAATGCCGTGGTATTGGTCAGACTTTAAGGATGCCTTTGCTTTACAATGCGTTGCGTCCTGGATATTTCTATATTTTGCTTGTCTTTCACCTATAATAACTTTCGGAGGATTGTTAGGTGAAGCCACTGGCAAAAATATGGCAGCTATGGAATCTTTAGTATCTGGCTTTGTATGCGGAATGGGATACGGATTCTTTTCAGGACAGCCACTAACAATATTAGGTTCTACAGGACCCGTATTAGTATTTGAAACTATAGTATTTGAATTTTGTAAGCAAATAGGATGGAATTATATGTCATTTAGATTTTGTATTGGCACATGGACAACGATAATTTTGATTACATTAGTGGCAATTGACGCCAGCGCTTTAGTTTGTTATATTACCAGATTCACTGAAGAAAATTTTGCAACTTTGATCGCATTTATATTTATATACAAGGTATAAAATATTTATCATTATTTAATTTTAATATTTTTTAAAAAATCATATATTTCCATATGTTTTTAGGCAGTCGAAAATGTTATTTCTATCGGCAAAAAAAACCCTTTAAAGACACACCCTGATGAAGTTCTCAATTATGAATGCTATTGTTTACCGAGCAATTACTCAAGAGTGCCGGAACAGTTTAATTGGACTTTGATCGACAAGGAGTCTTGTCAGGTACCTAACTAATTGACAATCAATACTAAAATTAGTCCAATAAAGTGTTGTCTTTACTCGTTCTATTTTAGAAACGCAAAAATATTTTTTTGTTCGAAAACAGCATAAAATGTGTCGTCTGTTAGGAGACATATTGGGTGGCAGAATCAAATGCCGTACGATATGTAATAGGACAGGCTACATTAAAATACTATAAATATATACACAAATTACCCAAAGACTGAAAATGATTCATTTATAGCAATTTTAAATTCTCGAAAAAAACTCATCATAGATAGATAGTTCCTATAGTGCTTTTACATCTCCGTACATATTTTTTTCGCAAATATATTGACGATTCTTATTTTTACTGTGTTTATTATAATATAGATTACATTTCAAGATGTGTGACTAGATAATAGTAATAATCTATTTCTAGCTCTACAATGGAACCTTAACTGGAACAGGATGTGATACAAAAGTGTATGTGCCAGACGTATTTTTGATGTCAATTATTTTATTCCTCGGAACGTTCACAATTTCTATAATATTAAAAGACTTTAAAAATTCCCTTTTCTTTCCATCTAAGGTAAAATTTTATTTTAAGAAAATACGTGCATTTTTTTTACATAAAATCATATTTTTACATAATCTTTTCATTATGTGTTATAATTAAAGAAGTTAAATATTTTTTCAGATACGACAATTCATAAGTGATTTCTCTGTTATTATAGCTATACTGTCTATGTCTTTTCTGGACTTCAAAGTTGGAGTAAAAACTCCAAAATTGGAGGTACCCTCCGAATTTAAGCCAACACTCCCTTCACGTGAATGGGTCATCACGCCTTTTAATGGGAATCCAGTGTGGTCCGCACTTGTCGCTATATTGCCGGCTTTGTTGGGAACGATTTTAATATTCATGGACCAACAAATAACCGCAGTCATTGTAAACCGAAAAGAGAATAAGCTGAAAAAGGGATGTGGATATCACCTCGACTTGTTTATATTAGCAATTCTAATACAAATTTGTTCGATCATGGGATTACCGTGGTTTGTAGCCGCGACTGTATTAAGTATTAATCATGTAAATTCCCTAAAAGTAGAATCTGAATGTGCAGCTCCAGGAGAAAAACCTCAATTTCTGGGTGTTAGAGAACAGAGAGTAACACATATTCTAATATTTTTAACCATTGGCTGCTCAGTTGTACTAACACCCGTTTTAAGACACATACCGATGCCTGTGTTGTTTGGAGTATTTCTTTATATGGGAGTGGCTTCTCTAAAAGGACTTCAATTCTTCGACAGAATGCTTATAATGTTTATGCCGCAAAAATATCAACCAGATCACATGTTTCTGCGACAAGTAAGACGTCACATTCTTCAAAATTAATAATCACATTTATTTTTCTCGAAAATTAAAATTAATATATGAATTTTATTTTAGGTGCCAATTCGACGCGTACATCTATTTACTGTTATTCAATTAACTTGTCTTGTATGTCTTTGGGTGATAAAGTCTTTCTCTATGACTTCTATACTGTTTCCACTGATGTTAGTTGTGATGATAGGTATAAGGAAGTCGTTAGATTTGATCTTTACAAGACGAGAACTTAAAATTTTAGACGATGTGATGCCCGAAATGACTAAAAGGAATCAAGACGAACTTCGAGAACTAGGCGACGTTGAGGTGGGATGGTTTTCGAAACTATTAAGATTTTAAGAAACAACCATCCATCACATTACGTTAGTTCATGTATCATTGTAAAATATCATTTTTGTAATTGAAACATTTAGATATAGATTGTGTGTATGTGTGTCTAATTAACAAATAATAATTCCTTGTAGCAATTATATGAAATATCCGAATTTCAAAAATCTTCTAGATTAAAAACAATTCTTAGGCTGTTCACTTGTAGGACACCAACAAGACTAATCCCCCAGCATTTCAAGAAAATCTACAAATTCCTCTTATTAATGGAAATATTATGAATATACCGTTGGCTTCAATTAATATTTCCGAGGAAATGAATAAAACCGGAATATGGAAACAAGTCAACAACACTAATCAAATTAAAAATCGAAATGATTCAAAAGATTCGAAAGCAAAGTCAGGAAAAAAGACGTAAGTACATAAAACGTAGTAAAAACTATATAAAAAAATCTATTTTAACTTAGTTCTAAAATTAGATAGTAGTTTTATACAGTTACATTTAATAGCTCAAATAACTTAGAACTCTAATAAAATATGAAATATGGTAATTTTCATTATTAAGCTATTGAAGTTAAATCTACATTGCAGTATTAAACATAAGAAATTGATATCAAAAACCGCACAATCGGAAATAGAAAGGCGCCTCTCTACGATGGACGAGGTGGAGGAAGACGACTCAGTGAAGGTCTGCGTCCAAGACACAAAATTTTAACCTGATCGTATATGGGACATAAGAAGCACGGCATGGCACGCATCTGACACTACGGTTACGACGCCTTTCTGTCTAATGCCATGCTTTAATATAAAAATATATATATTTATTTAGATGAAAATTATGAAACGAAATATATTGTGACAAGAAACATTCTCAAAAAATGTAATCTTGGCAATAACACTTTTTTTCTTACCAAATAATCAGACAAAAGGCGTCTGTAACGGTCTTTAGTTGTAGTTCACTGATATGTAGTATACAACAAACATCTGTGTCTAATTTTTCTAATGAAGCTAGTGAATCGAGTAGTCATTTATAAACAAAATTAGGTATATTATTTGTTTTATGTACGAGTAAAAGGAACACATCATTAACATTACATAAAAAATGTCTTACATTCAATCAAAACTTGTTAATATTTAGTTAGACGGTTAGGTAAGATAATCAATAATATTGTTTCTGACATATATGTGTAGTGTTAAAAAATTTTGAACTTAACTACAATAAAGTTGTGAATTATGAACAAGTATGATAAGTATATTTATTTTTTTTAGTAACGTCATACTTTACTGTAGCATTTCACTTATAATTTTTTATCAATCTTTTGCTCTGAGTGTTATATATAAATAATTTAAAAAAATTCTCGTAATTTAGTTTTCAATCTCTGCATGATATCAATGTATTTTTTATTTTAAATGCATGCTTGATATTTATTACTATATACTATAGCTTTTATGAATATTGTAAATATTTTCACACGTATGCTATTTTTAAATGCCGCTATGTACTTAATTTAATTTTAAATTATACCTTTTTCTTGCTGCTTAAACTGTTTTGATTTTGGGCGATTTTCAGAGCGATCTCCTAAGGCGCAAGGACTCGTGGAGTAGCGGACTTAAAAAGAGTAATACATCTGCTGAAACTTCAGTCTAAGTAAATTAAGACAAAAACTTTTATAATAACATCCTGTAAAACATATTAATTGTAATTTATATTTTTTATAAATAAATATTTTGATCGCAATTAATGTCAAAACAATCAGCGTTAGGAAATATTTTGACATATTTAATAAGTTCATGACTTGACAGATAGAGATGTGATTTGTTAAGTTTTATGCGTTTGCGTTTTATGCACCGTGGATGAAAAGAACAAATGTATAATTAATAAGAAAAAAAAAAATCTATTACGGAATTGCGTTCTAACTATGGTGCATTTTACTCAAAAATATTCCCTAACTTGTGAACAGTTATTGATGTTTTATAAATATTGGTATAATGTGTTGTGTTTTTTTTGTTAGATCGGCACAAACGTAGATTTAAATGTATGTATGAAACAAAAGTATTTTAGCCGTATATTAACGCAATGTGTCCCAGCTTTCTAGACTAATATACCTATATTTATATTAGAATTATTAAGTATTTATATTAGAATTATTAAGTGTGGCCATAAATAACAATACTTGTATTTAAGTACCTATAAGTAGTAAAATCGTCAAATTATATTACTTTCTAAAACGTCAGCCCCGCTAAAGAGTTTGTATTTGTTTGTTTGTAAAATATTAGTATATTACTGATTTGGTCGCTCATTATATGTACCTAATAAAGTGAAAATATTTTTTTACATCAAAATATTCTATTTCGCATTGCGTATTTTTTCTTAGAAAGTCTTTCCTTAGATATAATGAATAATTTCAAATTCATACCTATCACAAAATACAGAAATACAAACCGATGTCTTGTGGATATCAAGCGGAGAGTTTGAAAGGAAACGTCATTACTTTCCGTTTATTAAAAATATTTAATAAAATAATTTAAATAATTTAAAAAATAAAATTAACAAGTATATGTCTTGCCGATACTATTCATTGTAGAATAAAGTATTAAATATAAGACACCTAAAATAAGTGTACTCAACCAAGTGCCAATAGCGTAACACCATTAATGATAGATTGTTTTTATTTAATGTTATACTCAATACAAATTTGAGATCTTTCAATTGTTATTTAACCACTGTAGAATAAATTTAACCACTACGTTAGTTAGCAACTATGATACTTGATACCTACCATGATTCTCCTTTATACTTTGATGGATTTCTGATAATGAATAAGATTTAATCCATTTTGGCCCCATAATTAAAAGCAACGCGTCTATTACTAGTATATAATATGTAATAATTGTACCTAATGTAAAATTTAATAACGAGCCGTATCGGAATTTCATACGATTTCAAACTATAACATTTACCCTTGAAAATATCTTGACTATAAATTAATATAATGTTAAAGTTAATATTAAATTCTTACTTTAAACTTCTTAAAAATGTTTTTTTTATGTAACTTTTTTAACTATCAATATAATGTCCAGAAATTCCGGACTAGTTGCGGTCAAATTAAGTGAAGTCAAGGTACTTGCTGAATACATAAATAAATAACTGTAGTATCATTAAAATTTTAAGATTACATATAAAGCCTAGAATCTAAATACATTTGTATATTATTATTCGTCATATAACTGCATTTCCTTTATTAATTCACGGTAGATAAAGAAGGGTCAACAAGTCCTAACCTGTTTTCTGAACTTATGTGCATTGATCATTTGGGAAGACTCACTCAAAAGTAAGAATAACCCTAAAACAAAATCTGTACATCCTCAGCTACCTTCAGGGCTGTCACAACTTGTTGATCGTACTATATATTTATATTTTGTAATGATTCTACTGCCTCTTATACTTTTTTCACTAATTAAATGTTTATATATACCTAACCTACATGTAGGTAAATCGTCCTTACATGGTAAATAAGCATATAATTTAAGGAACCCGATTCTATAGAAAATATATTTTTATTTAAGTGTTATTAAATATTTTATATTTTCGATATAAAATAATTATGTACCTTTATGGACTATGGATTTTCCATATTTTTGAAGAAAAGTTATAATTTTGAAAATAATTATTTATTTTCCAAAATAATATTTCAGTATAATTTTAAGATTTAAATTTTAAAAAAGTATAAAAAGATGTAACAATAACAATTGTAAAAATTCATTGTATTTTTTGTCCTTATATTTTATATATCGTATAAAAAAAAACTAAAAAAAAAACCTCACTATAGGTACATTATATTAATATAGAATCGGGCTGTCAATGTTATTTGTCTAAAAAAAAGATAAAAAAAAAATGCCTAAATTAGCGAAACTTAGCGGCGATGTAGTCAATGTCTATTAAAATATTTAGTGTAACGTAATCGAAACAATTATTATTGTACCTGGCGATGGCGGGATATGTTTGTTACATGAATTTGTATTGTTTTGGAGATATTTGTGGAGTGTTATGAATAAATGGTTTTATATACATATTGTTGTCTTATTTATATAATATAATCGACGGTCCCTAGATAAAGTATATAGAAAGTGAATAATAAATTTCTAATTGCAAATTGCTGTTTTGAAAATTTATGAAATCTTATGAAAACTACTTCGTAGTAGATAAAAGAGAAACAAAAACATTTGTTATTTTACAGTTCCTTTAATATAAAAAATAAAAAAAAACCAAACTTATAAAAAATTTAAAAAAAATACCTTTTATAAATTTTCCGAGTTTTTAATTTCATATCTATGTCAAAGTAAGATTAGATGAATATAAAATATTAACTATATCAGTTTATAATATGAAGTATAAATAAAGCTCAAAAGGACAAAGCTCGTAAGTATTTAAACCCATAACGCTAATTACAGACTGTAATATTCAATGTACTTTAGTAGTCTTAAGGCCGAACTTATAAAACTTATCTTAACAAAATATATTATTTGCAAGTTAAAATAGAATATAATAATTTCTAACAATAAACTACGGTAAAGTTATAACAATAAATCGGAACTGTTTACTTTCTGCAACACCATAGGATCTGTCCATCAACAACAAATATATCCTTTTTTTGTAACGAAATTAAAAATGCCGTTAACCATCCAGCTGTTTCGGACATCGGCATACCTTGTACCGAGAATAATAAATGATCTACCATTGAATTTATGAGGTGCCGTAAAAACATCTGAACAGTGTCAAATAAATATTTTGTGAAGTGTTCAATTTTTTTTAATATTGTAAATGCGTAATGAAAAGAACAATTTTAACCTTTTCGTTTTATAGATGGTCTCTCTATTAAACTACTAAGAATTGTAGTTCTAATTTTTTTTTTTTTCAAAATTCCAGCGAGGCCAGTCGTGGCGCAGCGGCACGAGGTGTGACTGTAAAACCGGTTGTGGGTTCGATCCCCACTCGAGGAGATGAAATATTTACTTAAATTTATATTTCCATTTCTTCGCACTGGAGTCGAGGCTAAGCGCGGCGTTGAATTCTGCCACTCAACACGCCTCCAACTTAATGCCTCCAGAATTCGGCAGAAAGTGGGAAACGGAGTGTCTTAACATTAGGTTCCCTCTGCCTACCTTGCTGTGTGCGAGATACAGCGTGAAGCTAATTTTTTAAATTAAAAAATATATATTTTAAATGTGTATGTAATCGATAACTACCCTTGAGTTGTAATACACAAAACAAAAATAAAAAATACTTGCAATATTGTCAAGTCGTTATGTATATTGATCAGCTTCACGCTGTATCCCGCACACAGCAGGCAGGGTAGGCAGAGAGAATCTAGTGTTAAGACACTCCATTCCCCACTATATTTATGGTTCATACTAAACTGTTAAATGGCAATAATAAAAGAAAAAAAAGATAAAACGATCATGAAATCACTCAAAAAAATATAAACCAAAACACAGGTAAGTATAACTTAAATTCATTTAATTAAATATATTAACAATAATTAAATTATATCTAATACAAAAGTAACTAATTAATTCTTCTTTTTCTTCTGATCGGGTAGAAGTCCCATCTCTTCTTGGTATTTGCGTATAAGTTGCTCTTGAACATCGGGAAGGCATGGCGAGTACCGACTGTACTCCATACTGAATTCACCTTTGCCTTGTGTCATTGATCTGTAGGGAAGACAATTTATATACATATGATAAATACTAAGGACAATAATATATTATAATTATAAATAAATATAATTGTTGAGGTGGAATATGAATCTAATATACAAGTAATTTGAGTATCAGATTTTTTTAATATTTAAATTATGTTCTTTTTAATAATATAAAAAAGTACTATAGTGCCACTTTATCTTAATTGAGCAGTATTTGACTATACAAGCAAATGGTTGTATACAATGTACCTACAAGTATAAAAATTATCAATAATTTTAAAAAGACAGCACATACAGAGTTTCTTGGATTTGAAGTTGTTTTATTGGTTTTGTACTTCAAAAAAAAGAGCTATTATTGGACTTTTTTGTTGTCTATGTCTGTCTGACAAGAATATTTCAGACGACATCTTAAGATTGCTTGGAGGTACTCAAATATCCAGGCCTACGAGACCTTGTGGCACAAAAATAATTAAGCTTCTAAAATAAAACAATCAAAGATTCCTGCATTTTAATTGAAATTCGACGCGTAATCAAAAACCTGTAGAGTAAGTAACCCTAAGTAGTAGTTTCTGTGTGGATGTTCAATTATGATTAAAAAAGTGACAGGAAACACACGTATATATACAAAAAAAAACGTTAATTTATAGTTCATCTCATACGGTATGCACACGCCAACAAATTTAAGTTTGCCTTTGTTTTTAGGGTATATTCCAGGTCGATTAACATTCATATAATTGGTACGCACTCGCCGGATAGTCCAACTCGCACTTGACCAGAGTTTAAATGAATAAAAAACAAAGGAGGAAGTAACCTCAGCTCGCCCGCGTATCCGAACATGTTGTTGAGCGGCACCTCCGCGTAGAGCGTGGTCCAGCCGTCCGCGCCCTCGTTGCCGGTCACGATGCCGCCGCGCTTGTTGAGCTGCCCCACCACCGCGCCGTGGAACTCCTCCGGCAGCGTCACCTCCACGTACATGATGGGCTCCAGGATCTGCCACGCGCCGTCTTCGAACACTGCAATTATGCTTGTTATTGTATAAGACAGCACTTCAAGTTATGGAGAATACGGACGGATGGAACCGACAAATTACAGGTACTAAAGAGGATGTCACGGTGCGAATTAAAAAAAGATGGTTTGACGAGTGAGAGTGAGTAAAGAATAACAATTCAGCTGACTTTCAAGAACAAAGTATCAATGATTCTTTAGAGAAGTTACGTAAAAAGTATGAAAGCACTAAAAATAAAAATACTTTTTTATTTTGAAGCCTATGCGTATATATTACCTTCTTTAACAGCTCCTTTCGCAGCCAAGAAAAACGCCAATTCACTAGAATCTACAATATGGTGAGCACCATCTTGCAATCGGAACTTAACACCGGATATTTTATGTCCAGATAAATATCCCTTTTGACAGTTGTCCAGGAAACCGCGTTCAACGCCGGGGACAAACTGTTTAGGTACATTGGTTCCTATTGTTTCGTCAATGAATTCTAGTACTGAAAATAAAATTATTTAATTTATAACCTTGTGAGTTTTTAAGCTTAATATTAGCTTAGCTTTAATTAACCTAGAGGTAAATATGCGTTATTTTACCAGTATTTTGATTAGGCGGCAGAGGCTCCATGACGCCGGTAACCCTCGCGAACTGTCCAGCACCGCCGGACTGCTTTTTGTGTAAATAGTCGAAAGTGCACGGCGACATCATTGTTTCCCTAATTAATAAAATACAAATTTATATCTTGACTACTAGCTTACGACTTCAGCTTTTACCGAGTGTTCAGATGCAAGTAGTTATTTATTCCTTAATTATTGCTTTTAAAATGGAAATATCTAAGATTTATGTATGACCCTTTAGGTGTATTCAATATAGCTCTGACCACATACAGTGCGTTAGATAGAAACTACATGAAAATTGCAAGGTGACATACAATGGTTTTTCTTTGATAAAGATATTGAAATTTACGACTGAAAGTTATTCAATCATCAAGGAAATTTTATGAAGATACGCTTCCGCTTTCATAGCATGTAATTTGAACGTATACTTTTTGAAAAAAAATTGCAAATTTAAAGAATTAAACGCTGTTTACGGCCACAAGAATAGGCACGACTCCTGCGGGGGGCGCCCTTACCGCCGATTTCGTCTTCGCAAGCAGCCACGTAGTGCTTGCACTTTCTCGAAATTATTGAATGTATAAATTATATAGATTATATCATTTATATTGATTATTATGGAAAATGCAGCATAATGAAAGAATTATAAGTGGTATGCAGACGAAGCCGCGATTGGGCCGCAAGTCACATATAAAAAAAATACCTAAAAGCGACCTTAGGTTTTCCTAATTCAACTGGACAATTGTACTCTCTCTCCATTCTCTGCGCGTATATCTCCAAATGCAGTTCACCCATGCCGGAGACAACTGTTTCCTTGTTGTCGCTATCGAAACGGAAATGGAATGTCGGATCCTCTTTTGTGAATCTGTTGAAAAATAAATATGGTATATTTTTTCAGTACGAATCGTATAACACGGTAAGAGAGAAGTTAGTGTTAAGACACTGTTTTAATCATACCATGAAGTGGATTCAAACCTATAAAAATGACATTTACACTCAGACAACCCACTATATTATTCCTTATATTTAGATGATATTTAAATTTAAGCAAAAAGAAAATACTATTTTTATTTAAAAAATCACATAAATGCTTACTGCGAAATATGAAATGTCAACTAACAAAAAAAATATCTTAAAAATTCTTTTTTTTCAACATTGTAGGATACAATAAGTTTATATATACTCATAGACAGAACTTAGTTTCTGTGAATTTTTCCAGAAATTGTTGTGTCACACCAGAATTCACATTATAACATTTATTTTATATTTATATATATTTGTATAATAAATATATATTATTTACATTTATATAGTTGATTATTATAAATCTTAAATATAACACGCACCTAGCAACAGCCTTCGAGAAGTTATCCCTATCCTTATTATTCTTAGGTTTAATCGACATAGAGACGACTGGATCAGGTACATGTATGGACTCCATAGACAATTGCAATTTGCCATCATTAACAAAGGTGTCTCCGGAAGCGCAATCAACACCGAATAACGCGAATATGTCGCCAGCGAGCACTTCATTGACTTCCTCCATGTTGTTTGAATGCATTCTCACTAAGCGGGAGATTTTTACCTAAAATAGTTATTTTATTAGTTTCATGCTATATCTTGCATAGGGTAGGGTAAGCAGAGGGAATATAGGGTTAATTTTTCGAGATATTGAGTGCGGAGTGGTGGAGCTCAATGCCGCGCTATGTCTTGTTACCAGAGCGATTAAACGAAATTAATTCATTTACTCGATGGTAATCGAACCCGCAAAAATCACGTCTACTGCAAGAGTCACTTCCTGCAACTTCTTATTTTACTACCATGTCTCCCTGTCGATGACACGTACTCCCTGAGAAATACCAAGAACTCGTCTGCCAGTACATCCAGTCCAACCATCCAGTCTTATATGCAGTCTTTAAACTGGCATCACTTTTATGGACTGGATGGAGATATAACAAGTGGTGGCTCGAGGATCCGGGGTCAGTACCCGTATCCCAAGAATAAATATCGAACATATATTAGTCAGGGCACCCTCTGTAAGCTAGACACGTACCAGCTTGTAATTATGTTTTCAATAAATATGAAAATTCATTTCTTTTATCAGTATTTTACAATCACCTTATTTACTGACATCTTAAACTCCAACATTATGTCGATAAGTAGAAACAACCTAGTTAAGAAACATGATTCCCCAATTAACGCCAAATTCTTGATGTTTTGTGTTGCAAAACTCAACGCCGCGTTGTCTTGTTGCCAGAGCAAAGAAATTAAAATATTTAATATTTCTTGTAATATAAGCTTGTACCACTGCACCATGACGACCTCATATGTAACTCACATTATACAAATATTCAAAGAAAATAGGCATTACCTTTCTCCCAGTCCTAGCATTAAAAATATTATCGCCTCTCTTCAACATTCCTTGGTAACATCTCAAATACGTTAGCTGACCAAATTTACTTAATTCCAACTTAAAGGCTAATCCTACAAACGGTTTAGACCCGTTTCTAGAAGGATCTAGAATAATAGTTTGACCTTCACTGCCTTTTTTCTCATTTATTATAGCAGTATTCTCAACTTCACCGGGATGAGGTAAATAATCTAATACAGAGTCCAGTAATGGCTGCACTCCTTTATTTTTTAATGCTGTTCCTAATAAAACCGGCGTGAATGTTCGTTTAAGGGTCACTCGGCGAATAGCTTGTTTTAATTCTTGTACAGTTGGTGTTTTTTCTTCTAAGAACATTTCTCCTGGAAATTGTTTTATATATAATATATTATTCATTATTTTTAATAAGAAGAAAAAAAATATTGTTATCATTTAAAAGTGAGCAATTACAACCAAATGCATTACAATATTTCAAAAATTTAAACAATATATAAAAAAAATACTATTAAATAGTAAAAAATTAAGTTATAATGCTAAAACTAAATGACTAACCTAAAGTTTCATCAACATTAGACAAATGTTCAATAAGTTCGTGCCTCCTTTCTTGAACCTCCGTCCGTCTATCTTGAGGAACTTCCTCCAACCTTATGTTTTCACCATAATCACCATCAAAATACATAGCTTTCTCTTCAATCAGATCTAAAATACCTGCACATTCCTTCTCTAAGCCTATAGGTAAATGTATGAAGGCAGCGTTGTGATTCATTTTGGATCGCAATTGTTTTAATACTCTGAAATAGATAAAAATATTTAAGCATATGGGTTTTTATTTATATATATGATACATACTACTTGAGTGGTGATTTAAAATTAAGTTTATTGAGTTACCAAGACCAGTGAAATATATATAGTCTCTCTGAATCTGAATAATAGTAGCTTGGTATGTTGTGATTTATAAATAAATTATAGAACATATGTATGTAATAAATAACCAATATTTTGTTTTTATGGTTAGTCAATTTACATATTTTAACATTCAAGCATAATTTTTTTTCTTTTATCTTCATGGTTTAGTTTCTGCTTATAGTTTTATAGCTGGATAAGAGTCACAGGAAACAATGTTAATACACTTTATTGTTTGGTTTCCAACAAAACTTGAACAATTTAAATTTTTAATTTAATTCAACATATTTATATCTATAATAGACTAGCATTTTTCATGTAGCTATATATACTTTTATGATTCTATTATATGAAGCTTTACCTTTCAGGATTTGCGTATAACCTATCCAATTTATTAATAAATGCCAAACAAGGTACATTATATCGTTTCATCTGTCTATTTACAGTCAAAGTCTGACTTTGGACACCTCCCACAGCACAAAGTACTAGTACAGCTCCATCTAATACTCTTAAGGCTCTTTCCACTTCTACAGTAAAATCGACATGGCCTGGTGTATCAATAATGTTTATATTATGATCCTTCCAAATTGTGTATGTAGCAGCTGATTGTATAGTTATGCCTCTTTGACGTTCTAATTCCATGGAATCCATAACAGCTCCTACATTGTCTTTACCTCTTACCTAAAGTGTAAAATACAAGAAAAAACTATAAACTACATTCTTTGTCATAACATTGAAACATTTAAATATTGAAGCCATTTGTGGCACTGGTGCAAAAGTGTAAGAACATAAATTCAACAGGTTACACATACAGGTTTAATTCTGTTCCTTGAGGAGATGAAATATTTAATATTTCCATTTCTTCTTTCTGGTGTCAAGGAAAAGCTCAGTGTTGAGTTCAGCCACTCTACACACCATACTTCCTGAATTTTTCGGATAGTGGGGCTTGTCTTAACAATAGGCACCATACTTCCTGAATTTTTCGGTTAACAATAGGCTCCTACCTTACTACATGCAGAATATAGCGTTAAGCAATTATTAGTTTCAATACCTATTATTAACAATGTTAACTAATAATATGTATTGAAACTAATAATATTAAATAGATAATTAATAAACTATAAATTACTCACCTCATGCATAGAATCTATTCGGCCTGTGTAAAATAAAACTCGTTCTGTTAGTGTAGTTTTCCCTGAATCTATATGAGCTGATATACCAATATTTCTTATTTTCTCCAATTTTTTGTGTTCCGCAAATTTTACATGCGATGACATATTCTAAAATTACAAAAAAATATTGGATTAGAACGTAATTTATTTCTTGTGTAAATATTAAATTGTTGAATAAGAAGTTATGTATTTTTATGTAACATTTTATGTATTTAATAATTAAATTACGTAAATTATTAGATAAATTAAATACTATTGTAAACGTCTTTTTACCTTGACTTGAACTTCCCATGATTTTTTAGCGAGTTTAGATATTGTTCCTATTCGATACCAATTTAAGAGCGTCATGGTTTTATTTTTATTTTATTCCATAAAGAAGAAAATACATCTAATTTCCTTAAAATTATAGGTTATCAAAACGTCAAAACCATTGCGCTAAAAGTCTATAGATAGAAGATGAATAATAATAGAGAATCTGGAGAGGAGAAGTGGACAGACAAACTAATAAAAAAGAATACAAAAAGAAATAACGACAAATATAAAAGATATATTTGTAAAAAATTAACAATTTAATTATATGTAAATTTCATCAATCTTGCCTTACTTTAAACACCAAACATAAAAACCAAATGGTTATGCCTCATGCAGCAGTTGTGAAGTTCTGTACTACATAGATGTAGTATCGTATGTGAAGTATTTAAAACTTGGAAAAATGATAATACTTGAATAAGATTTTTTTAAAATTTTATATAACATAATTTACACAAATTACTATTTATTTGAATATACATTTTCATAGACATTATTAAATAGGAAATATGATGTGAAGTGAGGTTCGTATTTTATCCTTAGGTTGGTACATATTGTTTTTGATGTAGTGACAACTTCAGAACTCAAAATTAGTCAGTTTAGTTTCAGTTTAAAAAGAATATGGCCGTGTTAGGCCCGAGTGTGAGTGTAAATATGAATGGTCATAGTAATATTCATAACCAGTTAACTAAATCTTTAGAAAGAATTTTAGAAGATGCGTATTTGAGTGGTGAATTAAAATTAAGCGGACGAAAGTTGAGAGAGTTTCCGAAACCAGTGAAATATGACTTGAGTGATACAGTTGTTGCTGGTAAGTCGAGATTTATAAATAAACCGCTGTGCATTTGTATGTGATATATGTTCAATATTTTGTTTAAGATGTGTTTTATGTCATGCCGTAAGTATCTAAGAACGTTGGAAATCATTATATTTGTTTATTTACCGGCATTCAGCGTGTCGTTTGTCCGGCGTGGCCGTAAGATCGATCGAGATAGATAAGTTCATAAAACTTCTCACTTCATGAATCACCTTATAATTTGACTTTATAAACTAGTTTTGCCATGTACTTTTGAATGTTCCGACGTATAATTGTAGTAACAGATTATTGATAATCTTGTAGTAAAAATTTAAAAGAATATTCACACAAACTGAGGGTAGCTTAAATTAATTACTCAATTATTATAATTACAAATTTATATGATTGATTGATTTTACAATTTTTGTATAATTAATTTCCACATATATATGAATATAATTTTTCTTACACGTATATTAGTTATATACGCAAAATAGAAATTATCCGCCTGAAGCATTCCCCTTATTAAAAACTCGGTCTGAAAGAGGCTTTTAGCACACCCTACAGGGGGATCAAAGGGAAAATAGAGCTGTACAAGTGTATGAAAGTCATGCGTATTATATTTTTTTATCCTATTGGAATGGAAAAAGATGGTTACAGAATTAGTGCTCTGTACTCAAGGATATTTTATAATTAAATAAGAATCCATACTTTTAAAATTTTCTTATATAAAAATGATGTGTTAATTTCTATTGTCTATATCTATTTGTATACTATAAAAAATCAATTGTACAAGTGCATCTGCAAATTAAATATTTTTACAAATAAATATTGCTTTGGAACCTTTTTCCTGTCTACTTGTCTTTTTGTAGATTTACATCTTCAGAACTACTAATTAGATTACAATAAAACTTTTTTATTGTAATAGGCCTAGGCAGGATCTAGATTCTAGACTATAACTGATTCTGAAGACTGGTAACTTTAGGAAATAGTAAAATTCCTCCATAACAAAAGTTATTCAGCATACTAAGGATTTTCTATTGATATAAATAAGATCAGACAGACACAAATGATGAAAAACCTTAATAGACCTGCTTACGTAAGAAAGAAATGTGGAAAAATCATTATAGCTCATCCAACAGATGATGTATTCAATCCCTACATTATATCACCAAATGAATGATTACATTTAATTTGTTTTCATTTCATATATAAGTTAAGTAAATAATAACATTAGCTGGAGGAAAATACCTGCATATAATGATGGTATAAGTTCCAACCAAAATTTTAGCCGTTTTATTTTAGTAGTACAGAAAGAGTAATAAAGTCTCAGTTGACATTAGCTACTAGTTCAATATAGGAACTGGACACTTTTTTTCAAATATCTAAAATATGATTATTTATTACTATAAGAAGCAAAAAAAAGAAATTAAATATTTTACTATTAGGTCCCATGGTAAACTTTCTACTATTAAAAATATGTTATGATTAATGTAATGTAGACTACACATACCATAGTGGTTCTTATTAAGTCATACAATAGTGAAAAATGGCCGGTGTGTACTTTAACCTAATTAATTTAGGAGTGCCAAGTTATTGCTAATGGATTGAGGCTTGTCTATTTGTAAACTTTTGCATTTTCTTTATTTATTGAATGGCATGGCCATGGCCTAATTTTTATATATAACAAAATGGAAAGCAAATTTTTAAAATCTATATAATATTTAGTTTATAGACAAAATAATATTTAGCTTGCACTAATCAGTTATAATATAGATAATATGCAAATTTAAATGTTTATGCTTTTCTAAAGAAGTTTTCATTAACATGAACAACAACATTTTCATTAACATAAAAAAACAAATTCTAAAGAATATAGTAAGAGATTCAGTTCTTTCAAATTCTATTGTTGTATTGTTGTACCTACTATGATGCAACAAGAGAATTTGGTCACAATATATATATTAATGCCACAATAATGATATGTCAAGTAATGTAATACTTGTATAAAGTCCATATATAAATACAAAAGAACTAAGAAAGTGTTGCAACATTTTTAAGATATTCCTTAAATGGAAATGTATGTGCATATCATCCAAATATAGTATTACGAGTTGTGGATATTATACTCAAAAATGCTTTTTCTTTTGAGAGCATTTTTTTGCTTCTTTCTTTATCAAAAATAAACCACAAAGCCTCCGCCATTTTTGCTGAGCTAAATAGAGATGAGCAAATGTTCGAAAAAATAAAAACGAAAGGCACTCAAAAGACATTATGTAAGTTGAAATGTTATAGTGAGCTTTTACATATTCATGAAAATTTACGCGGAAAATTGGCTTTAAATTTTAAGCCTTTTTGTCTTACATTAATTTAGGCATATTTTATTATTATATAATAATATATTAGATATAACAATAATTTGCAAAATATCAAGATATTTTGCAAATTATTGTTCAAGAACGAATTTAGAAGTGCTCAAATAAACCCGTTTTTCGAGTTTATGTTTCAATCGGGTGTATTGCCACTTTCAACAAAACTACGACAATTAACATGCGGTAAGTAGGGACGCAATCCAAGAACTTTTTAAAAATATATGTTCTTTATATTATATTGCGATAAGGAACATTTAAGCCGTTGAAATTGTATAAATAGAGCTCGAATTTTTATCGATAATTAAGATATTTTTTATTTTTTTCTTTCGCCAATGTCACTTTCAAGATTGACAAATAAAACTGATTTAGATAGAATTATTCGAAAAAACACCAAACAAATATATATATAGTATATATTGTATATGTAATATATAATTCTTTAAAAATCAACTCTTATATTCTCTTTAATAATCGCTTGATTCTCACATTGAAAGATAGATAAGTTCAATATTATCTTCTACAACAAATTATCAAACTCACCGACATTCTAAAGTGGCACTAATGAATTAGAATAAATTCTTAATAAGTGCAACGTGTTTCAAATCTATTTTCGTCCATGGTTAGGCAGTCAATAAATTACACCACCACTCATAGCACGTCAGCATCTCGATCGTTAAAACAATACTTGTCTGAACACTCAACTTGGCTCTAAGTAGCGTTTTTTTGCCCTTTATAATGTATACAGTTATGGTCTGTGAAATAACAGATTGACTTTTGTTTGTTGTTCTGTTTTTGTAAGTTGAGGGTTGAGTTTTGTGTTTATACTTGGTAGATATTTTGATACAGATTGATATAGACCCGGTCGTTTTGAATGACGTTTTAAATTAATTTATTGCCTTAAAAGTATTTCTTTAATAGTATTCAGATTTTTTAAATTATTATTTCTGTTTTAATAAATAATGCTTAATAAATTGTGTGCATAATAAATTTATATGATATATTAACAATTTTTTATAATTAAATTTAAAAATCTTTTAACTTAAATAGTATAGATGTATAAGATGTGCTGTATCAATAGCGCGACTTAGTATGTAAATGGTTTCAATTGGTGATATTGATACGGTACACAAGCACTTAAAAAAATAATCTACCTGTCGAAACACGTAGTTTTATTATTTTTTATATTTTGGTTTTGGTATATTTACAAGACATTTTATTAATTTGTGAAATTGTGTGTGAAGTATTTATAAATATATCATGGATTTTGTTAAATTTGAAACTTTATTCTATATATAAGAGTATCGTAGTAAATGGTCGCATTAAAAAGAGAAACTTGTCATTCGAAATCGTTTTCATGTCGCTTTCAATATACATTATCACTTATTTAAGATTCGTTGTTAAGATACAGTTAAATATATATATAACTATAAATAAATTCTTTTTAAAAATAAAGTCGAGGCCTCTTTCTTATGATACTGCGCTGAGAGTGCAAGTTTCAAGGGTCCTTCAATTAGCATTTTACGTGGAAGAAATTTAAAAAATTGCAGGATATAAATTATAAGCTAAGGATGTTGAAATTTAAATTCTTTTTGTGAAGTAAATCCACTTAAACTCCAAAGATTTAAGTAAGCGAATAATAATAATTGTACATAATAAGTACATTTACGGAGGAATCATTGCCTAATGAGACGGGATGGTTCGGGGTTTAATCAACACTCGAGAGAACAATGATATTTGAATGATAGCCAATTCTAATAAGACAAAAAAGCTTCGTTGAATTTCGTCACACATCACGTTGAACTTTATCAGCATAAACGGCGGAACCGAATATGTTAATTGGTATTAAGACACTTTTCCGCACTTGCAATTTTTTACAACATTATTTAAAGTCAAAGAATCATTTGGCTCACAGCCTATCTTGCTCTATAAGGGATTGCATAAAAATGAAAAAAAAATAGTAATAAGTTACAATTCAGTTACAATACCGTATAATACCCATAGAAACAATTCAAAACTTTAGAATCACATGGAACCTGTGAACTTTGTTCAGCTTTATTCATGGTTAGCGTACCACAATATTTCTATAGAAAAATACAATAATGGCGACAGGTGCATAGCTGTGTTCGCTCGAGCGTTGCCACTCCGGATGTGGGGGACGATCGTATCATCTTTTCCAATTTTGCATACCTATATATATATTTTTTATGTTAATCAGCTTCACGGTATACACCGCGCCAAGCAGGGTAGAGGGAACCTAGTTATCTAGGGACTTGATCAGGGCAACAGATACCGCAGTCAACGTGGCCAAACATTGGCACGAAGAATGAATTATATGAATTTCCAAGCATTGACACGAAGAAGAAGAAAGAGAAGAAGGGAACCTAGTTTTAATACACTCTCCGAATTCCGAATTCTTGAGACATTGCGTTTAGTGGCGGGACCTAACGCCACGCTTTGGCTCGACACCAGAGCGAAGAAATATTAAATACCTATTTCATTAAAATATTAACCACCTAACCCACCCAGCAACCAATCGCGTTTACAATCACACACTTGTGCCCCTGTACCGCGACTGGCCTCATTATTAATTGCTATATGGTTAGAAATAAATTATTTTTGGTTTCTGATTTAAAAGTCTCAATATGTTTTTTAATGCATAACGAATAGCGTCGTCCGATTTTATAATAGTCATAAACTATATAGCGCCCATGGCTCGTGGATGAATAATTAAGGAAACTCTCCATGTTTCATTCAGTACGTGTCACTGCGCAGGTACTTGGAACCAGTTTTTATAAGCGTCGGGACCGGGAAAGTAAACAAAATGGAACAGGATGTTTTATGTTGCCATATAATTGTTATTGTAACTGAACTGAGATAGCCTCTGTCACTGTGAGTGAATTATTTTTATTTAAACAGTTATTGTATCAACAGCTTTTTGTATATTATAAAACAATCTTTTTAGGCCACCGTAATGTCTTGCGGCTTGATTGTAAATGGTAGCTGGTTCAATTCCTACTCCATGGAATTAATGATTTTTATTTCGTAGCTCTGTTAAGCAAATGCGGCGATGAATACCGCCACTGTAAAATTACATATATAACGTTAAATTAGAGATTCCAAATGAATACGAATTACTTATTTTTATTCATTAATGCCCACTCATATTACATGTCATGTGGCCACAGTTAATCCGGCTTATTGGTTGTCTGTTCCCCATAAGACGAACAGTTGGACTCTTGTCCTGATATGGCTTCTCTCATGCATTTAAACCAAGTATTGAGATCACAACATGCAACCTTGACATATTATATCGTTAATCGCTCACTGGTGTTTACAGACCTACATTGTAAGGCTATTTTTATTTTACACCTGGTTAGCCAGATTTGCGGGCTGAACGCTTGCATAAAACATTTCCCCTTATTGATCTCCCCAACGCAGCCTCGTGTTTTTTTATGGCGTTACAAGGTCGGAGTGCCTAAATTATACCCTTTTAAATTTCCATTTTACCGGTTCGTTACCTTACTTGTGAGCCGCAAATTCATCTTTAATCATGAGGACGAGAATAGATAATCAAAAGCTGATTTATTTACGGACACACAAAGGCAACACACATCCACAGTTTTGGCGAGGACGGCCTGACAATAGGCTTGTCATTTTTATTCGCCTCATAGGCAGGTATGGCTCCAAGAATATTGATCAAGATAACCTGACTAAAATAAAATGTCTGTGATGCTTAACTTACGCTTCGTATAAACGTTTTTCTTCACTCGGTCGGCTTTACACCGTTATTGTAATAAATTAGTATGCAACGTGTTCCAAGCTTCCTTCGCCGGAGTTGTCTGGTCGTGTCCTTTAGAATTTACATACGCTTGGGTGGATGGAAGTGGCGAACCCATGTACAGTGAAATTATTCCGCAGCCTGTAAATTTACATGGGACAAGCTTGTGAATGTAGAGACAGTTGTGGGTTCGATTCCCACTCGTGGAAATTAATTACTAATTATTTTATATTTTAATTTCTTCGGTTTGGGACCGACGCAAAATCGCGGCATTGAATTCTGCCACTCAACCCGTAATGTCTCGAAAATTTGGTGGAAAGTGGAGAACGGAGTATCTTAACACTGGATTCCCTGCAATATGCGAGATAAAGCGCTGAAGCTATTAAAAAAAAGTGAAATTAATTTTCGAATGTTTTAATGCTTTCGTGAAAAACGCTTTTAAAAACAGTCATTATAATTTTTAAGCACGACGATATTAGTCACAGAACTGAACATACTCGACGTAAATCTTACTTACTGTTTTCTTTAAGAGTATGCTCCACACTGCAAGGAAGTAAAAATACGTTGTTTTTCTTCGATGCCATTTCAGTATATTAAAACAAGTGTATCATGCGGAATCTGAACCGCACTTTATGCGTGCCTATTGCGTGCATACTATACTCATTTGATTACTATAAGCAATATGGCGTACAGTAGTCAAATTTATTGTATTGCGAATCGTCGTCGTCGCAGATCGTCGATGTCAATGTAAAACAATTATGTAATTCGTGAAGGTAATGGACCTTAAACATAAGAAAAAATTAACTAGATATTAAAATGTAGTAGTCTTCCATTACATACTCCCACTTCTCAATAAGTATACGATATGCTTTTAAAGAAGTTGCAATATATTCACTTTTACCGTGAACGTGAAATATGTAAGTGAAAGTTTAAGTTATTGAATTTTTAAGTAAATTAAACAATTACTTAATATGTAACACTGTTAAAACAGCAATCACTGGAGCTATTACCACTCGAGGAAATGAATTATTTTAATTTGATCGCTTTGTAACAAGACAATGCACAGCGTTAAACTCCGCCAGCCAACACGAACAAACGAATTTGGCTTACTAGACTATACTAACTAGGTTTCCTCTGGCTACCCTTCTATATCCAGAATACAACATAAAGCTAAAAAATATAATAAATAAATCTATGGTTTTTATTTTATTACCACTCTCAGTATTTTTGATTAAACTTAATTTATCAAAAATATGTAAAGCGGAAAATATTTTGGTGATAGTGCCAATTTCGATGAACTGATTAGACGTTTCTTAGAAAATTGCATCCAATAAATCTAGATCAATATGGCAACGTGCGCTATTATAGCTCGCTCTTATCTCGCCCTATACATTTCACTTCGTCGCCTACTGCAGCCTTTACATCGTCAGTGACCCACATTGTGCCAACAGCTGCTTGGTACTTCGCTATAAAGGGCTACTGACTTACTGGTATGGGTAGCAGTGATTATAATCTTGACATGACTCTTTGTTTTATGGCTTAAGTGTGTTTAAGAAAAATGGGATTAAATTATGCCATAATTAAAATTTAACCATATACACTAAAATTTATTATCTATGCATATAATAAAACTGTAAATTGTTGCTGTCTATATAGAAAGGATAAAACAATTTAATTATTCAATATGTTGTCTCTTTGACTGTATGGTTTTTGACGTTTATCTCAGAAACTGCTTTAAATGCACACTTCCCTTAACATTTAGTGTTTGTTTTATTTTAATTCGTTTATAAATAAAAGGGTAACGTCAACATAAACAATTGCAAGCGATATTATTGATACAAAATAATAAAGGGTTTTATTGAATTCAGCCAATTTAAAAAAAAACAACGTACTAATTAAAAAAATATATTTTTATTAACAACATATCTAAGAGTTATATTATTTATTGAGTTAGAACTTCTAACAAATTAACATGATGCATATCGTGTAGAATAATAATACTCGAAGTTGATTGAACTACTAACCCTATCATCGTGTAAGCTTCCCGTTCACGGTGGCCTATTAATACCTCAATGGCTCTTGGAGCGTGTTCGGTTTTCATAGCGATTTGTTGTGTAATTGTATTTTATGTTCACAGTTGTTGAGCAATGCTCCTATTGAATAGATTTGATATTAATAGATCTTAACTGTAGAACTATAATATAATAAGATTTTTTTATTATCTTAAATATTTTTATAAACAATATTCATAGATGCCAATCTCACATCTGCATAATGTGTTTCTTTCTGGACGTTTCTTTATTGCTTCTTACAATAAAGAAACGTCCATTACTCGAGTTATTAGTTAAAAGCACGTAAATTATAATCCAGATGGGTCATAAATATACCACACCCACGCAAAACACTGTCAATTCTTCGCAATCACAGTGCAACTCACCTCGTAGTATCGAATAATTTCCATTATAATTCCAAAATTATGTTATTTGCTTAGACTCTATGCTCTATTTAGTATTAAGTAATTAAGTTTTTTTTAATTTAGTTAAATTTTTTTTTGTATAATTTGTACATAGAACACTTTTTTATAGGTGTATAGTTTTTTTTAATTTAGTTAAATTTTTTTTTGTATAATTTGTACATAGAACACTTTTTTATGTTTTGGTATAATATCCTAATATATTCACTTAAGAGAATGTTTTATATTAGCTAGAACGTTTGAATATGATCTATGAAGCACTGGTTCTCCCATACTCGCCACAGCTACGTGATAATATTATTATACTGACGTATCACAAGGATGTTCATCGGATGTGACGTGAGACGGAACTTCGTTTCCTACGCTTTCCACTTCGTTGGTTTCCACTCGAATCCCTTGGTTACATGGTCGTGAAGTCGCCATTGTTCTAAGGCAATACCCCTAGATGAGACTGTAAAAAACATGTTATTGCGATTAATCTAGCGAAAAATTTTCTGTTTACTGCCGTAGTTTACCTTACTAGTGTTAAATTACTACATGCTGCTTTTTAAAAATAGAACGTGGCTGTAGGTGGTACTTAACGCCGAGCATTATCTATTCAAACCTATCAGGAAAGTACTTTTATTCACCCTTGCGGGGGTCAAACCTATAGCGAATGCGAATAGTACAGTCTGACACTTAAAGTACGTCATGATGGCGGCAATGGCGCCATGTTGGCATTCTGTTTTAGTAACTAAGTCTCTGTAAACAATGTTGGTGTTCATATATATTTTTAATTACTATACTTTTAATTAACTTAAATCCTTTCATTAATTTATTAAAATAATGAATCAAGTAAAAGAAACTTAATATTTAGGGTTCCTTGCCTTTAAAGGAAAAAAGCCTTATAAGACCACTTTGTTGTCCGTATGTCTGTTAAGAGCCTTTATCTCAGGAAAGCTTGGAGATATCGAAAATTTCAATTGGAAATTCAAACCACATACTCAGTTCGGTCCCATGATTTCTTAAAAAAAAATACTTCTACATTTACTTAAAGATAATAGCCTTAAAAGGAGGGCAATTTGGTATTTAAGCTAGCTCAAGTGAGGTATTAGTGTGCATATTTCAATACATTTTTTATTATTTTTGTAGGACTAATTGTACGGAACCCTAGGTGGGCGAGACCCACTCGCGCTTGTCCAGTTTTTATTTCCTTACTATGAATTGTTTTTGACACACAGCAAACATGCTGAACTCGAATACCGTTAGTATCGCTATAAAAACATTTATGTTTCAATATCCTTTCTAAAACTGGCATCACGAATTAATTTAGGTCGGCACATGATTGTATTTAGACTCTCGCAATATGTCCTCCATGTGTTAATTAAATAAAATTGTATAAAGTATATCGGTAGCCGTGCTAAATATTATGTTGTTAAAATCCGTGTACAGCTTAGTATTCAATTATAGTTTCTTTAATAATAGTATTTTTTATTCTTACTCATAATACTATATTTTATTATATTGAGGCCAGTAGCGGCGCAGGGGCACGAAGTGTGACTGTAAAATTGACTGGATGTTGGTTCGATCTCCACTCGAGGGGATGAAATATTTATTTAAATTCATATTTCCATGTCTACGCTCTGGTGTCGAGGCAGATCGCGGAGTGGCGAAACTCGCCATTCCCATTCTCCAGAACTCGGCGGAAAGTGGGGAACGGAGTGTCTTAACACTAGGTTACCACGCTATGTGCGGCGTAAGCAGAGGGAACCTAGTCTTAAGACAGCATGAAGCAGATTTATATATTTTATTTATTTATTATATTATGTAATTATTTAACTTAAATATTATGTGTGACATCGATTATAAATATTCGTTTGTGTTCAATAAAATTTAAAAATAATTTTCTTTTGCAAAGTGTATTATTCTACCAGAAGGTCCCCCCTTCATTGCTCCGGCGCATATTGTAAGATTTGTAAGTGGCTACAGCGCGTGCTCTATCTCAACTTTAAATCGGGTGTAAACAAAACGACGAGATATTTTAAACGATCATTCCAGATGTTTTTGAGAAGCGATATAGTTTTGTTTTACTATAAAAAATAAAAAAATCGTAGATGGTATAATACATGTTATTATTATTTAATTACGAAAATATAATATATTCATTTTAAAATGTTATTATTAAAGTTGAGGCCAGTCGTGGCGCAGGGGCACAAGTGTCCAACTGTAAGTGCGACAGGTTGTGGTTACGACTCCCATTCGAGAAATTAAAATATTTAATATTCTCATGAATTTTCTCTAGAAACGTGGCGAAACGCGGCCACTAACTTCCGCCACTCAACACGCAATGCTTCCAGAATGCGGTGGAAAGTGGGGAACGAAAATGTTTCAATGGAAATGGAGTGCCTTAACACTGAGAAGTAACTACAAATAATATTAAAATTAAATATGAGTCTTCCTTTATACCAATATAATATTAACACTAATAGTTAATTTCCTGATACAAATTATTTATTATATTAAAAGTCTTTAAATTCTGACTCAAATCGACAACGAGAGGCTGGCGTAATTGGCTCCTCGGGATACTTTTCGAAATAAGTTGAATCATCAGGATGTTTAAATTTTGGGACATATGGTGGTGGGAATCGGCAATTGAGAATAGCTTCCCACTCAATTCCCTTAAACCATTTATGATTTTTGAAATCTAAGACGCCATTTTTCATCACGCCATATCTTTTACTTATATCAATTTGGAGAGTATTGCGTATAAGATCCCTTAAATCAGAATTGAAACTAGATGGACATCTATATCTTCCAGAAACAATTTTTTCATAAGTTTTCATAGGTTCGTTTGCATAAAATGGTGGATACCCTGCATTCATTTCATAAAGCAGAACCCCAAATGACCACCAATCTACTGAAAACCCATAACCTTTGCTTAAAATTAGTTCTGGAGCTAAATATTCTGGAGTTCCACATAAAGTCCACGTCCTTCCGTTTAATACCTTACAGAAACCAAAATCTGTTATTTTTAAGTAGCCATTTTTATCTATCATTATATTTTCAGGCTTCAAATCACGATATACTAAATTTAAAAAATGAAGGTACTCCAAAGCCAATATAACTTGACTTGCATAGAATTTAGCAATTGGTTCATCGAATTTTCTCATTTTTCGAAGGTGACTGAACATCTCCCCACCAGGAACAAATGACATTATAAAATAAATGTAACTATTGTCTTTAACACTAAATTCCATTGAAACAGTAAAAGGAAACCTGATAGCTTCAAGTATACGTTTTTCATATAATGTGTGATCAACTTGTTTCAACTTTATAATTTTCTCCTTCTCTAACACTTTCATTGCGTATAGTTTCTGAGTTTTTAAATGTTTTAATAAAATAACTCTTCCGAACGCTCCAGTTCCCAATGTTTTAATACGTTCCAAATCCGTAAATACTATGCTTGATTTAATTTCTTTACACCACCTTTGATGGAATTCAATTTTAAGTTGGGTCAAATACTGCTTGTATTGTTGCTGCTGCTGTTCTGTATACCCGTCTCGCACTTCAGCGGACGTAGACTGGATAGCTTTGGTTAACATGTTTTCAACAATCGTTACGTTCGCTTTATTAAATTATTCGCTTCATTATATTATATTTGACAGTCACGATATTGGAAATAGGCCAACTCGATTTTCGTGTTTATTGAATTGTGAACGTACATACAGTACTAAAAATAATAAGATTTTTTTCATTTGTCTTAAAGGAAATACTTGCGAATGTTGTTTCGAGATTCAAAGTTCAATATAAGGAGAATGGGGGAAGGGTGAATGTACAGGCTAAGGGAGAGGGTGGTGGAATCAGCTGTTCGAGGGTGACACGCCATATTCAGCCGGCCGCTCGGCGTCCCGACTACCGTATTGATCAGACGGCACGTGGAACTTATTATATTATGTAGGTTTCCTAAAACTTTTCCCCCAACATTCAATGCTTATACAAAATGAATAGAAACGAAAACGTTTATTGGCCAAGTAAAATCTTAATTCTACTGCTTCATGTAATATTGGCTTACAAAATCTAATAATAACCTATTAGATAACTTCAATAAACAACATTTCTTTACAAAAACATCACGACTCGAATAATATTAAGTTGAATAATATTTAATATACTAACCGTAATAAGAAGCAAATATTTATATCACCGTTGGCACTCATGTATAACTAAATTAATTTGACATTATTATTTTATATCAGTTGTTTATTTTCAAACACGGTTTCATAAAGTGCGCAATATAGTGAAACATCAAAAGGAACGGTCGCTTGCAGATTTTTTCAGGCAATTTAGTTGACTTCTGTCAATTGCCATAAAACTACGAAATGTAAAATTTTATATTCGTTTGAGGCGAGGTCGTTAACCTTCGTATCTACTTATATTTATGTTATGGAGAAATGTTTACATTCGATGTATGAAATAAAACATGTTATTTAAGATTATGATGGAAAGCTGTTATAATTACACAGACCATTAATCGACTATATCTATAAACTTATAATATTTCGAATCTCTTATACCTTAATTTATAATTATAAACATTTTTCTGCAATTATCTACGTTAATTTGTTGATATTTTTAATTTTCGTCGCTTAATTCCAAATCAAAATATTCACTTACATACTGGAATTATTTAAATGACTTACAATTATTTACGATTATATATAACGGTATACTTAAACATATTAGCAGACCGCGTAAAATGTCGTTTCTTTATCTTTATCAGATAGTAAATGTACTACGACGTACGTTACGATACCGTTAGTTTTATTTCACTTATTCATATCATTTTGGTAGTCTTTTTATTCTTACATTATTTTACTAATGTCAATATATTATTATTTTTTAAGTTTTATTTTTAATCTCGTTTCATTTTATAAGGGACAATTCTGTAGTTACAATCACTCTAACCATTGAGTATTAAAATGATAAGTTGTTTTACTTCTTCGATGTAAGAAATAAAGAATGTGTTGAAAATAAAATTCTAAATGTTCACAATGGATGCCTTTCACTACCATAATGACACACAGATACGTATTGATGATTCTATTATTCAAGTCAAAGTTTCATTGTTGTGTGCTGTTTGCTTCTTTGTTTGTCGAATGGGGGCACATTTCGTCAATAATATATATATCCTGACCGTTTTCGGCCACGGCGATTGACGTCCGACTAACAAGAGCCTCGCTGGTGTGCTCTTAAGTGACTGACATAGCCGATCTTAGCCGAAAAATTTCGGCCACACATGCTGCATGTCAGCACTCCCCCGACAAAGTTATAATAGACAACCTCAGGTGTGCGGGCCTTGAGCTCATCGCGTTTAAAATTGAGCTCGTCTCTTCGCTTCTTTTCAAATTCCGATACCTTGAGTCCAACAATACGTCTCCAGTGTTGGCGATCCGCTGCCATAGTCTCCCATTTATTTGGATCCAGATCACACCTCCTCATATGGCGCTTTAGCACATCCTTGTATCGCAGCAGCTGACCGCCCCGCTTACGCTTGCCAGCTTGGAGCTCGGAATAAAAGATGCGCTTCGCGACTCTCTGGTCAGGCATCCGGGAGACATGGCCAACCCAACGCAACTGACTCCTTATTAGGTAAGCTTCCATTCCGTCGACCTTAGCACGCAGCAAAACCTCCGTGTTCCGAACACGATGCCACCAGTGAATATTCATTATTTCGCGTAGGCATCTTAGATGGAATCTCTCCAATGCAGCAATATGTCTGCGGTAGAGAGGCCATGTTTCCGAGGCGTATAAAAGTGATGGCAGTACGATTGCTCTGTATAAGGCTACCTTCGTGGGAAGCCTAATATCATGTGACCGAAACACCTTGATGCGAAGTCTGCCAAACGCAGCAGCTGCTGTTCCAATTCTTCTGTTTATTTCGCTATCGAGGAGGCAATTAGACGTAATGGTGCTCCCCAGATACTTAAAATGATCTACCTGCTTTAGTTGGTCATCACCGAGTCTTATTTGAAATGGGCCTCTATTCAGTGTGTCGCATGCCATCACTTCAGTTTTCTTCACACTGATCTTGAAGCCAAATTTGTGGGACGACTCAGCAAGAGCTGTTATAAGCCTTTGTAGACCCACTGGGGATTCCGCCACAAAACATAAGTCATCCGCGTACACTATTTCGATGATAGTCGTATACGATACTTTGGTGCGAGCTTTAAGTCTAGCTATGTTAAAAATACCACCACCATCACTACGATAGCGAATACGAACTCCTTCAGGTAAAGTTTGCAAGGCATCCCGAACTACAACTGCAAAGTACATTGCAAACAGAGTTGGCGCGAGCACGCAGCCCTGCTTCACGCCACAGCTTACAGAAAAGAACTCAGAATCTTCACTCTGTACCCCGATACAGCATCGCATGCCATCATGCAGAAGACGGACTATTCTCACAAACTTATCAGTGCATCCAAGTTTCGCTAATACCAACCATAGAGCTTCGCGAGGTACGCTATCAAAAGCCTTCTCTAAATCTACAAAACACAAGTATAAAGGCTGACTCTGTTCTCGACTCTTCTCCTGTAGTTGTCGCACTGAGAAAATAGCTTCGCACGTACCTCGGCTCGGTCGGAAGCCGTATTGGGTTTCAGGCAATATGTCTTCAGACAAAGGCAATAAGCGGTTAAGTAATATTCGTGCAAAAATTTTTCCAGGTGAAGCCAGCAACGAGATTCCTCTATATGAATTGCAGTCCGATCTGTTGCCTTTATTCTTAAAAAGAGGACAAATACGCGACACACGAAAAGTATCAGGTACACGCTCTTCCTCCCACATTTGTTTGAAGAACTTCCATATTAATTCGTGCAACTCAGAGCCTCCGTACTTCAATAGCTCTCCAGGAACACCGTCAATGCCCACCGCTTTTCCATTCCGCTGTTGTTGAATGGCGACAATTACCTCACGCAGAGATAACGGTTCGTCTAGCTCATTGACTTTGGGAAGCGATCTAATCGAATGTATGTAAACAATGTCTGCAGTTCGATCGACATTGAGTAAGGTGTTAAAATGCTCCCGCCATCTTTTCAGTATGTCCCGTTTGTTAGCTAGCAAATGTGTGCCATCGAGAGATTTCAAAGGCACTCTAGCAAGAGTATTTATTCCAGTAAATTTTCGGATCTCATCATAGAATAAACCCCACTGCTTAGTATCGGCAAGCCACTCCATGCGTTCCGCCTTGTCCCGCCACCACTTGTCTTTTACTTCTCGCACACGCTTACGCAGTTCAGCACCAACAAGTGTAACTTGTTCGATCTGATGGTTGTCATGACAACGACGCAATAGTAACCGATGTTTACGAACGACCTTGGTCAAAACTTCATCGTTGTCATCAAACCAATCCTCGTGTCTACCAGGTTTAAAACCAAGCGTTTGCGAGGCGGCAATACTTATGCTGGATGTGAGCGTTTGCCAATTAGCTACGAAGTCATCATTTTCATTATCAAATGTTCTAAGCTTGTTGCTGATTGCTTCAGCGTAGATCTTACGCATCTCTGGACTCTGTAATTTTTGTGTGTCTAGTCTCTTAGTCTTAACCTTTTCTGATCTGCGATGACACCTTAAATGTAGCTTCATTTTGGTAATAACAAGGCGGTGATCGGAGCAGCAGATAGCATTGGAGTTACGCATAACACGAGTGATATGTATTTGAGAAATATTTGTTTGTCGTACAATAACATAGTCAATTAGGTGCCAATGTTTCGACCTCGGATGCATCCAGGTGGTTTTATACTTGGCGGGGAGTCTAAACATGGTGTTGGTGATGGCTAGATTAAATTGAGTACACATGGACAAAAGAAGTAATCCATTGCTGTTCATATTTCCAACACCATGTCTTCCTAAAACCTTTGGCCAAGCTTCAAAGTCACGTCCAACTCGCGCGTTAAAGTCGCCCATTAAGAGAATTTGTTCTCTCGGAGGTATCCTAGAAAGAACATGCGTGACCTCTTCGTAAAACCTAGCCTTGATTACATCATCCTTGTCCATTGTTGGTGCATATATACTAATAATATTCATATAATTGTCATTGTTCAGATGTAGGCGTAGTGTGGTAACACGATCGGAGATGTGAATCGGAGTTTCCTCTAGCATCGATGCGATACAATTTTTGACAGCAAAGCCGACACCAGATCTTCTAGGTTCACACGACGGAGTACCTTTCCAGAAGAAAGTATAGCCACCTCGACGTTCCACCTTCTCTCCCTCGTCAGCTAAATGTGTTTCACTGAGCGCAGCAATATCGACATTGTGACGTCTAAGCTCTCGGGATACGAAGGCCGTTTTTCGAGGAGGGCACATATTTGTTTCATTATCCAACAAGGTGCGCACATTCCACGCTGCGAAGATCATGTTTCGAGTTTTTTGGATGTTTATATGTTTATTATGTTTTCGACCACGTTTAAGATGATGCAGAGACAGCCGTGGTTACTACCTCTAAATATAGAGGGTTAAGCCTTTTTTAGAACACCTTTTCTAGTCCCTTCCCCGAATTGGGGGAAGCAGGGCCTCCCTAAATAGGGCTGCTTCGTCACCTTGGGAGCTGCCGAATTATACTGTTAACCCAGTGCAGTGGAAAGCGACCATCTTCCCAAGGCCGCCTACGTGCAGATATCAGACAAAGCTTAGTCGGCATCACGACTAGACCTCTTTACCTTTATCCATCGCCGCAGGACTATTTTTCAAATCAGAGTCCACAGTCAGAGTCAAATCAAATTGCGCAGGAGATATTAAAGTGCACGAAACGTTGATACCGTCAGTGTACGCGCAATACACAGGTGCACTCTCATTTTTACCCTCCTGGTTCCGATGGAACGGGGGATCGTTACAACCGGAGAAAGGTAAAAACGTTAACTAAGCATCAATTTAAGCCTTTGATGCGAATCTAAGCTTTGAATATGCTTAGCTATGCGACAAACCGGGATCGCCTGTCGGTCTTAGGCGGTAGGCGTCCGCTAGGTGATAATAAGGAAAAAGGGTAATGAAGGATACTACTGTCACAGGAGATAGGAATGCGACAGCAATAGCTAGAGTAATCCGGGGTCGCATACCCGTAGTGGTCTGTAATGCAAGATATCGGACAGATAGCTAGCAAGACCACCCTCTGGACTATAATTTCGTCAATCATTATGTATCAAAAAGTATCGAATTAATGTATTATTTATGGGTTGTCTTATAAGTATTTGATAACCTTATCAAGGAATACCTACCCAATAGGATACTACCGATGCTTTGTTTTTTATATCAAGTAAGTAGTAAAGTTATTTTTTAAATAAAAAAAACCATTTTTTTATTAATTATTTTTCAAGATTTTATAATAAACCAATTGTACTTGCTAAATACTTTGCTTTTGATCGGTTTATAGTGCCTGTTGCATACGAAAACAAGTTCCAATTGACGCGCAAAAAGGAATAATGATACATTATAGTATGTAATCTGCTATGAATTGTGTGCCGGCGTACGAAATCTAAAGCAACTATAACAAGTAGTAATTGGGTAGATAATGATGAATTGTTATTGAATTCCTATACATTTTCTTGAATTGGTTTTATATAAATATATTTGAGGCCAGTTGTGGCGCAGTGGCACGAAGTGTGACTGTACTATATTTACTTAAATTTATATTTCCATTTCTTCGCTCAGGTGTCGGGGCAAAGCGCGGCGTTGACTTCTGCCACTCAACACGCAATGCCTATAGAATTCGGCAGACAGTGGGGAACAGAGTGTCTTAACACTATGTTCCCCCTGCCTACCTTGCTGTGTGCGGGATACAGCTTGAAGTTGATTTATGATTTTTTACGAATTCCGATCTATATTCCTACATGATAACATCGCGTCAACTTCGCCTATCATCATTTAAATTTATTATATACTGACGTATGTTTCTGTTCAACCAATATAATAAACGGCGGCCCTGGACAATATCAAGACGTTTGAAATTTCAAGTAGAAATTGCTAGGTGCAGCCTTTTTGTTTGATATATTTTTCGGTCAAGGCTATAAAAGACCCGCAATGCACTTATATAAATGTTGGCATGAAATGAGTGAGATATAAATCTATTTTAAAACTTAATACAATATATTATTATACAATATATAATGGTTAACTAACATGTATAAAAAAATTATTTGGTACAGTTTTTCATAGATTTAGTTTTCAATATTGGTAAATGCTTGGTTCCATCAGCTTCACGCTGTATCTCGTACGCAGCAGAGTAAGCAGAGGGAACCTAGAGTTAAGACAGTTCCCCACTTTCCGCCGAATTCAGGAGGCATTGCATGTTGAGTGGCGAAATTCAACGCCGCGCAGCAAAGCGCAGCAGAGCGAAAAAATGAAAATATAAATTTAATTAAATATTTCATTTCCTCGTGTGGGAACCGAACCCACAAGCAGTCGCCTTTAACAACGCCACGACTGGCCTCTTTACTTTGTTTCTTAATTCATGAAAATACACATTCTCTTTCATTCGGTCTACATTACAATGGCTGTTAAATTATAAATGAACAGATACACAACCATACGGTGCTTGAACGGTTGTCTTGAAGACGTAATCGCGTGTAGACCTTTTCCATTTAGATATTATGTCAGATTTGCGCCGGTCAAGGTTGTGGAGGCCCCGTCCGTACCAGACGCGGCAGTTGGCACAGCGTTTGTCACCGCATTAATTTTTTTATTTACTTTTGTTATAGATTCGTTTATGGCAAATATTTATTTTTCACTTGAACATGACAACGGTGGGTCAGTCAAGGCACAGTGGCACGTACGTGTGAGTGTAAATGCGATAGTTTGAGGGTTCGATTTTCACTCGAAGTAATGAGCGGCGTTAAGTTTCGCCTTTTAACACGCTTTTAACACGCACTTTCCGAATTCTAAACGCATTGTTTAGAATTCGGAAAGTAGAGAATGGAGTGTCTTAACACTAGGTTCCCTCTGTCTACGCTGCTCCATTCGAAATATAGCGTGAACATAAAAAATATAAGTATAATAAAATACAACAGTGGTAATAATAGTAAAATAAATGTAAATTTTTGATAAATGTCATTTAACAAAATTTTGGTAGTTAAAATTTTAAAGAAAAAAAAACTTAAAACTCGCTTTTTTCCAAGCATTTTAAATCATGACGGGCTTAAGCTGGAAAAGCTAACTATGTAATAACGTAAAAAAAATAGAGTGATTAATACCATGTGCTAGTGGCGGTTACTTTTCGAGGACGTTTCAAACGTAAAAACTAGACCACAGACTTGTTTTCGACTCTGAACGAGTCGCGTTTTCGTACGTATAATTTAAGTTTTTATTTTTTTTAAACATTTTTAAAGTGTTATTCCACATTTAGCAAAGAAACCGACCAGATCTGGTCAGTTTCTTCCACGAGGCGCGGGTTCGAGTCCCGCTACGTTCAAATTGTTAGACGTTTTCTAAATAAGTATTTAAGTGTTGATTTTGTATGTATTCTGCATCCGGTAGGGGAGAATTTTTTTTTGTCAGTTTAAAAAAAAACAAGGTTTTTTGTGTAAAAACTGTTAAGGAACTTAATGTCGTAACATATAATAGATTTTTTATTGTTTGAAATAAATTTTCATAAGGTGCGAATGATACGTCAGTATTTAGTCGTAATTGCAATAATTTATAATTACTGTGCCTAATATTTAGATTTTTTTTCATCTTCACGCTTACTGTTATGACACTGCTCTCCACTTTCCGTCAAACTCTACGTGGCATATTAGGCATTGCGTGTCAAATGGCGCAATTTAACGCTGCGCTTTGCCTCAACGATCAGAGCAAATAATTGAAAATATTATATATTAATTTTCCTCGAGAGGAAATGGAACCCACACGCCTGTGCCCCTGCGCCACGATTGACTTTAAATACTTAGTTATACTATTATCAAAAACTGTCGTGTTTAATGTGAGCGTTTCATATACATAGGTATATAGAGAAATATTGAAAAAAACGTAGCAATAAAGTTCCAAACGCAGTTATTGCTTTTCGCGTACTATTTGCGTGCCACTTGAACTGAAGTTATCGTCGTGCATTTTTTTTTATGAAAATATCATACTTGGATTATTTATAGACGAAAATGTTATTACTAAGTAAAAAATTGAGGTTATGCATATATATATATATATATATATATATATATATATATATATATATATATATATATATATATATATATATATATATATATATATATATATATATATATACTATTTGCGTGCCACTTGAACTGAAGTTATCGTCGTGCAATTTTTTAATGAAAATATCATACTTGGATTATTTATAGACGAAAATGTTATTACTAAGTAAAAAATTGAGGTTATGCATATAATATATATATATATATATATATATATATATATATATATATATATATATATATATATATATATATATATATATATTATATGCATAACCTCAATTTTTTAATTAGTAATAACATTTTCGTCTATAAATAATCCAAGTATGATATTTTCATAAAAAAAAATGCACGACGATAACTTCAGTTCAAGTGGCACGCAAATAGTACGCGAAAAGCAATAACTGCGTTTGGAACTTTATTGCTACGTTTTTTTCAATATTTCTCTATATACCTATGTATATGAAACGCTCACATTAAACACGACAGTTTTTGATAATAGTATAACTAAGTATTTAAAGTCAATCGTGGCGCAGGGGCACAGGCGTGTGGGTTCCATTTCCTCTCGAGGAAAATTAATATATAATATTTTCAATTATTTGCTCTGATCGTTGAGGCAAAGCGCAGCGTTAAATTGCGCCATTTGACACGCAATGCCTAATATGCCACGTAGAGTTTGACGGAAAGTGGAGAGCAGTGTCATAACAGTAAGCGTGAAGATGAAAAAAAATCTAAATATTAGGCACAGTAATTATAAATTATTGCAATTACGACTAAATACTGACGTATCATTCGCACCTTATGAAAATTTATTTCAAACAATAAAAAATCTATTATATGTTACGACATTAAGTTCCTTAACAGTTTTTACACAAAAAACCTTGTTTTTTTTTAAACTGACAAAAAAAAATTCTCCCCTACCGGATGCAGAATACATACAAAATCAACACTTAAATACTTATTTAGAAAACGTCTAACAATTTGAACGTAGCGGGACTCGAACCCGCGCCTCGTGGAAGAAACTGACCAGATCTGGTCGGTTTCTTTGCTAAATGTGGAATAACACTTTAAAAATGTTTAAAAAAAATAAAAACTTAAATTATACGTACGAAAACGCGACTCGTTCAGAGTCGAAAACAAGTCTGTGGTCTAGTTTTTACGTTTGAAACGTCCTCGAAAAGTAACCGCCACTAGCACATGGTATTAATCACTCTATTTTTTTTACGTTATTACATAGTTAGCTTTTCCAGCTTAAGCCCGTCATGATTTAAAATGCTTGGAAAAAAGCGAGTTTTAAGTTTTTTTTTCTTTAAAATTTTAACTACCAAAATTTTGTTAAATGACATTTATCAAAAATTTACATTTATTTTACTATTATTACCACTGTTGTATTTTATTATACTTATAATTTTTATGTTCACGCTATATTTCGAATGGAGCAGCGTAGACAGAGGGAACCTAGTGTTAAGACACTCCATTCTCTACTTTCCGAATTCTAAACAATGCGTTTAGAATTCGGAAAGTGCGTGTTAAAAGCGTGTTAAAAGGCGAAACTTAACGCCGCTCATTACTTCGAGTGAAAATCGAACCCTCAAACTATCGCATTTACACTCACACGTACGTGCCACTGTGCCTTGACTGACCCACCGTTGTCATGTTCAAGTGAAAAATAAATATTTGCCATAAACGAATCTATAACAAAAGTAAATAAAAAAATTAATGCGGTGACAAACGCTGTGCCAACTGCCGCGTCTGGTACGGACGGGGCCTCCACAACCTTGACCGGCGCAAATCTGACATAATATCTAAATGGAAAAGGTCTACACGCGATTACGTCTTCAAGACAACCGTTCAAGCACCGTATGGTTGTGTATCTGTTCATTTATAATTTAACAGCCATTGTAATGTAGACCGAATGAAAGAGAATGTGTATTTTCATGAATTAAGAAACAAAGTAAAGAGGCCAGTCGTGGCGTTGTTAAAGGCGACTGCTTGTGGGTTCGGTTCCCACACGAGGAAATGAAATATTTAATTAAATTTATATTTTCATTTTTTCGCTCTGCTGCGCTTTGCTGCGCGCATATATATATATATATATATATATATATATATATATATATATATATATATATATATATATATATATATAAAAATAGAATATTTATAATGATGTAATTTAAAATAGATTTTAAAAGGCCTTTAAAAAAATATTTTATTAATTTAATTTAAACATTTTTTTGCTATAAGCAAATCTGCAGAAATACTCTACTCATAGTTGCCGTATTATAATTTACTATGTACTATTTTTGCATATTTACTGGAATAAAGGTGTTAATTAGGTTAGAAGTGCGTTAATAGATACTCTATTTTAATTTAACCTTTCACTGACCAATCATATGTTCATTGCCATGGATTTACCCTTTATCGTTTGTGTCCCCTTTGACCTTCAGATCTCTAAAAATACTAGTATTATATGTCCACATTAAATATTGGATACTAAAACAGTTTTTTCGTTTAGTTGGCCAGTCGTGACACAGCGGCACAAAGTGTGACTGTAAAACCGATTGGTTGTGGGTTCGATCCCCACTCGAGGACATGAAATATTTACTTAAATTTACATTTCCATTTCTTCGCTCTCGCTAAGTGCGGCAGTTTTTTAATATCAATACTGATTACATTCGTCGTGTTTATTTTGTTTGAAAAAAGCATATTGTTCAGTTTTTGGAATTATTAATTTATTTGTAAACAAAACTTATGTCTAAAATGCCTATACACTTGCTTAGACAAGCCTTTAGACACAAACGTGTTTCAAACAAAATGATTAAATATTGTTATTTACTAATAGTTTTTGTATATTATTATACGTACAAATTCTTCTTGGTCTTAAATAATAGTTCGTACAAATATTAGCTTGGTCTCTTTAATGAAGGACATGTTATCATATCGTAAATATACTTAAAGTATATGGACTTTACAGTGCACTCGTCTCCGACTTAATTTTATAGTTTGAAGATTTTACATCATATCATTATATATTTATCATTTCATTTCATATTTTAATAAAAATATTGAAAAGCTTGTATAATAAAATTGAAAATAAATACAAGAATAAAATAATTACTTTATTTGTTTTAAAAAAATACAGACAACAGATGAAAATACTTTTTTTTTAATAGCCTTACGCTCATTCCTACTTATAGTCGGCGAGGCAGAAGGAATCTGAGAACATAATTTTAAGACACTTCCGTTTCCATGAAAACACTCTCGCTCCTCTTCTCTCCTCTTCCCGCAGAATTCTCTAGGCATCGCGTATTAAGTAGCGGAACTCAAAGCCGTTATTTGCCTCTACTTACTTATTTTTTTCATAAATATATAACGTCACTAATATATTAATATCAAATATAAAAAAAAACTGTTATTAACTTAACTTAGCTTCACGCTTTATCTCTAGCGGGGTAGTCAGAGAGAACGGAGTGCCAAACGCTACGGTAAAAATTGTTCGTATATAGGAAAAAAATAAGTTAACATTTTTAAGTTCAAATTATAATTATTATTAAATCAATGTATAAAGGAAAACCGTAAGCGTAAGCTGCGTTTATTTACATGTGTCGGTTAGGATTAACGACATACCTACTTGGTTACGTTACATCATCGAAATTACAGCGCTGTTTTTTTTGTTTTATGAATGTGTTTTTTAAACGTGAACGGTTTCTAAAAGGCGCAGCTTCAAATATTACTTCGTTAAAACTTTTGTACGTTATCTAAAAAAATATTTTGTTTTTCCTAAGTGTGAAAAATAATACTAAAAAGGTAAAAAATAGTCAGATAAATATTTATTTTTAATATATATTTAAAATACAATGTAAAATTAAGGATTTAAAAGTATTATTATTTATATTTGAAGTACATAGAAATTACCAATAATTCTTACATTCGCATAGAAGACGTACACGCTAGTACCTATTACACATCACTCAGTTTCCTTATATTAAGCTATTTGTTTATAGTTGATGCACAAGGCGGCATATCAAGAGGTTATTCAGCCTTGGTTCTGTCATGTGAGTCACTTTTTAGTACCGCAGAATTGTATTTGCGATACGCGCCGGAAACTATACCATATAATTATTATGAAAGGCGAAGTCTCTTGCCCTGCTCGCTATAAGGTACATTTAGTGTGTATAAGGCTAATGCACCGTAGGCGTATTGAACGTAAGCAAGCCTTTTGGAAAGATTATGAAGAAAACTTGAGATATTTGCAATTTTATTTTTACTTTAAATGAATGTCCTTTTTGATTTTTTTTATCAGCTTCACGCTGTATCCCGCCCACAGCAGGGTAGGCAGAGAGAACCTAGTGTTAAAACACTCCGTTCCCCACTTTCTGCCTAATTCTGGAGGCATTGCGTGTTGAGGGATATTTTCAGATATTTAGATTTTTTTCGTATATGAGATATTTATTTGTTATAAATTTGGTAATAAACTGTTCTAGACTTTACCATAGGCAAATAAGACCTAAGAGTTACCAAACATTGATTGTAATAAATCCAGTTTAGTTGCACAGTTTAATTTCCCTATGGAAATCCTGTCTCAAGTAGTGAATTGCATTGTCTGAATCTATTCTCTATATCACTTGGGAACGGTCTGTTTTAAATGGATTCTTATGTATTTTGGATTGTTTTGGCAGCCTTCATTCTATTATATTATATCTAATTCTTATGTACTTATGTTTGAAAATATATAACTAATTCTATCTACATATTTCTTATATAAACCAAAACGTTAACGTTATTAGGTATTTATTGTGATATTTATGTCTATAAAATATTAGTCACTAATGCTTAAAATATATGAATATCAAATGATATAAAAAAAGGAGTTTAAAAACTAAAACTCAATTACTAAAACACGTTCTAAAAAGTACGAAACAAGAAAATAGTCTCCGCTAAAATTGTTATGTATAAACTATTAAATAAACAACGTACTAACACGTGTTATATATACTTGATCGTATTTTTATATGTCATATTGATAGAGATACGTTTGAAGGATAGACGTGGTCGTATGCCACCTGCAATAAAATAAAATTAAAGTGGCACACGATCACGTCTATCCTTAAAACCTTTAAATTTGAACGCAGCGAGATTTGAACCCGCCTCTTGGAAACCGCTTGACCGGTTTATATACGTTCAAATTTTTAAATAATTTCTAAGTACTTAACAACAAGCAATATTTATTAAAACAATATGAAAACCTATACAGTATTAGATCTAGTAATAGCTGCATTTGCGGTTACCTGTTGCAATGGAATCCCACCACAATGAACCCTCGAGCTGAGCCGGTGCCATCGAACCTTAGCTGGTGCTTATTGTTGTTTCCACAGTTCCCACCATTAGATTAATTATTATTATACTGATTCTAACCATTTATCTTTATGTTTAAAACAGATTGCTTTACATTATATTGTGTTCTTGTGTTTTTTTTTTGTATAAATGTGTATTTTAAAATGATACACTTTAAGATATATTTTTTTATTGTGCGGCGTTGAGTTTCGCCATTTAAGACACAATGTCTTGGATTCACAATGGTGTAGATTGGAGTGCCTTGACACTGGCTTCTCTCAGCATATTATTTTTTATGCGAGATGAATTGTAAAGCTTAAAACCAATATTTTTTTCTCTACTATACTTTATTAGTACTATCTATACTTTATTTTAACTCTTTATATTTTTCTTTTGCCGAATGTAAAGTTACAGTTAATATTCTGTTGACTTTATACTAATGTAATTTACGATTGTATGATAATAATATTTTTTTATCTTATCTAAACATGAAAGAGATCTCGCTGTCGTATCATTATCTACCATTGTAAAAATGCTAATTTGCTTGTTCCAAGAATCAAATGAACAAAACCTTATAAAAATATTCAAACCTTGGAAACTATGAACAGTATTTTTTGATTGTTGATTTAAAATATTTATTTTGTAGATATAAATACGTTTTACGTAACCTAGAGTGAGTGTGAGTGAATTCCTTTCTCAGTTTTCCTCGCGAATCCGAAGTATATTGCATCTTTGGTGGCGAAATTTACCAACGTGTTATTTGCTTATCAAACCGGGAATATGAAAATAATTGATTCCGCCGAATGATCGAACCCACTACCGTCTTGTTTACAGTGAGACGTCTTCTCATGTTCGTATCGACGATGACCTTTTGTATCTATGTTCTTATCATTAATAAAGTTTAGTAAAATTGTGTATGAAACCATATGGTCGCGCGTCGACCCTTCTTAAATAACCAAAGACAAAATAAGGGCCACAAAACCACCTAAGCCGCGTGAAAGGATATATTGTTTTCCTTTACTTGTGTATGTGTCTCCCCTTCATGTCATAAACTGATAGAGCTATAAAATTACACCCCTCTATGATTCCTTATAATTTCTGGGTTTCTTTTTTTTTCAGATTTGTCAAAAAATCGATTCAGTGAGGTGCCAGACGAAGTTACAACTTTTGTATATTTAGAAAAGTTATTACTGTCACAAAATATCATCAGAAACATACCGGATGCAGTTGGAGGTCTACAATCACTCACATACTTAGATTTAAGGTAAATATATAAAAAAAAAACACAACCAAAAGAACATATAATATAAATATTTAATATAACACGTGACAAATAATATGGCTAGAGTAGTTTATGCTCGACCGCTGTATAATAATTTGCATTACGCAAAACTTGCATTAGTTCTAACTTGATATTTAATCGCATCGACTCGGGTATTGACTTCAAGTGTGGGAGTAGTGATAAAAGGAACATTTTGTCTGAATCGTCTTGTTGATCAGATTTACTCGGAGTGTCTACGCTTGCGAACGCGAAATCATCAATGAACTCTTTGTTACACACGTTATGCTTCGGTAGCTCCACTGATCCGTCATTAGAAGCAGAATCGTCATTGCACGTAACATCATTATCCTCTGCGGAGCTTTCTTTCGTTAATTTTAATTTTTTTCTTGGTTTCCATACTCTCCTCGTTACTCGTGTATCATCCGATTCTCCCGAAGCATCATCAGTTTTTTGTTTCTTTTCCGGTTTTATCAGGAATTGCAATTGTTTACTATATAGATACGGCCGCTTTGTTCTTTTGGGATGAGTGACATACTTTTGGAAGCAGTCTCTGATACTTTTCCATTTTTTTTGAAGTTGTAATTCTGTAACAATTTTAATTTTAATGAAACTATAGACAAACAAAATAGATATTGCACATTTGGGCGAAATTAGAGTAGAATTAATTTATTTTTGGCTAACTAATAACGATGTATTATGTAAATTTATGATTTATAAATAAATACAGAGAATAATCTTATTAATCCTAATCTTCAATGCTAATTATGTATCTGGATTGCGTTAACAGCATCCATTCAAGTGGGATTGTTCAACTATCGCACAATCGGAATCCATGTTTACTATGTGAATACTAGCTTTAGTTCATTTTGACAAGACCCGAGACGAATATTGCAAAATAGAATACCTAGTTCTCGCATCTCACTCTTTGATATCTGCACGCCGGTCGTCATTAACTCGCTAACGATCTCCGTCCACAGCTTGTGCCTTATACTTTTTGTTCTGTATGCTATATGCTCAAAGTCCCATATGCCCGGGCGTTTTTTCACCTCCTCAATAAGACGCTCTGGATCGAATTCGAATTGCATAGTAGTCATTTTGGGGGGGGAGTTTCGGGTTTGAAGTTCGATTTGAGCGTGCAAACGCGCGCTGTCTACACGAGCGGCGGTCGGCGGGCGACTGACGCGCGGCGGGGGAACGCGGCGTGCGGTTCAAAATGGCGTCCGAACTCTAGTAGGTTGGCCACGACCGTGATATTCCAAACAGGATAAATCTATATAGTATATTTGAACTAAATGTTCTATTCAATTGTTATAAACACACGTGAAAAGGACAACTATTATTATTAACATCTTAATGTAAGTCGCAATGTGATTTCATTACGTTAAAACTTTATTTTATTGAGTAATGTGGAACTTGTAGTTGGATGGAAATTTAGTAAGAAAATTTTACGTTTAAATTTAATGACATATTGTCTTTTATTGTTTAACAATATTTTTTGTGTATAAATTTAAAGAAAAATTAAAATGATACATTTTAACTTATAACATTTATTATATTTCTATATATATATATATTTATTGCAGTAAAATTGCTTGTTACTCTAATAGAAGAACAAATATCATCAGTAAATATCATTATCATTAAACTTAAAAAAATAATGATACAAAAAGTTTTAGCAACAATATGGACCTCCTACTGTACAGAGTACAGTGTATTGAACGACGCGAAATAGCGTAGCGGTTGGGGGACGCGGCGGTCGGCCGTGCCAAACGCGCTGAACGCTAAACGCTGTAATATTACCCAATAACGTTTTAAGTTATTGTAATAAATAAGAAAAATAGAAAAATATTTTGTGTGAATATTTTTCTGTGTGAAATTTTAATTTAAAATAAATAACATTTTTAGAAAATATAATAACATAATATATAAAATAACATAATTGACAGTATTTTTGATTCCCACTCGAGGCAATGAAGCATTTCATATTTTGATATCTTCGCTCTAAGTGAGCTAAGTGCGGCGTTAAGTTCCGCCGCTCAACACCTAATTCCTCCAAAATTTGTAATTTAATATTGTTAATATATTTTGTAACATTCATTCTATATACGCGTATATAGAATGATATGAAGTTTGTGAATTATCGATCTATAGATATCTACTAAGATATCTATATTATATGTTGATAAGGCTTATCACTGTTGTTATATCGACAGTATTTTTATTTATAAATAAAAATAGGTCAGTTCACTCGAAAACATCTGACGCACCATTTAATCACTTGATCCAAGAATTATGTTTCATAAGTAATAAAAAAAAAACTTTTAATTTATTTAATGTTGAGTTAATATTTGGTGACTGTACGTCAGAATTTAGCCAGTAGTTGTTGTTTTTTTAACAATGAATTAAGAATAAATATATTATAAAAATATAAAAAAATCCAAGTCAACCAATACATTAACAAATTTGAATTTATTATAGAAACGTAAAATACGATATTTTATTGTATACTACGAACTAGAATTCTTGAGTTAAGTTTCAATGTTCTAAATATCTGTGTAGCGAGCCTTAGTTACAATAAATCATACAATTGACACACTTCGGGCGAAATTTAGTGGGCGTTAAATTCAAACAAAGCTTTTAGGCTATCTCGCCGGTACCTACGTGGTTTATGGTGCCAATATATAACAATAGATAAAGTATTTCTGTCATTGATCCACAATGGATAAGTCAACTTTCACTCAATAAATCAGCTTCACGCTATATCCCGCATATAGCAGAGTAGGTAGAGGAAACTTAGTGTTTTAACACTCCACTCCCCACTTTCGCTTAATAAATTCTCATAATTTTGTGACCAGTAGGAGGATAGACGTTTCGAAATGTATTTATTTACATCTCCTATAGAACGGTAAATTAATACTTGCGTTTCAAGTTCTACTGGAGATTTTTTAACTAATTTCTTTTTCTGATAACATGTAACTTAACAAATTTACTGATTTTGTCTCTAACATATTTAAGCTGAGTGTTTTTAAGGGTTCCGTACCTTGTAAGGAAAAAATAAATAAAATCACTTTGTTGTTCGTCCGCTTGTTCATTTTTTTATATTGACATCAGACAATTATAATATTTTTCCTACTTTCCTGCCCCACGGCTGGCGTCAATTATAACATTTATGTAGAAATTTAAAAATAATTTTTCTTAGACAATTTTTATTTTAGTAAAACAGAATATATTCAAATTCAATACTCCATTTTTATTATCAAAAAAAAAAATTATAAAAATAAAGATGTACAAAGATAAGACAAGTAATTGTGCTATCTATATGATCACTTTATATGACAAGTGAATAGAGACATCCAAATTTCTTTCAAGCTTTCTGGAAACTGGTTTTTAAATTTGTTGAACGTGACTACTCACATGTATCGTTTTGTCCAACTTTCTACAGCTACATGTGTGATAACTTCATACAAAATATATTAACTACATTAAAAACGTCGGTCGATTATCGTTTAATAAAGTTTTATGTAAATATTATTTGTTCACAAAGGCTATTAGGAACCATTAATATGTGAATTAGGAAGTAGTGTCAGTGTTGTCAGTCTTACATGAACCTGCCACTAACTTAACGGACTTATCGGAACTTAAATTGTTCAGTTCTTTAGAAAGAAACTCAGCAGTTGCTAAATGAGAAGAACTGAACTGAATTATAAGTTAAAAATTTACTCGAGCCATCAAACATTTTAGTGCCCTGAAGCTCGCATGTGTGATAAATTCAAAATTTATGTAGGAATTGGATGGTGCTTTATAAATAGATTTCATAGCGATTATCGGGAAGGCGTTGCCCTTTTACACGAATTGGTTTAGGACTGGCAAATTTTGATGTTATACCACTTGTACGTAACATTATCAGAACGTTTATAAATTTGTTTTTTTTAATATAATTGAGTTGTTTTTACATTTTTGATTTTACGTTTTGACAATTTTATAATATTTCGCGGTCAAAATTAGATCACCACATACCACAAGCTGTCCTTTGATATTATAAATTTAAATTTGATATTATTATATATTCATATAAGTATCACTTACTTTACATTCGACCATGAACTTAGCATCGGTCGTTCGACTGAAAGACTTAAATACGGAGTTCATTGAAGTGGAAATGTTTTTATCAGTCTAATTCACTAACGATAAGTGAAATATCTATACCTACTTGTAAGAAATAAAATAGTAGAGTCGTGTATTTTGAGAGTCGCGGCGCAGGGGCACAATTTTGTGAAAAATAGGGGACAGAGTGTCTTAACAGTAGGTTTCCTCTGCCTACCATGTGTCAGGATATAGCGTGAAGCTAAAAAAAATGTATTTAAAGAGTCTTTGTTGCAGAAAGTAAAAATCAGCTTCACGCTATAAATATAAATTCAATAGTATCCTTTCACTGCCAGATATAGGCTTTTCCAATGGCATACTATTAATCCTGATGTTCTCTGCTTACCGTATTTATACATAATTTCATTTAATAAAAATTACGGTAAAGAAAGTGCGTTAAACACTACTTCCTTCCATTATGTCTATAGGAAACGAGTTACAATAAAAGCGTATGTTTAACACTGCCTTCGTAACAGCTTTGATAAGACAACTTCCCGTCTGTACAATGTACACATTCACCCAGTGACAGAGGAGATTCAGTGAAGAACGATTTATTGTTGTAATGAAACCTGAAATACGTTACGCAAAACGTTACATAAATCAAAAATCAGTTTCACGCTGTATCACGCATACAGCAGAGCAGGCAGAGGGAACCTAGTATTAAGACACTCCATTCCCTACTTTTCGTTGAATTTTTCGAGCCATATTGCGTGTTGAGTGGTGGAACTCAATGCCAGGCAGTGCCTTGGGGTCAGAGCGAAGAAATAAAAATATTAAGAAATAATAATTCATTCCCTCAAGTGGGATCGAACCCACAATTGTCGCGTTACAGTCACACCCTTGTGCCCCTGCGCCACGACTGTCTCAACGTTAACTCAACGTTACATAATAGCGAATATCAAGTAATGTTATGTCACAAGAACCACCGAAGGTAGACTAGATGTATGAACATTCGACACGCCCCAATTCGTTCACGATTTGTTCGTCGCATGCGAAATGTCAATATACCAACGGTAACGTAAAAGTTAATTCGCGAGTTTACATCAATTAAGTGATTTCTTTCTTTTCTCTTTATTGTAATTTAATAGAAAGCGTCGTAATTCATTTTGTAAAGTGATGGGAAATGCCCGCCCACGTCCTATGCGGATTCATGGTGGATGATATTGATATTTTCTTTGCTGTTTTTATACGACTTTAGAAGTTTAGTAGACTTTCTTGTTTTATGCTATCGTTATATCGTTAAGAATTGAATGCAGTTTAAACTTAAATTGCATTCAATTTATTAATTTAAACGAAAATTGTAATTTGAACATGTCGACTATTATTAATTTTAAGTAAAAAAAAAGAATATTAATTAAGTAGAAGTAGCAATTTATAATTAACGGCCGTAGTACCGTGACACATATTTCTAACTGTGCTGTGTTTTTTTTACTGGACTTCCTACAAGTAGTGTTGTTAACCTAAATTATCTTCTATTCTAACTCTGGTCGTACTTTATGTAGTCAGTTTTGGTAAATATTTACGGACTTACTGAATCTGCAGATTAAAAAAAACCTACCCACCTACTAAACGTAGTAGCAGTTTCTCATACAGGGTTCGGTCACTCCCTGCCTCAATTTCAAAATCCAACCAAACCACCAAAACTAAATAATTAGTCAAGTCAATATTTAAAAGTAACCAAAAATAACTAAATTAAGACTGATAACTAAATTACTCATTTCTAATTAAGTTTTCTAACTAACATTAATATTACATTAAACAGTATCAACCTTTACTTTATACCGTAATATATGAATGTCGTAACAGCCTGCGCTTCGTCTACGTAGACATGGCTGCTGATAAAAAATTGGTGCATGCCCCAGTTTGTACGCTTTATACAAATGGACATAAAACCTAGTTTTCAGCATAAAGTATAGCCGTAAACGTGACAGGCTGTGGATTCGATTCCCATTTCAGGAAATTAAATATTTATTATTTTCATTTTGTTTGTTGGGTTCCGCTGCTCAACACGCAATGCCTCCGGAATTCGGCGCAAAATGTTCAACAGAGTGTCTTCACACTAGGTTTTCTCTGCCAACTCTGCTGTTTGCGGAATACAGCGTGACGCTAAAATAAAGCCTAAAATTCATAGCCAGTGTTTTATTATCATTTTACTTGTCATTGTCACCTCTATTTCTGTAACGAAAAGAGCGCTATGTGATAACAAAACGGTTTTGTAGGTCGGCTTAAAGATCAGTGGGCGAGGTGAACGACCGAGATGTCACGGTCCTATGTCGTATGTGGTGGATAATGGTGTGTTTGCCATAGCCTACTTAGTGTTAAATTAAATGTATGAAACTAATTAAAAAAATGGCGTAGGTACTTTACCTTTAAAGAGGAATCGTTTAGTATAAATTTTATATAGGCTTACCAATCTTGTACTATTTTTGTGTAATTTTTAAAAAATAACGATACTTTAGCTTAGCGAAGCTTATGTACAAGCGATTTGTTCTCCCCAAATTCGAGGCAAGCGGGTAAGTGGCGGTTATCAACGTCGCGTTATATAGCTTCCCATAACTAAAAATAATTAATTACCCACCCTAGTTGGGCCCGTTTGATAAGAATCAAAACTATTAACTAATAGCGATCACATTCAATATTCAATGTTCAAACACGGCCATATTCAATCGCGAGTTTCCAAAAAAACCGCGGAAATCGAATTACAAACTACCGAGTTTAAAGCAATTAAGAGAACAAAAAGTTAAGTCAATAACTTGTAATGAAGCTAAGCTATGTGACTACTCTGCCGTACAATGTACGTGCGAAGTGTTGACGGTAACGCCGTTACTTTTACGAACTATACCAGCATACGTAGCGTACGCCAAGAATAACGTCGTCGTTGTATATCTTTATTTATTTTTATTTATTTATTATTTTATTTACAAAGCCAATAAAGAGTTACATCAAGACATATATTTTATATATATAAATATATCAATTATATTAGTGAGGCCAGTCGTGGCGACGGGGCGCAAAGTATGACTGTGATACTGGTTGTGGGTTCCATTCCTACTAAAGGATATGAAATATTGAACATTTTCATTTTTCGCTCTGGTAACGACTAATGAGGCAAAGTGCGGCGTTGAGTTCAAAGTTCCATGAAAAGTGTCTTAATACTAGGTTCCCATGAAAAAACGTCTTAATACTAGGTTCCCATGTTTCCTCTATGAAGCTAAATGAAATCTATAAAAATATTTATTTTAGTATAAATTATATAAATGGACACAAATATACAAACTTTATTGCGTGTCTACTTTGGCAGTTACCAAAATAAAGTCAATTTGCTCCAATCATGTCCAAATTGGTTAGCGTGTCGCCCGTTGTTCCGGGAAGTAAAACAATGTAAGGGACTATTAGTAAACAAAACCATCCATAAGAATGAGAACTGATATTTTAGTATTTGAGATACTCCTCAATTAATATTTCTAGATACGCCTTTTTCTCAGTAAGGTAAGTACCTAGTGAAACATTATTTCGTTTTCCATTAAAATAGACATGGAGCGATAAAATATTTTAGGGGTATTTCTAGTTATGAACTTTGTGGCTTTAAATAGAATTGAAACCCACACCCTTAGTTCTAAATCCCACCTTTATAATAGACACAACATGTAATTACAACATAGGAAAATATTTTTAAATTATACTAGACTACCCGCCCACTCGCGGCTTCGCCCGCATTCCATCTATAATATTTTTATTATGCTACATTTCCCAATAGACTGATACATTCAATCATGAACAATTGTTGTCATAATTCTGAGAAAGTGCAAGTACCACCTCACTGCTGCGTAGCTGCTTGATAGAATAACTTGGGCGGTAAGGGCGTCGTTTTTACTTTCATAAAGTTTCCTTGATGATGGAATAACTTTTTCGTACGTTTCAAGAACAAAACAAAGCAAAAAAATGGTGTAATAATACCTTGCAGTGCTCACTTATTTTTAGGTTTACTTAAAACTAATAAAATAGAATACTTTTATCGTACAATGTACTGATATATATTTAGCTATTTTTGCAGCGCACGCGCTTAAAGCCATTCGATGGCGTAAGACTTACACCGTAACACTCAGGAGTGGAGGGAAAAAGTAAATCGGATCAGTAGATCCCGAGATCTTAGCGTTTAAACAAACATAAACTCTCCCGCTTTTATTATATTAGTATAGATTAGATTTTTTTCTGCATATACAGAAGTTTTTAAATTAAATCAGTACTTCACGGTGTATCCCGCACACAGCAGGGCAGGGAGAATAATTCATTCCTTCAAGATGGGATCAAACCCACAACTGTCGCGTTACTGTCACACTCTTGTGCCCCTGTGGATTTTTTTAGATATCCGTTTTAAAATATAATACTTGAGTAACATCTTTATTATCAAAATACGGTCATTAAAACTAAAACTGTAAAATAGTAAACATAACTCACTCATTCTGTACACTTTGTCGTCCGCTCTTCGACCATGACGAGCTAGCTATACAGAATACATTGAAAATGGGACGCGTAAATGTATTGTAAAATTTGCGTAACTGTCAGAACTAAGCGGTTGTTAACCGTTTTTTTTTTTTTATGTTTTGATTTTTATCAGTCGAGTCAATTGTTTGTGTGTGCGCGCAGTCGTAGTTTAGAAATATATTATTAAATGGTAAATATTTGGGAACGTAGGTATTATGTATAAAAATGAACTTATCGGGAATAGAACCCGCGCTTCTTGTAAACTGGATATCATAGATTTTATCACGTTACGGTAATAATTACTTTATTAATTAATTACCGATAGGTATTTAAAAACTAATGTTAGTTTTTGAGTGTGTAATTGTGAGTCACTTGGCTGTGTATAAATAAGTTAATCTACGTTGTTGAGTAAACTTTTGATTTGAGGTTAACACAATTTCAAAATTACAAAACAGCTGATTTTTATCAGTGTACATTTAAATGGTAATAATGAGTTAAATTATAAAATTATGATAATAAGTTACCGATTTGTTAAGCAATTTAAAATTTATAGGCTCGTTAGAACCAAATTTGATTCTTATATAACTTTTACAAACAACCCTGAAGCTAATTAATTTGCTAAGAATGTTATTTATTTTAATATTATATTTAATATTCTCATTTCCTCGCTCTGGTAACAAGGCAAAGCGCGGCGTTAAGTTCCGCCACTCGACACGCAATACCTATAGAGTTCGGCAGAAAGCGGGGAATGGAAGTTTCTTAATGTATCAGAGTGTCTTAACACTAGTTTTCCAGATTCCGTCTCCCTTAAGAACCTTACTTTGTGATTGCTGTGTGTTTGCTTGATAGTTGTTACTTAACTACTATAAAATATACTTCATTCAGTACAATTGTCTCAATTAAATTGTGTTAGAGATATTTTATATATACAATTACTTATTAACATTTAGTTCTATGCTGACTTTGATAATTATATATACCTATGTATGTATATAGTTTTTGTTCATTTAACAATATAAAGAAGGCACTCAGTGTATCGATAGATCGGTGCAGTTTTTGTCCTACAGAATATTATGTATATCATGTATATAGAAATATCAAATGATTTTTAGTTTCAAAGAAATAAAATAGTTACAAAAATAAGTAATTAACACATTAATTAAACATATACTTCACTTATATAACAATTGATAATATTATATTGTTATCGTGATTCTTACATTTCAAATTAATACATAATATTGTTTTGTACTATAAAATTTGAAATCTTTGCGATGTAATGGTCAAGTAAATTTTTCTTTAGACTTAAAACTATAAATTCATAGATTTATGAACTTAAATAGCTCATTTTTTTATATCCAGATAGATGAATAATTCTTATATGGTATATTAATATTGTTTTAAGGACTGACGTTGTCCTGGCGCAGTGTGAGAGCTTTTGACTGCTGCCAAATTCTGGTGGAAAGCGGAAAACGGAGAGTATTTGGATCTTGAACTTAACACTTAGATCTTAATCTAACTATGATCTGCCTATCTTGCTATATGCGGGTGAATTACTGAGCAAAAAAACGGGAAAAATGTGAAAAACATTTAGTACAACGAATACAAATCTGCAATCCTCTCAATCCCCGCAGCTTCCCCACGGCTTAGACTAGAAATAATCAATATAACATCGACCTTGATCCACCCTGCCGGAACGATAACATAGTTTGCACTGTGGGGCTACAGTTTATTAGATTTGTCGTACCTTGTAAAATAGAGCTAACATTGGGATTGGGAATAAAAATGTACTGGCTTTTTACCAATCGATATTGAAACAGGTCTATTTTATAGTTGTAAGATAATGACTCTATGCAAATGTTATATATTTAAATATTTGTATTAAAACATAATTTTTATTAGATTTTGTTCTTTGTAGTAATTTACTATAATACAGTCATAAAGACTGTTTTTTATAAAATATTATTTATTTTACTGTTTTTTTTTTAATTATAGTTTGAATACATTTTATATGATACAAAAATGAACAAATCCCAAAATAAACACGCGAGTTCTTAATTAAAACATCAAATGATAATTTAGTGGGTACTCAGCTCCCTTCACTTCAGGGGACAACCCCTCGTGAACTCATCTTGTAACTGTTTACTTAGTAAATATGTATGTGGACATATACCTATAATACAATATATATATTGTATTATAAGTATATTTTTAGAAATAATGTAGGTATTGAAATTTAGAGGTAGGTAAGAACTTATTACTCCTATGAATATTGTCTTTATCAAGTCTGCCGATAGATACATATCTTATGTATGAGCATTTATTTTAATTCGTTATTATGTCGTTAATAAATTAATTTTTGTTTGTTGATCATCGTTGGAGTAGTTCACAAAAAAATATAATATAACAATATACTATTTATATTGTAATATTTTATTCTGCACCCAAAAATAGACATTTAGGAATAGTTGTCCACACAAATCACACCCAAAAGGTGCTGATTCAAATACCTCAGCGTTCTGTTTTTACCTTTTTACTTACATGCCTAATCTTATTAATACATAACTTTATTATTATTGATGATTAGTTTACTATATTATTATTTAATCAAATATTATTTACCTGATTAGAAAACATCAAATTTTTGACGTACCTTGATTTGAACTCCTCTTAGAAACTGTCCAAGAGCTCTGGCCTCTAAGCCATACGTTCTCATCAAGCTACGCCGAAATTCTTATACGCTTGTTACAACTTATTTATGATGTTAGCATTTCTGTATGGATATTGTTACAAATTTCAGATATTTAAACATAATTACTTAGAATTATCGTTGGGCAAGAACAAATGCTATTTATTGAATATTTTTTAACGTTCTTATAGTGTTATTCTATCTATAGGAAAGAAAAATACTTATTTAGAAAACGTATAAAAATTTTTACATAGCGGGAGAAAATATTATTTTGTACTGGAAGAGACCTCCTATAGAGGTAAATGTACACGTTATATTTTTTTATGTTTTTCTTTCTTATATATTCTTTATTAAATATTACCTTTATATAATAAGTTGATTTAACTTTATACTTTATAGAGCGTGTTTGCTTTATTCATGCATTGCATCCTAAGGAATGTGCAGGTGTTCACTCACTACCAACTCTTTTTATCATATTATGCATATTTGCAAAGTAAATGGCGTTTTTTTGTAAATGTTGGTTCCGGTATGCAGATTTACAGCAATTTATTTATAACGACTATAGTAATACTTTCGTGAATACGTGTTACATTGGTAAATTAATTTACGTTTTACGATTATTTATTTATATAATTCTCGAATCTTTACATATATTCTGGCCTTTGCGGCGGTTTTTTTCTGAGTTTTACTGTCTTTCTCTAATTTCTGCTCATTTATGAAGATCAGAAGATGATTTATGTAGCTTTACGCTGGATATCCAGTACATCATCCCGCAGGGTAGGCCGAGGGAACATGGAAACATAGTGTAAAGACACTTCGTTCCCATTAATAACATTTACCGTGTACCACTTTCTGCCGAATTCTCGAGGCATTGCGTGTTGAGTGGCGGAGGAACAGCGATCGGTGTTTTGTCTATTTATTGGTATAAAAGTCATAAATATGTAATTTATAAAATTGTGAAAAGGCAAACAGAAATGAAAATCGACATCGAGAACCGGTGTTATCTAAGAGATAGGAAATAGAATGTGATTGTCGGTTACGTAAGCAATAATAATGGATGATGTGACTGCACAGATACATAGACTTGTAGTTTATTATACAAATCTTTTTCTTTAATATGATATTATTGGTATTTTTTTTTATTTTCTTCTTTTTTTAATTAATTGATAGAGCGACCTTGTAACATAAAATTTTATCAACTAACTGTGTAATTCTAAATTGAAATGTACAAGCCTGTTTTTTTATAATGAGTAAATGTAAATATTTCAGTACTTTGAGCCAAAAGGCCGTCCCATGTCGTTACAGCAGTAAATTGATTATTGATTATATTATGCATGAAATGAGTTGAAAGTGTTAGCTTATCAAGTCATAACAAACTGACATATTATTTTGCGTATTTAAAACGTAATAGAGCCATATAGCCGTTTTTATTATGAAAATAAAGAAATGCATAATTTTGATTTTCTTGCACATCCATAGTTAAACTGGAACTCTCTGTTAGGGATAAGCTCACCTTTTTTCAACAATATTCTGAACCATATATCAATCTTTGTTACTAAATGCAATAAAGAGCATATACATACATAAAGTATGAATAGAAAATAAGAAATTTAACGGCATTTTCACTACAAATAAGAAAATCGTACTTAACAGTGCATTTCAATGGGCGATGCTCTCAGATACCAATAAAAGCAATTCAACGCTAAATGTGGCTGGAACTTGTCTGGCTGCTTACATGTAGAAAGCATATTTACACTGTAATCGGACATACCGTTCGTCTCGAGATTCTGGTGAAGTTTTATTGTTATACCTTTTTTTGGATTGAGACCTTCGTGGCGGCAGAAGGGTGACTGTAACGAAGCGGTTGTGGATTTGATGATATTTCATTATTATTTATTAATATTTTATTAATATTTCATTGGTTCGCTCTGGCCCCAAGGCAAAAACCCGGGGTTGAGTTGCGCCATTCAACGCAATACTTTGAATAATACGGTGGAAAATGGGGGGAATAAGGGAGTGTATGGATACAGCGATAAGCCAAACATAATAACGGTCGCTTATAGGAAATTTATTGGCCTTATGAGATATATTATAGTATCTTATGATAATTTATATATAGTTTATCTGAGATCTGCTTTTAGAAAGCCATTCCTAGATCCTAGATTTTTGCTACTCATGCCATTTGTTGTTTCATTTCATTAGCTTTCCAGGTTATTTATGGTCTAAGTTGTTTAAACCACTCACGGTAAAAGTTTCAGATGCTGTATAGTAAAAGCAAATATGGTTATGTACATCTATCTAGCACTACATTACAAGCTTTTTTTTTAAGCTTGACGCTGTATTCTGCACACATTGTTAAGACACTCCTTTCCCCATCCAGACAATTCCCCACTTTCTGCCGAATTTTAGGGGTCTTTTGTCTTTTGAAGTGCAGAACTCAACGCCGCGCTTTGCCTCGTAACCAGAGCGAGAAATGAAAATATTTAATATTTCATTTCCTCGAGTGGGATTGAACCCATTGCGTTAACAGTACACTGCCCCTACGCCACGATTAGCCACTACACACACAGTCTAATATTAATGAGAATATTGATATATAACATTTATACGCAATACACAACGTTTTTTATATAAGCATTGTTAAGTGACCTGGATTAGTTGCGAGTATAAATATTTTAGCTCACCTGTGACCTTATGTATTCAGAACAGTTATCTTAGTTATGTAATATATATATTATTTTTTGTATTTGCACATTGGAAAGTGGGAAACGATCGTAACAATAGGTTCCCTCTGCCTACCCTGCTGTGTACGGGATACAGCGTGAAGCTCATCCCGTAGACAGCAGCTGATCTTTATATATTTTTTATTTTCACATAATATCATAAAAAAATGTAAATGAGCAATGTGCACGTTTATTAACTATGGAGCTTGAGATTGCCTGTCATTAAAATGTCATGATTCCCTTTTAATACGTTGTTATTGGCCATCGATGCCGATCCGTCCGCACTATAGCGCATTGCGGTTGAAACTTTTGCTAGGTTTTTACCGCTCTACGTCTCTCTGCGTCTCTATCAGTTTTCAATGCACCGTCCGTCGACCCCCCGTCTATTATTAATCTCGTCTCGCAGTAGGTACTGTTGAATCCAGTTTCAAGGCATCTTGTCTAGCAGCGGTCTCCGAGAAAAAAGTCGTCGTAGCAAAGCAAGCCCGTATAGAAGTGGTCTCGTTTTGTTAAGAGTTCAATTATAGTCTTGTATATCCATGCTTCCATATTAAGATTATGACTAAAACTAACTCCTCTTAGCGTCTTAATTGCTGAGAATATAGATAAAAATTAATCAAGGACGTGAGAGAAGTGACTCGTATTAATTTTATTGCCTTATTTAAAACGTTCTAGACATTGTTCAGTTTATATCGAAAATTCTCCTTTGACTTGATTCAAGGCAAAATGTTTGACCAAATTATTGTTTCCACTATACTTTAGGAATATAGGTTATTAGGGAATCCTAAGCAAATACTTTTATTAAAATGCTGTGAAACTTATTTATATAAATAGGTGAAGTTGTGGGCGAAGTGCGTCACTAGTTGGTATTTAATAATATAATTAGAACGTTCGAAATATCATATCAGATTTTTAATAGCATAGATTCCTTAAGCCACAATTCAGATACATAAAACTGCTTTATCTACTGCTTGATCATGTTGACGACAGGTAGGTTACCCAATCTGTGCAATAGAGGTTTTATGCGCACTGAATTGGAATCTGTGATAAATATATTTTCATCTTAATACTATGGTCAATCCGAGTCCAGGCGTGGCGCAGGGGCTCAAAGTGTGACAGTGAAAGCAACTGGTTGTGGGTTCGATTCCCACTCGAGAAATTGAATTATTAAATTTATATTTCCATTTACTTCTCTCTGATGTCGAGGTGAAAGTTGAGTTCCGCCAATCAGCACTCAATGTCTCCAGAATTCGGCGGAAAGTAGGGGACAGTGTGTCTTAACACTAGGTTCCCTCTGCCTATTCAGTGAGCGGGATACAGCGATGCAGAAGCTGATTTATTTTTAAATGATTTTAATACTATTCTCCTTGAAATAAAAAAGCTGCAAATTGATCTTAGTACTAGTTGATGTCTCTTTAAAATATCGAAGTTCTTGACAAAGGGAAAATAATAATGTTCTCTGCTCTACTTATCGCCCCTTATACAAACAAGCCTGTGTGTGATAGTTACAACGTGAAAGCATTTTTGTGTTCTCTTATCATTTAAATACCTATTCTTGTGGTTAAGTTATATTCTTATTTAATTATAGTAAACTATTTATATTTAAAAGATATTTCTAATAATGTATTACTCATATTACTGCGAAAAACAGAAGGAATCCTTCTCTCAGCCGTAGGGAAGCCAAAAACTGATCTAATCGCCATTGCTATTAGCCACTGCATTTGCATATGTTGATGTATCACAGTGTCAAATTGCTCAATATGAAATTTTGAACTCGAGACATGGTTATAATTCGAAAAATAAATCTATTTATGTTTATAACAGCATATTCATTTCTTTTGCTGTCATTTTATACACAGTTATTTCTTTAGTAATAGCAGGTCGATATGAAAATGTCAATATTTACTTGATCTGTTGGCACCGACGCGACGCCCGAATTATTAGGTTGAGTGAGAAACGATTTACGTTTCAGTTTATGTTATTAGAAGTAAACTTGCGTCAAACTAGGTTCCCGAGTTAAAATAATATGCGTCGGTTGATTATACAGTTTATATGTGATTAGAGAAAACATAAAACATTCCTTAATAATATTTGAAGCGATTAAATAAAGGGTGTGCTTTCTTTTAAATTATATATCGTTAATGTGAGTTGTAAATAAAATGCATAATGTAAATGCGCATTTGTAATGCAACTCTTATGAATAAGTGACAGTCTTTGTTAAATATATATAAATGCTAAATTATGCTCTGGCTTTATTAAATGTGAATATTATGAAAAATATGAGAAATTCAAATTCATAAAAATACGCCGAGACTGAGAAAGTAGCTGAATCACTTATTTAATCAATCCCTAACTAAGAATAATCTAAATGATTCAATAAATAAATCAAAAAAAAATCTTAAATAAACATATACTACTATAAGTTTAGGACTTAAAACGAGTAAATAAAAAAATCAACATTGCTAACAATGTTAAAATCCTATTTTCTTTCTATCCACAGTTCGAATCAGCTCACGGAACTGCCTCGGGAAGTATGCCTAATGCCCTTACAAGTCCTCCTACTACCGGACAATCTCCTCACCACTCTACCGAAGGAAATTGGAAAGATGACCTCCTTAGCGGAATTGGATGGTTCGAATAACAGGCTCACACAAGTACCCATGACGTTGGGGGACTGTTCCGGTTTACGATGTTTGGATCTCAGTAATAATCAGCTGGGTTTATTACCTTTACGTAAGTTATTTTTCTGTACGTCTTTTCACTTTATTTGTAACTGTTTTAACAATTTGTCTTAATACATAATATAAAGTTATTTCGAAAAATTAAGTCTAAAATACTATGATGTTTAAAATGTTTATGTTAGTCCTGCTTAGCACAAATGAAATTTTATTATGATATGATGTATACAATATAGTAAATTATTATGGTGTTTTGGTGTTTCCTTGTTTTGATTTTGCGTTAATTCAGTGAATGTTTATATATACTAAGTCTTTCCTTCATCAATTTTGTATCTTCCATCTCTACGAAGTACAATTCTTTCAAATACCAGAATCATTGTTAAGAGAAAGGTTCTGGTAATTCAATGTGCACTTATATAATGCTTTACATCAACAATAATTAATATTTTTATTAAATCAACTTGAAAAAGCTAAGAGCTAAGAATCGTGGAAGAAATATATAGAAATAACATGAAAATGTTGATGTAAAATTAACTATTTTGACTCCATTTCCAGAAATCACATACTTACGGCTCGAGCATTTAGATGTTAGCTGTAATTGCATCTCCTCACTGCCGTTGGAGCTTCGTAACATGACCACCATCATAACTTTAAACTTGGACAATAACCCTCTAGTCTCCCCACCTACTACAGTAAGTACTCTTTGAAGTATCTTGATGACACTTTTTTTTGTTTGGAGTATCGTACTCCACAGGAATATTGAGCTCGTGACCTTTAAGATAGTGCCAAGTATAAATTTTGCGTCATGATATTTATAATGTATTTAGATATTATAAAATTTTTTTAGTGATTTGACTTCCGCAAAATAGCAATTATTAACTCGTTTTAATTTTAATATGTAAAACTGTAATATGTATATTATTGTATTTTTTAATATGTATAATAAAAATTTAAGATAATATCAAAAGTAAATGGCAATTGAACCTGTATTTTAAATTATTTTCGTGCGTAAATACTCGGAATGACTTAAACATACATATATGTAGGTATATGTGAACTTATTAAATGTTTATTTAATAAAACTCTATTACCCTCATTGATGTCACTCTCAGGTCCCCCAGGTATTACGGTATAATAGATCTATTTGTAACGCGACATTGTGAAGACATATTATTGTTGGCTATACTAATTAATTATGTCATTGTTATGTCGAGGCCGTCGTGGCGCATTGGTACAGCGTCTTATTCTAAATAAGACGGTTGTGTGTTCCGTTCCCACTCGGGGACCTATTTCATTTGATATCAATGGTAAATTAACAAAACGCTGTGTTGAATTCCACCACCTGAGTGTTTTAATATTTCATCACTAGGTTTTCTCTGCCTCCCCCCTGCTTTATGCAACAAGTTAAAAAATATAGCTCTAAATCTTAATAGCGCAGTTTATTTGACATAAAAAAAGAATGATTCGGTTCATAATATAGGAATTCCCTCGGTTTTGTTGAACTAAGATTGACTTTGTTTGCAACAACTATAACACTTTGTCTCTACATGAGCGGATAATAGAGCTTAGTGATGAGTAAAGATGTAAAATATGAAAAAAAAAATGTAATCTATCACCAAATAATTGCATTATTTAAATAGATCAGCCTGTATCCCACACGCAGCAGGGTGGGCAAAGGGAAGGAACCTAGTGTTAAGACATTCCCTATTTTTCGCCGAGTTCTGGGGCCTTACTCTTGACGACAATATTCAATGATCAATCGTCAATAAATGTCATTTCGTACTCTTGAAAGCAATCAATTGCTAAGTCCACTACCGCCCGCTAGTTGACGGTTGCGTTAACTAAAAATTGTTGTAAAATTCGTTAGAATTGTGATATTTGGTACTCTTGACGCGTTTTTGACAGCTAAAATGACAGCAAAACTAGAAGTGGAATTAGGAATTTAGTCAATAGCTAAAGTGTACCTTTTTAGAAATTAATTTGTTATTTTTCTCGTGAAAACGGCAAAAAAATTGCACGTTTAGTGCTTATGGACTGTGTTTTGAAGAAAACGTATAAATTAGACCTTAAAAACAACGAAACATGCGTCGATTCGCGAATTTTAACGAAAACTGAAAACTACCGACTGCCTTGATGAAAAATTCTGTTATAGAGGTGATACGAAGAAATAAGTGAAATTCGTCACATAAAGCCCAAAAATTTAAAACGAAATTAATGACTGTAACTTACATATACTAAGTAAGTTAAGTATTAATCTAAGGAAATACATATGTAATAGTAACTGCTGATTAAAGTGCTAAGCAAAATCACTGAGTGTTTATTTTTCAAATGTATTTAAATATATTATCAGTGGACTTTTGAAGTTCTAATTGGAATGAGCATTTGCTTTGTAAAAATACATATTAAGTAACTACCAATATATCATTCAGTAGCAATATACCAATATAGTAGTTGGTACTTAAATATTTTATAAACTACAATAGCAAGAATAGTAATTATACTATCATTTTATAGGCGACCATATTTTGGCCCAAAAGTGGATAAGTTTGATAGTTGAGATGACCTCTAGATGTAGATGCTTACACGAACTTTACAAGAATATTTCGCCAAAATTCACATATCTCCTCAACCTAAATAAACAAAAATGTTCACAAATGGAAACACAGGGTGCAGCATTGTAAATAAATAACACATATTGCAAGTGACAATATATGTGTTAAAGTATTATCTAGAAATGAGTTGGAAGACTTGGAGGTAGAAGAAGTAGAAGTCTCCAAACATTACAGCTGACTGAAAGGTAGTAAAAACATATAATAGCTACAAAATTAAGGAAAGAAACAGAAAATATCCACAAGTTATATAAATCTTTTTATAAATAAATTTGTATATTTTTATTTTAATATTAAGGTATTGTCAAACAATGTTTGTTATACAATAAAAATTACTTTTAAAGTTGAAAATAGTTGAGTAATACAGTAAGACATTGAATTTTCTTATAAACTTGTATAAAATATTATTAATATTTAATTGATTGATTTAATTACCGAGTAAATATGTACTTATGTGTAACAAAATTATATTCTACTGTACTATATTGTTTAATTTAATGAAACAAATTAAATAATAATGAAATAAACTATATTAGCTTTCCAAATAAATCATTTTGAATTTATCAAAACTTTACAAAAATGCTTAAAAGTATGAGTGATTGGTCAGAGTTTAATAGATTTCCAGGATATGTCATAAATTTTTTTAAGTATCAAGTATTTGTATATATGTATGTCTATAATTGTATCTCTATATAAATGTATATATAATATCTATGTATGTATTTATGTATGAATAATGTATGTATATATAAATGTTTGATATAACAAATAACAAAAATATCTTTATACTTTAAATAAGTACAAATTTGATTAAATGTATTAATTATCTTTATGCAATAAAGTGTTTTTAGAACTTGATTTGTAATTAGATATACGAATCTCATGCTAAAGGGAAATGTTTCAGATGTAACAATATGTAAATGATCTTATTAAACTCATTTTAAAACGAATGATTTAATTATTTAAAGATAGTTTTGTGTTGCACTTGTATTTTTAAAATTACCAATAAAGATGTATGTTTTAATTATTGTTTAATTACATAATTGGCATTTAAAACAAAATATTATATATACAGCAAGAAAAAAATAAAAGCAAACCATTACACTATATAATGTTATTTTTAGTTTTTTTTTATAGTTAAAGAAAAAAGTTTGTCTTTTGGTCTCTCTTATAAATTAAAAATTAACCAACTTTTACGTACTTATTTGTGGCACTTATGTATAGCTTTAAGCTTTATGATATTATACATAATATGATAATGGTATATATAAATATTCTTATTATAATAAAAAGACATTCAGTAGTAAAGCATTTTTATTAATACTTTTATTTTAATCACTTTTATAAACATAATAGACTAATCACAATTCTTTCTTTAAATATGCACATTTAAGCGTTATCCATTAACATAAAAATTTATGTATGTTTCTTTCAAATAAAAACAATCATTAGTTTTCGCGTGAACTTCAAAAGCATTTAACCTTCGTTATTTTGTTATACTTTACTTAATTTTACATTTCAACCTTCTTTTACGTTAGTTATAGGCTAAATGCAATCGATTGTAGAAATATATTTATTATAACTGATAACATAAGCATTAACATAATAAACAAATTCATATGTCAAATGCTTTTTTTGACAAAACATTCTAAATAATTAGACATACAGATAAAATATATCCATTTTTTTTAGAACGACTTCAAAGATTTCATTGTTTTTTAAGTAAAACAAAATAAATGTGATTTATAATTATTGTTTTTGCGAAAAATGTGCATGTAAATAAATTATTTCAATGAGTTATGAATGGTTATTATGTATCGCAGATTTATCGGTATAAAGTGGCACAACACTAACTGTCAGTTATAACGGCGTTAGGATTAGTCAAAAGAATAGTAATCCGACTTTGAGAATGTTGGTTTCAAGAGTACCAAAATAACGTCGCCGCAGGATTACATTGGACAATGTTGGACGTCAAAATGGGAATGAAATTACTTTCAAGAGTAAGGCCCCTGGACTGGCTTCATCATACAAGATTATTACGACTGGACTATTTACAGAGAGGCCCCTGGACTGGCTTCATCATACAAGATTATTACGAGAGAACAGACGAATAATAAAAATAATGAATAAACTACTATCTAATATTTGTATTTATACTATACGAATTATTTTCTTTATAATTGTACTAAATGCATATGTAATGAGTAATCAAAAAGCGGATATAGTTTTTACATTAATTGCCATAATCATAATGACGGTATCATCGTATTAAAGGGCAGGTGGTTCGATTACTGCGTGTTTACCTTCCTGCATAGCCAACTCATTATCGAGTGAAAGGCAAATATTAGCTCATATCGACCCCGGTATATTCCCGTTAAGCGTACACTTTCTATATTATGTATAATATTTTAGGTCATTGTGGTAAATGAGATAGTGTTTGACTGTAAGCGCAATGGTTGTGGGATAGATTCCCTATATATTTTTTAATGAGCTCTGGTAAGACAAAGTATGACGTTGAGCCCCGCTCTTCAACGATCTATGTCACTAATTGGAGCGGGAAACGCTAAAATGTGGTGTCTTGACACTACATTTTTTCTGTTTATCCTGCTATGTGCGGGATACAGCGTGAAGCTAAACAAAAAAAATGAGAAATTATGTTGAGAACAAAGCGTCACTACCAGTAGTTCTACTTATCTCCTTTATTATATAATACTGTGGTATTCTTCGAAATTTGAAAATAAAAACAAAACTGAAAACACAACATACAATGTGTGCACAGTGTCTTTTAGCCCCACATTCTGTATCTTTGAGAAAGCTTTTCTATTTACCGTCTGTATACCATTTTGGATGACTATTCTTTTGTTTTAGACCGGTTGCTTGCTTTTTTATTTTGTTCTATAAATGTAGTCACTTGGATACCACTTTTTTTGTTACTTCCTTATGTTTGTTTTCTTTTAGTCCCATACCGCTGTAACCCGCATATAGAACCTAGTGTTAAGACACTCCTTTCCCATTAGGACGCTTCCGTTCTCCACTTTCGTGAGTTACGGAGTGGCGGGAACTCAACGCCGTGTTTTGCTTCGCTACCAGAGTGAGGAAATGAAAATATTGTATACTCATTTCCTTGAGTGGGAATCGGACGCTTGTGCGCCACGATTAATCTCAGTATTATTACTGTCATATTAGTAATGTAGAAAATCTTAAATAAAGTTTCTTATAATATACGAAAGCGATGTAAATAATGAATTTATTAACACAATATTTTGTACAGTACTTTCCACAAAAATCTTATTAAATATAATTTAAATCTAAAAATCTTTTCAAGGAAAAATAAATAATTCAAAGTGTACCTTATTTAAATACTCGAAATTTTGGTATGCTCTTAATTGCTATCGTAATCATCACCGCAAAGATATGATGTACCTACGGACAAATAAAAAAAATATATATATTTTTAGGCATCAATTTAATTAAATAAAATGAAATCAGCTTCACGCTGTATCCTGCACACAGCAGGGTAGGCAGAGGAACTAGTGTTAAGCCACTCCGTTTCCCACTTTCCGTCGAAATCAAGACCACATTTTTTTCATACATACATACAGAATTACTATTTATATATTGGGAGTTACTTTTCTACGAATGACTGCCGTACCTAACAGTGTATCCAGGTTTCTATTCGACCAAAGATATTGTTTCCAGAAGTAAAATCAATTTTGCTTATTAAAATGCGAAATTTAAGCAGACAACTATCATCTATCGTAAAGTTAAATTACAATCAACTCTGTCCAATTACGCCATATTTATAATTCTACAGACATACAATAAAATTTAAATTAATATTTTTTTCTCCTTTCTACAGATTTGCATGCGCGGGCGTGTGCATATATTCAAATATTTAGAAAACATGGCGGTCAAAGATACCCTCCCAGCTCACAGACGAGTGGATGAGACTCGGAGATCAGCTAAACATACTTCCTACATTAGTTCACCGAATACTGGAAATCATCAAATAACGTCTGGAAACGCGACCATCGATTGCTTGAGGCATAAGCCAAGGCATGTGGTCGATAGTGGTTACTGTACTGATGGTGTGGAGAAACGGTGGTCAAATGATGGTGAGTTACATAAAAAATGTGAGAATAATGTTAATATATATATTATCGTTTATTTTAGTTATATTATTCGATTATAGTATTTATTTTGATATTGTTTTTGTTTTCATTAAGCTTCGAAACCTATTGTATTGGAGATATAATGCACTTATAATTGAACGTGTTTTATAAACGTAACGTTTACATATATGATATCAATTTATTCAGTTAGGGACAATTGGCTTAATAGTTATTGGCTTTAATGTTTCTTACTACTTTTACCGACATACAGCTTTACATGGGTTGAATGAATGGTATAAGCGTTCTATATTTTTGTAAAATGGTAAATAGTAGTTCATAAAAAGCATAAGAGAAACCGTCGAAGCGGTGCGGTACGACAAGTCACGGCGTTGAATTTCGCTGCTTATTATATCAATGTCTCAAATTTAGGCAAAAAAAATCAAATCAGCTCTTTCCGCTGTTTCCCGCACGCAGCAGGGTAGGCAGAGGGAACGTCGTGTTAAGACACTGTATTCCCTGCTTTCAGCTGAATTCTAGAGGCATATTTGTAAGTAATGTAGTCAACGGTGGAGATTGCTGATAACTTAATTTAATTTCAAATAAAATATACTTATCTAGAAAACGTATAAAAATTTAAACGTAGCGAGACTCGAACCCGCGCCTCCTGGAAACCGACCTAAGTGTGGAATAACACTTTAAAAATGTTTAAAAATAAAATATTATATCTAACAGCCACAGAACCAGGAGGGGGTTCAGGTCGTTCAACGCCCAGCACGCCGTCCACGCTGTCCCCCGGCGCGGCGCTCTCGCGCGCGCAGTCGCTGTCCAGCGAGACGCCGCTGGCGCCCCTCACGCCCATACTTACTGGGTGAGTCGTTTGGACCTCACAAATGTTGTATTTTAATATGATGTAGGGTGATGTGGAGTACAGTAGAAACCACGATCGTCCGGATGTATTGGTTCGAGATATTCTGATAATCGAATAGCTGTTAATTAATTAATTGAATTGATTTGTTATGATAGTAATAAATACTTATTTATCATATTTATTTATTGTAAATATTTTCCATATATTTTTTTAAGTCATGCTTAAAAAATTCAATATCCATTCATCCTTCACCTCGGTAATAGTTCAGGTAATTGCAAATGTGTGTCACTGAAACCCGGATGATCGAGTTTCTACTGTATACTGTAATAATAAATGAAATTGATTATATATTTTGGAGATATCACAACCAAATGTTTTAAATATTAAAATGTAAAGGTGTAATAAAATATTTGGATTTCTTTAGGGATTTTTTTTTTAATTTAATTTTTTTTTAACTTATCTATCGTAAGTTGAATATGTGTACAATACCATTTTATATTATTATGTGCTATGTATATTCCTGTTATATTTCTTAACGTTATTTTAAACAATATTTTAAACACCTTTACATTTATTTTATGTTAACACTATATAATGTAGAATATATTGTTATTTCTAGATGTTAGTGGTAATAGTAAAATCTTCACATGAGTTTTCATTTTTGTTTATAAGTGTGTGTGTGGCGGACTTAGAAGTCCGAAAATTAAATTCACTGGTTTATAGATTATTATTTGCCGTATCTAAAGATATTTATATATGTAATATTATTGTATATGGTGGATTTATTTATAAAATTAATTAGCATAGGATAATTTCCTATTAATACTGAATTTGTGTGTTACATATGGGCAATATTGCAATTGATTCTATATATTAAAAGTCTAGTTTCTCACATCTGGTCTGCTTTAACTATATAAATAATAATATATTTCAATATATTAAAAAAAATATTTAAACATATTAGAGCACATATATTAAATCAAATTAAGCATATGTAACACATAGTTTTTATATACGTATATATAAATCTTCTTTTATTTCTAGTTGCTTATATATTGATTTATTGTTTAAATTTTTTCTCGCGTCGCCGATGCAGAGGTAAAAAAAACAGTTTTGGCTCATATCATCCCCTCATTGTCCCCTTTATTATTAACCCCGGTGTTCCCTTTCAGCCACCGTATATCACCTGATGGGAATACAAATGGCGAGGATAAGAGTAAATTAGCCCATCAACAAACATACAGGTACATTCACACACGCACACTCATGCAGCACTATGGTTATGGTATATGTATAAGCTATGCATGTATTCTTGCTTTATATTTGTATATGTATGTGTGTAAAGCTTAAAATGTGCTTAATTTAGAACGGAACGATTAATGTATATAGAATTTGTTAATTAAGCTCATTTTGTGCTATTTAAACCTGGTGTATGTCGTTTAGTATGTGTAAGTCTGCGCTTTCAGCTGTTTATATAATAAAAAAATATCTTATTTGATATAACTTGGCGAAGCCCTGTGGATGCGCTCACTATTGGTAAAGTAACTCTAGAGGGATTTGTTGTATTTTAATAAGAAATCAGGTCGTCATAATATGGAATGGGCGCTTCAAATTGTGACTAACCGCTAACTGGCTATTAAATGCTTTAATCACGCTTATAAGTAATACCAGTTCTAAAACATGTACGTTTATCGGTAAAGTTAATAAATGCACAGGCTTTACAGAACCAACAGCAAGTGGTATATATTCTGTATTTTGGTCTTTTTAAATTCCAGACAATACAAAGAAGCCCTAAGACAACAAAGACAGCAAGATGTCTACCGTCCCCGAACAGAGCAACCCTCACCAGAATTAGATTCCACTCCCCACTCACAAAACCAAAGTCCAATACATTTCCAAAAATCCCCGCATTCACCTATAAATGGTTACAATATGTCCCCTTACACCCGTTCTCTGTCAAATAATGCCCCAGTTTCGCCAAATACACCAAATTCTCCCATTCTCCATTCAACGCCCAGAAGATTTCAAACACAAAATGGAAATCCAGAGAAAACGGAAGAAATGAAACGGCCGGTTCAGAAAGTAGTTCCGTCAAGAAATGTAAATAAAACGTATCCATCCGTTAACGGAAACGTCGATTACACGCGAGTTAACGGATCGGAAACGTATTCGAAGCCCACTTCCCCTACAAAATCTCCTACTAATACGTATACTTTAAAGTCTAATATACCCAGAACAGTGAACGGTGATGCTAAATTGTTAACTACGTCTGTAGCGTACTTGAAAGGTGCAGGTTCAAAGCCGCCGAGCAAAATATGGAATAAAGACACGCCTCCAGATAAATTGAGTTTTACCATGAAGAGGGAATTTGATAAACAAAAGGAGGAGACAGAGTTATTGCAGCAATTGAGAACGGTAATGATTATTTGTTTTTTTTTTAATATTTATTGCTGAAAGCGGGTGTTTTAAAATAATATTATTAACTCGTTATCCGTTCGATATCTTACTATTTGAGTCTTCACAGATAGTACGTATTTAGTAAAAAGTAATCTTTTGAATTATGAAATCGCGAATTACATAGTTGATAATAGTAAAAACAAGCCAATAATAAGATTGTACCTAGAAAAAATAGGTAATAATATACATACAGCGTCAGGCTGTCCGCGTGGTAGGTAGAGGAAATCTAGTGTTAAGACACTCCGTTCCCCATTTTCCAGCGAACTTTGTGGCATTGCGTGTTGTTCACTTTGCCTCAACATTAGAGCAAACACGTGAAAATATCAAATATTTAATTTCCTCGAGTGGAGACTGAACCTACAATCAGCCGCGTAGGTAGTCATGCATTTATGTTCCTGCACCACAACTTTCGAAATGAAACTTTCGAAATGAAAACAAAATAATATATGTCTTTATTGGATACGTGGACAAATTTTGTAATTAATATCGTTCAGGTCTCACTTTATTCGTCATATATCAGAATCAGCAGAGATAATCTATGATCCAAAGATATCGTTTTCCACTTTTTGAAAGAATTTGAGAGTTTGTGTTGAGCGATAGTTGTCAATACTGTGTTTTGTCTTGTCAGAGTTGGGTAATAATTCATTGACTCGAGTGGGGATCGAACCTATAACCATTGCGTGTACAATTTAATGCTGCCCCAATGAGCCATGATGGTCTATACAGTCATTTTTGTCAGCGACATATGAAATGGAACCACAGTTTTAACTACTCTATAAAAGCCTACTACTTTAATTTTCTTTCCCAAAAATTAAAAAGTGATTTTTTCAAACAAATAAATAATAACATTATCGTTGTAAAATAAAACGCCATTTGTCAACAACGACGCACACACATCTTTGCGTAAACACGAAACAGTACATTATGGATAAACATCGTGAAATGAAAAATCCTACGTCTAAATTGTTGAGGTCTCTTGATTAATTTCTTCAGGTGTGGGCTTTAAATATTTTATACTCTATATGCGGCTCGCGTAAAAGGAGCACTGACGCTTTCACCCTGTGTAGACAATATGCATTTCGATGAATTCTATTTGGTTACTCGCAGATAATCGAGTCGCGGCTGAAGGTGTCGCTGCCGGCGCAGCTGGCGGGCGCGCTGGCGGACGGCGTGGTGCTGTGCCACCTCGCCAACCACGTGCGCGCGCGCGCCGTGGCGTCCGTGCACGTGCCGTCGCCCGCGCAGCCCACGCTCACCATGGCGCGCTGCCGCCGCAACGTCGACAACTTCCTGGAGGCCTGCCGGAAAATCGGCGTGGAGGAGGTGAGATTCTTGTAACTCTTTATTTTGTTTGTTCCTCTCTCTTATAACCGACGTTTATAAGTTTTAAAATCTTTTTCATATTCCCCGATGAGAATTAGAAAATCGTAATAAGAGATATATAATTTTTATATATTATATAGTAAAGCTTCACAATCTTTTTTTTTTTTTCATTTTTCGTATCCTCCTAATTTATATCTTAGTATTAACTGTTACTCTAGTCTGATAAGTTTATTCATATTAAATAATTGTTAATTATTAATAGTACGTTTAAAATCGTGATCGTGTTGAAAACTTAAAAACGCATCACCAGTTTCGTTGCAGGGTTAGATATCCTTTCGCGAGAACTATATTAGAATCAAGTCAATTAAGAAATTAACAATGAAATAAAAAAAAACAAAATGAAACTAAGAAAGGGGGTGGCGTGTGTTCCAGGAGGACATCTGTTCGCCAGACGACATACTGTGCGACGGCGGGCGGGGGCTCGCCGCCCTCGCTCGCACTCTGCACGCCCTCCATATGCTCTCGCGGAAGGATATACACCCACAGTACACCACCGAAGATACTACCGACATTTCGGACCAAATGGACACACAGAACAGCCCGGAATTCGTCACCAACCCATACTACACCACCGATACTGAACACGAAGCCGTTACGGACCAAAATAGCCCACAATTTGACACCATCACTGTCAACTACAGGAGATATAGTGAGGATAGATACATAAGCAATTTTAACTTCGTCGAACAAAATTACACGTTCGATGAAACGGAAGAGTATCAACTGAACGATAATAATAACTCGGATTTGAGCAATGACTCCCCACAGGTACAATATTCACCTGTTTATAACAATGAGCTTAGGATTCGTGGACCTTACTACCATAAGAATAAGATTCAATTTGTAACACCGTTCTGTAAAGACGGCATACTCAAAGGTGATAACCTAGAAATATACGACACAGACGAAGTCGATTTTCCAATCGAGCTAAACGAGAATATCGATATCGATAGGTATGATCGAGACAAAATGAATTTAGATATACAAATCAATTATGTGAACGTGGTGGAATCGGCGAGGGACAAAGAGAATAGAATCTTCTATACTTGTTTATGTCTAGGAGGGTTCGTCGTGTCCGCCATCTTGCTTATTCTATATCCTCTATAAATTATCTGTGTAAACATAACTTATCCAGAAAATTACATACGTAGTAATTAGTTGATAGTGATCTTCTATTGCACTCAATGCCTTATAATACAGTCAAACTGTGATTTAATACAAACTGAGGCTGCTGTTTTACATAAGAAAGTAGCATTTTTTAATTTTCTCCCGTCTTTTTTGCATATAAAAGCGTTTTTTTTTATTTATTCTCTTTAAGTGTACAACGCACATTTTTAAAGCGTGTATGATATGATTTTTTTTTCTAAGTGCTACTTTTTTAATATTGAGACTGATGAACGTAATTAAAAGTATTGGATGTCTTTAAGGAATTGATTTTTTTAGAAGTGTATTTTTGTTTCTATATACTTTTATTTTACAGTTTAAGATTTAAATGAGGTTAACATTAAAAATGCAGTAAATTGATGACTTTTGATTATTTTTTATTGAAGTTTTTTCTCACAATAATCATATACTATAGAAGATAAACAGTAATTCTAAATTTAAAACAAAAAAATATATCTTTATCAATTTTTCCTTAATTAATTACTAAATTAATACAAGTTAAAATGGTTTTTTTTTTACATATAAAAGTGTCTTGAATATGGACCATGTGTAGATTTTTTGATGACTTTTACATCACTCGCTTAATTTAAAATAATGTACGATATGATTTGTTTTGTATTCTGTTAGTCAATAGTTTTAGTTTTATGATTTTTTAAATTCAATATTAGGTATTTTTATTGTTTCTAAGAAAATAAGGGGTTTTATAAAGACACTATGCTGTAAGGTGAGAAATTAATTCTTTGTTAGAAACTAAATTATAGAATTATAATTTTTATTTCGTCGTTCATCTTTTTATTTTTTAAAATGTGGTTTTAAATTGAATCTCACACAACATACTTTTTAATTGAATTTTCAAATATGGCTAAATTTATTTGATTTTTTATGATTTTATATTATTCATGTAGATCTCATTTTATTTGCGAAGGAATTTGTTGTTTTTTGCCTTTTCTATAAAATATTGTTTTTGTATTCTAGAATAATAATGTTACGATCTCAATACAACTGATGTTTTTTCTCTTTTCTTGTATTGTCGTTGATATTGCTAACATAAATAAATAAATTGTACTTAGTCAAGTTAAATCATAGAAGTTTTCTAAAGAATTCGCTATTTGCGGTGGTTATAAAACTTTATATTTAAAAAATCTATATTTAAAATAAAAACGCTTAATAAATAAAATTTCTAATTTCGAGTTGAAAGAAAGAGATACATTAATAAAAATCATATTTTTCATCCCTACAAAAGTTGTAGTATGAAAATAATATAAATAAATAATAAAATATTTTTTTTTTTAACGTTTAGTTTAAAAATGTAGCAATATCGACAATGCATATATTTACTGAGTGTATAATATAGTCTTCCCATAATATTTTTTATAGTTTTCAAGTCTTGATAGTGCCAAGGAAGTTTTTCATATCAGCGGTATTGTTATCGTAAAATAGATTTAATATTTAAACATCACGTTTTAATATTTTTTGCACTTCTGTCGCTTACACAAATTTACTTCTATTTAATAGTCATTTTAGATGTAGATTGACTAAATATTAATAAATATTTATATATATTTATTGATGCAGCAGCTTTATATATGGCGAGTCGTATTTTGTCTTATAAAATTATTAATTTGTTAATGATATCTAAAGAACACTAAATGTTTTACTAAAATGATTTGTTTTCCATATTTATTTTTATATGATTTTTGATTATTTAATAACGTTATATGTATATTTCTTTATGTATTTTAATTTAAAGGGCTTTGTCCGTACTGTATTCTTAGTTTTCATTACGACGAGCCATTGTTGTATAAAAAAAACTTAAATTCAGTTATGTTAAAATGTAGTGTTATATTTTTATGAGCTTTTCTTACAGAACTAAAGTATATTCTAATACTACTTTATTAATAATTGAAGGTATTTAAAATGTGTTGGCATATTACTATGTTCTTTAATTGCCATAATTTTAAGCTCAGAATGAGGTGTAATTGCATATATTCATAAATTGCTTTTTTTCTTCATTTACATTACTTGCTATGTGATATATTTTAACATAATTGAATTATACAAAAAAGCTAAGGTGCAAAATGTATGAAATGTGTGCGTGAAAATGATAATAAAACAGTTATAAAGTACAATGGTCGCGATGTATTGGTGCGAGTGTTTCTTATTAAATAAGAATCGTATGCCTTAATCGAATTCATATCGTTATTGTATTATAATGCAAACGCGTTATTTTAGCATTTATGCGAGGGCCGTTTACATGTATTATATATTTTTTATTGTTGTTTTATCAATTTTTATAATTTTATGATTTTTTTTCGATGAGATGTAATTATAGTTAGATTTTGATTTAAAATTTACTTTCCCCTTTTTTATTGCTTTTTAGAATCTGAAATAGATATGAATGTAAACGGTGCTCAGTAGTGCGTAGTGATATTTAGACTTATATTTCGAGGCTTTTTGGTATATTGTATTGGATGAAAGATTTATTAAAAAGACAATTTTTAAATATTTTAATGGATACTAACATTTATTCCTAAGAAAGCCAACCTAACAATGTTGCCAACAGTGAATTGCATTTAGACACAATAATAAATTAACTTTACCCTTTTAAGATTATTATAAATAACGATTGCGAACGACAAGTTTTTAATAATAATTTCTTGCATTCCAAAGATATTTTATTATTATTATTATTATAAACAAAAGACAGTTTGTTTGTCTGTCGATATGTGTATATGTTTATATTATATTACTTCTAATGAGCATTTCCTATTGTCTGCTAGTATTAGATATAAATATGAATATATTTTGGGCATATTTAGTTTTTTTTTCGTGTACTTTTAAGGTTTTTGCATTTAATAACTGGATTAGTGACTTTTTCTATTTATTCAAAAAGGTTTGTTAATTTCATATACCGGGCTTTGATCCTTAGGGTTGTCAAGATATAAATCATATGGAGTGAATAAGCTTCTGCTTTCTTTTTTCTACATCGTCATTGATCTCATATAAATCCGTCAAATTATAATTTTTTTAAATACCAAATGAACAATAAATATTTTTGTAAGAGCTTGTCCAAATAATTAATTTTCCATTAAATGTGATAACCCTCATTGAAAACTTTAAAAAATTGCAATGTTAATATCCCGAACCATTTTTGTTTTAGTCTGTGTAACCATATTTTTGAGTGTTTAAAAAAAATAATTATTTTTGAGCTTTAACTTTTCAAGTACAATTATTATATAACTAAGATACATAAGGTAAATTAATATATAATTTATTCATAAATATAATATATTTATTAATTATTATTGGCTTGAGGTGCTTGGGTATCCTGTGTAGTTAACGGCTGGTTTTAATTTTTTTTTGGATAGGTAGTGAACAAACGTCAGTGTAAAAATACGTCAACTATTCACAGGCTGTATTTATAATATATATAAATATATGGAAAAAAATAGAAAAAAATAATTCTTAAGTATTTTTTGTCCTATTTATAAAACACTTTACACTGATATATTGTTTGTTTCTAAGACCTCATTTGATTTGTTTAATATTTTCTTTGATTGATTCTTAAAACATGATGTACCGCAGGGCGGTTGCTAATTTAAACTATTATTGATAATTTTATTCTTGTATATACTGATTTTAGATTTATAACATTCTAAAATTATGTCTGAACACTATAGTTTTTGGGTTCAATTTACACTTTCGATTTAATTAACGTACCGTATTTAATTTGGAGAAAAGTAAAGTGCCGTAATCATTTGTTTTATTTGTGGGCTATGCAGAGAAAATAAACTTTGTAAATATTTAAGATTAAAGAAAAATATCAGGTATAATTATTAATGATAAATTAACTATGATTTCTTGCCTTATTGCGGGCATTAAAACCAGCCTTCTAATATATTCCATTACTTTAAGGTTTGAATTGGAGGTTGTTTTTTTTTGTTCTGTTAATTTTCTCTTAATGGTATTGAAAATTTAATTTTCCTTAATAAGTGTGTTTAAGATGTTTGTTTTTCTTGAATTTACGTATGAATGTGTCCTAAAGTTGTTTTGGTATAAACCGTTAAGTAACCTTAAAATGTACTTTTTTTGTATGTACTTACAATGTTTTTCTCGATTATTAATTAAATTCTTATTGGCATTTCTTTTGTTTCATTTATGATGTCGATTTTTTTTATTATTATTACACCGTTGGTTGTAACGGCCAAAATAGCTGCTCGTTTAAGTAATTTCATGGACTCTTTAATCGACATTACTATGTCGATGAAAGTGTCTACATCTATAGTATTCTATTCTAATGCTTAATAAATTTGTACATCACATCATGAAAATAACTAGCGTATAAATAAAATAGTAATTAGTTATTAAAGCATTCTTAACGCATTTCTTTTTATTTATATTTACAATTTTCTTATTCAGAAACTGATGTGCTGTGCAGCAGACGTACTCGAAGGCAAAGGGACGGTTCAAGTGGCTATCACAGTAACAGAACTATTAAGAAGACAAGCAACCATTAGAGAATCGATACCTGCTCCCATTCAATCGATACCCACACCTACCGCCACCTAGCGTCCAAAACTAGCGGTAGCACCACAATCTACGCTATCTCTTTAGTAAAGTATCGATTCGATGAGATTAATCGATTTGTTGTGGGATCGATATTAATCAGTATGGCTCGAAGGACCACATTGAGATTAGAACCCTACCCTCTCTCTTCAGTGAAATGTTGAAATGATAAGATAATAATCGAATTGATGTGGAATCAGTAATAATCAGTAATGCTCGAAGGACCATTTCATAATTACTATTCTTTAAGTTATTTTTATGATGGTGGTTAACTAAAGATGGAATTCTATGTTGAATCGATATTAATCGATAAAGCTCGAAGGACCGTTTATTATTTATATTTTTGCGTTTTTAATGCACTGTGAGAGACTATCCTTCTAATTTTTATACATGATAGTCGAAAAGAGTATATTGATTGATCGAGAATGGAATTGATATTATTCGATCATACTCGATACACTATTTTTTGGTTAGATATTTGAAGTTTAGACCTCAATCCTTCTGGTTTTTAGGATAGTGGTCGTAATGAGGGCATTGTCCTTATGCATAACTATTTAGTTATATTGGAAGTGTCAGCGTTTTTATGATGTGAAACTTGGTGGTATAATATTATATTAATAATATTAGAATCCATGTAACATATACAATTATATATTTGTGATCTGAGTTAATTTAGATTATGCATTTTAAATAAGATGTACCGTTTTTTAGAGTTTTCATCTAACATGAAATCAATAGCTATGTTTATTTATATTAAAGTGAAATTTAAAGTATCTTTTGAAATAAATTCTTTCTTATAATGTTTAAAGCTTAATATGAACAGTTATTACTAGTCAATAACATAGTATAATTTATTTTGTACCATTTATAAAATAAGTTGGTGTTTCCATATTACAATAAATCACTGTTTTCAAACAAAATGATATGAATATTGATTTATATGAATATGATGTAATGATGAAAAAAAAACTTGATGTTTATTGATGCTTCAATTTAGGAACACTATAAATTTTCCATAAAATGAATAATAAGAACAATTTAGAAGCATACCAATAGTAGTAATACGTATTATGTAATTTAATAAAAATATAAATTAATGTAATTTAATAGAATCGTCTTCCCAATAAAAAATCATAACTACATCCAAGAACTTCTCATAATACTCTTTATAAGTCTTTCGTAGAATTGAATTATACAATTTATCTCTCGCAACATACCATGACATTAATAGGACTGATTAACAGAAAATGTTCCTGATATCATCCAACAATTTAACACTAAAAATGTAAAATTTTCCATATTGTAACTAACACATGCGCACATAGATAACATTAGTTTTAAAAAACTTAGACTGAATGTTAGACGTGCTTGTGACTAGAATTATTTAAGACTGTGCTTCATTTGAACGCACGTAACTTTTGAAAAAAATAAAATTTCTTCCGAATTAAAATTTTTATAATGTTAAATTTCGCCTGGATTTGTCATTTGATTTAATATCATAATTCAATTTTAATCTTTAAATCACTAAAATTGAAGTAATGGTAGTTCTAGTTCATAATAAACTAAGAACTCGGAAGGCACTCTTAGACTCATTATATTGCCTTGAAAACTAAAGGATCATCATGAAGTGCTTTATATTAATCACGAATTTACAATGACTATACACGTTTCGGTAAATTTACACGTTAGTTAGGGCGCGTACACTGTTGATAAAACGATGCCTTATATTGAATCTCAATTTAATTCTCTTTCTATTAGACCACGTAAGATCTAAGAGTCGGATTAACCTAAAAGTGAGTTCACTGTTTCAACCACTTTTTTAAATACTCCCAATGTTGCATTTGAAAGCGAGACTAGTGCTTACTCTGTTATGTAACATTTTATACCTAGTATATTTCTAAAGTATAACTTAACACGATATTTGGTCATTCGTTGATCATTGATATTTCGTCAAATTTAAGTAAATAGAGATGAGATGTGCTCTATCTATACTTCAAGAACAGGATTCATTAAATATATGCTTGTACACAAAAATATATATCTGTTACTTAGTTAGAAAATGAATAAAAATTTGAACGAACCCGCGCCTCCTGGAAACCGACCTGGTCAGCTACGTTCAAATTTTTATACGTTTTCTAAAAATTTTTTTTGTTTGCTAAGTGTGGATTAACACTTTAAAAATGTTCAAAAATGTCTGTATTAAGTAGGTACTAATTACTCTTCTATGGAATTCTTTTACTCTAAAAGGTTGAATCCGACTTTTACTTTTTGACTATAAATTAAACGCACAATTACCATTAGCACGCTTTTATTGATTCTTAAATTGTAGAGTTAATATAAATAATTAATAAAGATTACTCTTTTACTTCCAACATTAGTTATCGGGAACACGCAAAATAAATATTTGAATATATAAATATTTTTTCGACTTTTTTTCAAGGAAAGTTTCTTTCCATCAGGTACTCTTCATTGAAATTGTAATTGTGCAAATAAGTAAAAGAAATGACGATATCGTTAATATTATCGATACCGATTTGTTATCAACTAACAAATCGTAACAAAAACACAGTATTAATAAAAAATGTGCCATTTTTTTCCAATTCTTAAAAATTTAAATTTCTGCTTTCTATTGCTTAATTAATAAAAATAAATCATTTTTTTAATACACTATTAAATATATGGACTACAGAATAAAATTCATGTAACAGGAACGTTTGGGTTAGTTGCCAGAGTGCTTCAACGATTTATCATAAGTTTAAAATAAATCCTTCCCTAGTGTGTGAAAAACACAATATTGAAAGTAACAAGACAACTTTTTAGGTAAATGGAATAGAAAACTGAGACTGACACACAAAGTGCTTCTAATATGGAACAAATTATAGTGCCATTCTCGTCTAATGTAGTAAATGCATTTTTTTTTTATTTTTTAAATATCCATGCATAATTGTGATTAAAATTTTAAATATACAATGATGAAAAACTCTTTTATGAAATGTATATCTTTTATGATATACATTTTTGTTTTAAATACTTAATGATGTGGATTCTTTATGATTTTTGTTTTTAAGTATAATTTCGATTAAAATGTAGTCTGTAGTCTATTAGTATAACGTACTTGGACTATTAATTAAATCAGAATTTTCAATGTTATATTATGAGAGTGTTAAATATGATCAGAAATTGGATGCCATTTGATATTTTGGAATATCGTTGGCGTAAAAACTTTTATCATCTTGGCGATAGTTAACTATATTTTATTATATAAAGAATCTTGAGAAGAAGAGATGATAAGAGTGGATGATTCGATTATAGACTCAACATGATATTAGGACGGTTACCTACAGAAATTGTTACGACAAATATTAAAATCGATTTTTTATCGAATAAACATTTCAGCCATTGTGACTTTATTATATGTCTTATTTATAAGTGCTGTTGTATTTTCAAAGGTTTTGTATTACCTGTACATATTTATATGTTCGTGCTGCACTTATTGCGTGTACAATTTGGCATTAGATACTTAATTCAATTATTTTGTATGTATATATTATGGACATTTATATTTGACTTCTTTAATATTATATCACGTTTTCAATTCTTTTGCAACCACCGATTTGGTCGATTTTTGATAATAATACTCATTGGTATAAATTAGGATAAATTTTATTCTCGTCATTTTAAATGTAGTCAAATTATATTAAAAACTAGGTATGGGAGCTTATGAATGAATAATAATTTAACGAACGTCTCCAGTTGACGAGCGAAAGAAAAAATGCAATAAAATTAAATATTTGTTTGTAGAATTATACTCTACTAATTAATATTTATATGCAAAAAAATTTTGAACATAATATACAAACACAATTCAAAATAATCATTCATAATCTTCAATGTCTGTCTTCAAAGTAATTGTAACAAATATTTAAATGTGATTTGTGTCAATTTTGTGATTGTTTTAATTTTGTAGGTCGAAAAAGTGCTTTTAAGTTAGTTTTATGTTTAAATAATGATTTATCATCACAATGATGTATTATTTTGTACTTATGAATAATTATTTATAAACGTACATTCGTTACCACAGAGTATATAAACATCTTTTGAATATGTTTTTATAGCAACAGATATACAATTCAATAATATTTTTGAAATATGTAAAATGATTTTATTTAAATATTATGTTATAAAAGTTTTGGCACAAAATTTATTATTAGTAAGGATTTTTATTTTGATTTTCTAGAGAATGTGCAATTTAAATTTGATTTCAGAATTAATATAGATAATCTGTATTTTATTATATCTAAATTGCTTGTTTATCTATATTGTAATGGTACGTGTGTATAAAGTAGGTAGGAAAAAGAACTGAAAGTAGAATCGAGTCTTTGCTTTCAAAGATAATGTGCCAAAGACTATGGTTGAAGGTTTTTTTTTTGTAAAATAGTAAATTTTGTGTACTGCACTGGTCTCTTAGATTAAGTATGAATGTAGCAATATCTTAATAATACCCACGTGTTTATATGTAGATACAAATAAAAGTATACTTATACATTTTCGACATTTGTTTTTTTATTATTCTCCTGAAATCCGAACATGACCAAAAAAAAGATGTTTTATAATATAATTAATTATCAGAACTAAAACGAATTTGTTATATTCGTTAGTTATCTACACGTAGTTTTGGAACAGAGAAAGAAATAATTATAAAATATACACCAAACAAAACCTCTTAACTCATAAACAACGTAGAACGGAAGCTTTCAAACGTTAGATTATTATATGAAAAAAAAACGATTTATAAAAATTCTGCCAGTAATCCCATATTATGTTATGTGAATTAGGCGGGGCACGTGTAATAGTTGGCCGCTGACTAGCAACTTGCAAGGCACGCCCCTACCTAAAACAATTATATATGGCGCCTCATGGTTTTTTTTAAATACTTCTCTGATGTAGTGGTTAAAATAGTTTAATTTTTAAAAATGTAGCATCGATGTTTCGAGGGTTGATGGTTTCTGACTAAATTGGTGGAGAATGTAGATTCTTATGGAAAAACGACACTGATCTACTCTGCTATTTGCAAAGTTACTAATGTCATTTTCTAACTACCTATTTAAATTGTTAGTAGGTTACGGTGGCGAATATATTTTTAATATTTCTATGCTGATAACCAAACGTGACTTACTTAACACAATCATATCTCTACATACTTACCTACTTAGTAATGATTAAGGTATGTGAAAATATAAAAGATATTTCATAAAAGAAGGCTGTCGTGGTGCTGGGTCACAAACGTGTGACTAAATACGATGGTTATAGGTTCGATTACTATTCGTAATATTTAATAACGTGTCGTTGAATTAAGCAATTTAACACGCAATGCTCTGAGAATTCGACAGAAAGTAGGGAAAGGAAGTCCTAACGTAGTGTCATAACATAAGAATCCCATCTTCCCTCTATTATGTGAGGGAAACGGCCTTTATTTGAAAAAAAAAAATAAAAACAGCAAATTTTACTATGAATAACAACTACAATAATAAAAATATGTTAAACTGCATTTAATGGATGACAGTTTATGTTACGGGACGCAATAAACATAAGTCTACAAATGTAATATCGGGGCTATAAATACATAAAGATCCTTAATAATTTAAACTATCCGAGGGATTGATAACGTAATTGTTAAATTATGTTCTAGTTTTGTTGACTAGTAAATGTGTTATATACTCAATTCCACAAGGTTTATATATTGTCTCTTCTTCAAACCTAAATCTAATATATTCTTCTTTAAAAATAAAATAAAAACAAATGACATATAACATACATTACTAGCAAAACAGTTTTGTATTATATTTTGTATATATATAGGTAAATCACAAAAGGGAAAACTGATTATTCCTGAAAATTATACTTATATTTAAATCGGCTTCACTCTGTATCCCGGACACAGCAGGCAGAGGGAAAGCCTAGTGTTAAGTAAGACACTCCGTTCCCCACTTAGCGCCGAATTTTGGAGGCATTGCGTGTTGAGTGGCGGATCTCTACGCTGCGCTTTGCCTCGATACTAGCGAGAAGAAATCGAAATATAAATTGAAATATATATTTCATATCCACCACAGAGTGGAAATGGAAACCACAACCAGTCGCGCTTATAATCACAGTTTGGGGCCATGTGCCACGACTGGCTTCAATATACCTATTATATTATTGTAAAAATTACGCAAATCGATATTTAATTGAATAATATCAGTCTTTTATATACTTTTCCTTTAACCATGGATTTCCCAGTGATTCACTTAATCGAAAACCTATAAAGGAAACGTGTAAACAATAAGTTCATTCACAATAACCGAAATATAAAAAAAGCGTGGCGTCGTCCATTGTTAGTCCGATCGGCTTTCTAATACTATTTGCTTTTCGAAAATCATCGACCTTGTTTACAAGTAATTAATTAAACACAATGAGATTCTGAACCGGCTGGTTTATTTTGTCGTTTTTTGTTACGCCGTGACGTGCCTTTATTGGGTAGGAAGGTAGGTAGGTAGGTACGTATAAGTATTTTGGTAAATCGAGCGGAAAATTGCTTATTTCTAAATGGGGTTGTTCTGAAGCGGGGGCGGTAAAATTTTATGGGGCTCAGTAATTATTTTTGCCTAATGAGCCCGTTTTCTTTTAATTACGAGTCGGGAACGAAGTGAGAATGCATATCATTTGTAATGCTTATCTAAACTATATTAGTGAACTGTTAAAGATAACGCTAGCTTGTGCCCTTAGTAAAACTAAAAGAAAAAATATTGGGAAAGTTGTATCTTTTATGGGTACCTAAATATGGGAAAAATGAGATTTGTTTTTAGATTCTTTTTTTAAATTTACTAATAGGTAACTAAGAGGGAGAGACGCTAACCTCTATGTGAGTACGTCTCTCTGTTTTCTACGTTCATGTAGAGTGTAGATTTGAAAACAATATATTTTGGGTTGTGGATATATATTGACATAGATTTACAAATAAAAATAATTAATTCATACTATTTTTATTAACACAATAAAAACGCATATATTAAACTGAGTATGACTAACAATTTAAATCTCAATTCCTAGTTAACTTAGAACGATCGTTTAATCCATCTAAAAGTTTATTGCTTGCCAACCGAATAGGTGTATTGTACGCAGAAATTATACGAGATATAAATTTGTTAAATTATATTATAGCTTTGGAACGCTCTCAGCTATTGCTTATTCAATAGATATGTAACAGATAAAGAGACATGACTAGTGACATTATGGAAAATTATATTCAAACTACTATGTTGTATCTCATTTGTAGGATAGTTAGGACAGTTTTTGTCCACGAAATTAATATTTGTTTTTAAGAAATATTCTTTTCTAACGATGAAATTATTCAAGGTCGCGTTGCCTTTGAACTTTTTTTTAAATTGACCTTTATAAGTTATTATAAACAAGTTAAAATACAGTACTTTACTTGCATTTCAGATTATGTTTCAGTGCAACAATAGGTTATCTGTTGTTACTGTGTTTTAAATTTAGTTTTTTGCTTAAAATGTGGACATATTGCAGTATAATGTAATTAAACATTTGTTATAATTGGAAAAAGTAAATATAAAATATTACGCTTTGATGCCATAAACACACTCCATGAAAAAGCGAGAGGAAAATATTGAATTAAAACAACAGTATGGTACAACCACCACAACATGATAGTCACCCTACAATCAATCGTAACTTCCCCGATCGTCACACTCTCGCAAGAGTCGAAACCTTGGTAACTAGAGGGAGTCGCGACCTCTATGTAGTCGTCTCTCTGTACGTTCATGTAGGTTAGATTTGAAAAAAATATTTGGGCTGTGTGGATATATATGACATAGATTTACAAATAAAATAATTATTCATACTATTTTTATTAACACATAATAAACGCATATTTAAACGAGTATGACTAACAATTTTAAATCTCAATTCCTAGTTAACTTAGAACGATCGTTTAATCCATCTAAAAGTTTATTGCTTGCCAACCGAATAGGTGTATTGTACGCAGAAATTATACGAGATATAAATTTGTTAAATTATATTATAGCTTTGGAACGCTCTCAGCTATTGCTTATTCAATAGATATGTAACAGATAAAGAGACATGACTAGTGACATTATGGAAAATTATATTCAAACTACTATGTTGTATCTCATTTGTAGGATAGTTAGGACAGTTTTTGTCCACGAAATTAATATTTGTTTTTAAGAAATATTCTTTTCCAACGATGGAAATAATTCAAGGTCGCGTGGCCTTTCAACTTTTTTTTAAATTGACCTTTACAAGTTATTATAAACAAGTTAAAATACAGTATATACTTGCATTTCAGATTATGTTTCAGTGCAACAATAGGTTATCTGTTGTTACTGTGTTTTAAATTTAGTTTTTTGCTTTAAAATGTAGAGCGAGAGGAAAATATTGAATTAAAACAACAAGATGTTTGTTTTTATACTTTCGAATTATATATAACAAGCGTCATTGTTGGATAAAGAATTCTATCTATCTATCTCCAACACCGTATAATAAAGAACAAAACCACCACAACATGATAGTCACCCTACAATCAATCGTAACTTCCCCGATCGTCACACTCTCGCAGCGTGACGCCGCGTGGCGCGCACTGTCATTGTCACCGTCTCCATACACACATACTGTACGTACAGACCGACGTACGTGGGCCGCGACATTTAACTACGGCCCTATTTAAATTCTATTTCCATTTTACTTGTCGCTGCTGGATCATTTCAATATAATAATGTTAATAAATATACGACTTATAAATGATCATTTTATTTAGTGACCAGCTGCTTTGTATGCCTTTTTAATAGGAAATATATTTAACTATTTAATAAATATAATAAATAGGAATGCTTATATAACATCGTTGCTACATGTTCGTTATCCAACCCAAGAAATATTGGAATCGATTATGTTTTAGAAGAAACAATTAATTTATTTGAAAATATTTTCTTTGAGTTTCAACATAACGTATATGAATATTCAAAATTTTATATTATAGATATACATAAGACATTTTTATCAAAATTATATCCTTTGAAGTTATTAAAGCTATAGACTGCAAGTGATTTTAAAATATTACATATCTTTAGAGCTCCACAGCAGCTTCTTTTATATTATCATCTAGTACTTATTATGAACAAACAGATTTACAATAAAAATAATTTATCAAAGTCCAGCATTATCCATTTGAATATAAAGACAACAGTATAAGGATATCCAACGTTTACCATCGGTCGTCTGTTTGTTTTCCCTGATATATAGCCTCATGAATAAGCCTCGGGCTCATCCAATTACGTTAGCTCTCGAAATTGACCGGTGAACTGGCGGTATAATGTATTGACATTGAACCTTTAATCAGAACTTAAAGTTTAATAAGTATATAGCAAAATGGTGTAGTTTCTTTTTTTGATGTAATTATACATATTTGTACTTAATTAAGTTATTTGCATTAATGTAAAGTTAACTCCTTAATGGTAAATTTTTTTTTATATTTTAAGCGTAATATTGTCTCCGCAACGCGACGATTCTAGGTTCGCATTCCATAAATAAATTATTTATTAAATAATTAGCGAGAATTAACCACGCCTAAAAATCTTTTTTTAATATAAACTCGACAGGGTTTGTATCTGCGCCTTCTGAAATTAGACCAAAGGCCCTACCCAAGTAAGCTATCATTCGTAAAGATCCTCTTGAATATCACTTAAAAATAAACTTGATGCGAAATAACGTTTTATATTTGATTTTTTTTTTAATTCTACGTATTTTTCTCCTTCAGCTAATATTGTTTATCTTTTTGAATGTTGCTAATTTAATATTTTTGTTATCTCGTATGTTCACTCGCAACAAACGCAGGTAATCAATCAATATCTTCTCTGATTGTGTAGTAAGTAACAGTTCCTTCTTAACTTTCTTGATGAAATGCAAATGGGATATTGTAATTATACGTATCTATTTACACAATTTACTTTTTAAAATTAAAAAAAAGAGCTAATAGAAGACATTAACGCTTAACGTATGCTTTCGTTTAAAAAGTTCAAAATAAGGCAAGAGGTTAATTTTCTTATAAAGATAACATATTGTTCTTTTATGCAAATTATACCAGTATCCGTCTAAGAGAGTAATTAAAGAAGACCCTGAGGCGATCGGTTCAACTATTTGTAAATGTTTTATGTGAATAGGAAGTCATTTTTTTTTATTCTTCTCTCTATTTTAAGAAACTCTTTTTCTTTATAAAGATTATCAGATTATAAGTACCATACTTATATTTCATATTTTAAGTAATTATTTTTTTTGGATTTAATCCTTGGACAACCGTTTAAAATCTGAATATGGAATATATATTTTTTTTACCCTAATGTCAAGATACTTCGTCTTTCACTTTTTTTTTTATGGAAAGACAAGGCAAAGAAGCGTTCGAGTCACCTGATGGTAAGTGGATACCGCCGCCCACGACTCCGTGCAACCCCAGAGGAGCTACAGATGCGTTGCCTGCCTTTAATGTGGATTGGGCGCCGGAGCTCGGCATTACCTGATGCAAGACGCAGTGGCATAAAGCCACTACTTCACGCCGGTTTTAAATGCCGGGGGTGGTAATGATCCGGTCGAGTCTGCCCATGCATATTGCCATTGCTGGCGACGTGACTTTACCACACGTACTTTAGTCGCCTCTTACGACACCACCAGGATGATCCTATTCTTGGCCGAGATCACACGGCACTTTTAGCCTGAATTCGGGACATCGCGTAATAAGTGAGGAAACTCAATTTATTCTTCCAGAAAGGGAAATTAATTCGTTTCTCTGAGTGGGAATCGAACCCACAAGCATTATGTTTACAGCTAGAAACTACTTTAATGTGGTACGACGGCCTCGCTATTCAACTTATGGCCAACTCTAATTAGATGGAGTGTGGGTGCAATACCAGCAACCGATAAAAAAACTTATGCAACATAAATAAATACTAATTTTCAGTATATTTATATTTGATGTGTATAAATATTATTTTTCTTAAGTAATTACAGATTTATTACTTTCAATCTTTTATGTAGTAGAAAGAATAAAATAAACAAGAAATAAACAAGAAATAAGGCCAGTGGTGGCGCAGGGCCACATCTGGCACCAGGCAATGTCCCCGAAATGGGGATTGGAAGTTTCTAATGGGAACGGAGTGACTTAACACTAGGTTTCCAGGTTCTGCCTACTCTTATAAGTGAGAAATACAGCGTGAAGCTAAAAAAGGTAAATATAGAAATTCAGGCTCCAACCATTTGTTTACTACAGCCAAACTTTAAGAAAATGAGAAAATGGGATTTTTTTTATTTCTGCCTAAAAAAATGACTTTATATTGTAATCTATCTTGGTATGTAAGCAAACATGGTTTGAAGGAAGTTACCTATGCTTGATAAAATTTAGCTTATTTAAAACTTTTTCATAGTTTTAAGAATGTTAAACAAATACCAGATTTAGTTTTAATCTTGGAACAAAACATTACCTTTTTGAGGTGATTAATAAAAAACGATTGCTTGATTGGGATTTTGCTAAAAATTAAGTGAATTGATGATTTTTGGTGTTTTAAAAACTAGAATATGGCTATATAAAGTATTTTTCGTGAAATTTTAACGAAATTGTAAAACTGTAACAATAATCTAGTAACTGCTAGTAAGAAAATATACAGGCTACTGATGAAAATTTATAAAGCAACACAATAACAATAAACAAACAAATTCATTTAAGAACAACATATAAATAAAGCGTTATTATCAAAATCTATTTATTATTTAAGTTCAGTTAAAGCCTCTAGCTACTGTCATAATAATTCAGAATAGATAGAAATTTGTACACATTTATATGAGATTTTAAATAATTTGTATGTGTAATGGAAAGAATTAACTAAAGGCGTACATTGCCGAGGGCTGTGGATACTCGAAATGCAGACGCATCTTTCACAATCAAGAAATTTATTCGACTCGCGAGCGCCGATATAATAAAATATGCCCGCTACAACGAACTCCATTTAGCAATTAACTTAACAAACAAACGTAATATATTGTGGTTAAATTTCAATACAAATGGCGGCCGTTCGGACGCCCGGACGCTTTTTGAACTTTACTTGCAATAGGGTCTACGGAATGTCATTTTGGGTGTGTTGGTTGGAAATTAAGTAAATGAGAAAATTTTAAGCTTATTATGATATTGTAATTTTGTTTTCATTCAATTTCAGTTTTACCATTCCATTTGTCATTTGGTCAAACCTATTCGTAAGTTGCATAATAATTTACAAATTAAGTTTACGAAGTTGCCTGATACCATTATCAAATTGACATTTTACAATGTATATAAAACACACAGCGACATAGTAAACAGTTATTCAATTCAATTTACTGTAAATACTATTAATTCTAGAATAATCAAAAAAATACCAATATTTTTTTATTTTTTAAGATGAAAATTCAAGCTGACAACCCTAAAGAAGGTAAGACGTACCATTTTAAAGAGTTATAGGGTTAGCCAGCTCGAAATTATTTCTTTGAAATATTCTTGACGCGGGCTTCATTCCGCGATCAGGTTATTACAATAAGTTTTCTGTTAATATCCTTTAAAGTATTTTAAATTTCACACTACAGCCGTACTGTTATACAGCCGCATAATTGGCATCAAAAACGAATGTAATTGTATGAATGTAGTTAATTTATTGAAATAAAAATATCAATCGAGGCAGTCGTGGTACAGTGGGACAGAATTTTACAGTAACTTTATTCGTAGAATTATATTTAAAGTTATTAATTAACAAAACGTGATATTGAACTCATTTCGCTACTCATTTCTCTTGAGACATTGGTAAGGAAACGGTACTTGGAGTTGCTTCCTTGTTTTATCGTTGCTTGGAGTGTTTAAGCAGTTCCTGTCGTCAACCTTGATATGCAGAAAAAAGAGGGAATTTGCTATTTAGGGTTCCGTATTTTGTAAGAAAAAAGAAACCATTAAAAGATAACTTTATTGATCGTCCCTCTGTCTGTCAGTCTGTCTTTCAGTCAAGAGCCCTTATTTAGGAACACTTGGAGATATCGAGTTGAAATTCAAACAATATACTCGGATCTTTGGCTTCTTGAATTTCTGGAAAAATCTGAACATTTATATAAAAAAGGCATTTCCGTTTATATCGCAAAAAAATACGTATTTCGACTGTAGACGTGACAGGTTTTGAGTCTAATTTTCATTCGATTGAAATGATTGTCCAGAACTCGGCGGAAAGTGGGGAAAGGAAGTGACTTAAAACTAGGTTCCCGAATTCCCTCTGCCTGCTATTTGCGTGAGCTAAAAATGCAATATAATGCGCTATGGCGCCGTTGTGGCGCAGTCGAAAATTTTATTCCTTCTAAGTCATTTAGAGAAGTGTCTTTAAGATCAATTTTGACAACAGGAAACTTTTAATATAAGAGCTTTGTCATTTGGCATCGGATTGATCACCCAATGAAATATATAAAATAAATTAAAAAAGTGCCAAGCAAAATAAATGATTTGTATGTAGGAATCATGAACAAAAATGAAAACGACGTACATATAAATCCTATAATAATCGTAGCAAGTAAAATGTGAGAGAAATATGACAACAATGTAGAGAAATGGTGACTAATAGACACCTATATATAAAGAATACGTCGGTATCTTTATATTCTTTTAATTTTCTTATTAAAATAGGAGGTATAATAAGATATATAGAAAACTATATACTATATCATTTTTGCGTTTTATTGTAATAGGTATATGTGTTTTTGTTAATATTAAATCTAATTTGCATATTTTGATTGAATTTAATATGAGAAAAAAACCAACGTTATGTATGTCGCGATCTGGTAAATACTAACCTATAATCTAACATATCACATATTTATTTATATGTTTTAGTACATATTTTCACAAAAATATTTTCAGAGTCACACTCAGAGATATCGGTTAGATATTTAATTTACTGTAACTATCACATTTCTTTTATTCTTTCTTCCATTGTATGTTTTTATTAAAAGCGTAGATGTTTTTGTAACTTACTCATTACTACCATTATTTATTACTTCTTTTTCTTCAAATTATTCAGCGCATTGAGTGTTACCGACTCTCCATTTTCTGTAGAATTTAGGGCGCGTGTTAATCGTCCATCTGTAACGCCTTACTTTCGTCTCAATCAGAGCGAAATCATTTAAAGTTAGTCAGTTTTTATGTACACTACGAATACGTGCAGAGATCTAAGCTTAACCTTTGTCGTGATAGTAAAAGAAATCAGATACGTGGCCATAGCAGTGTTATAATAATTTAAAAATGTTTACTGTACATCAGAATATATTTTCCCGACTGCTAAGGATTATGTTTTTCGCGTGTATCTTGTTAGTATGTATGTATGTAATATTCTTTTTTACCTTATATCTCCAGAACCGCTGAACGTATGTTAAATCCACATATTTGAGGTATTGTTAGATTCGTATTAGCAGCCCAAGTGTTCTTAGACAGGTGACGTTAAAAAAAGATAATCATGGCGGCTGTGGGACACCATTGCACTTAGTGAAAAAAATATTTTTGGTTTCAAATACCAAAATTTGGTTTCAAATACCTTCACGCTTTACCCTAGCGGGGTAGTCAGAGAGAACGGAGCGCCAAACGCTACATTTCTTACGGTATTTTTAACTATACTACACTCAATTCAGTTTCAATAACCCATTTTGTTTTTCATTGCAATTGGGTAAATTTACCTCCATCAAAGATATCAACGCTCTTCCCTGTACCTATCTATCTATATATCTATCTGAAATATACGTATTTTTGGATGTTAAGTGAAACGAGGATGTAATCGTGCTCACAGCGGGTCGTCGGCGGCTAATAATTGTTTAATGAGACGCTCATTACGTTACCAATCTCAGATATGAGTGTGGCAACTATGTACAGATACGAAGAGAATTCTTGAGATTTTTGTGTTTTTTTCTCTCTTCTTATTCTTTAGCTTTACTTTGCATCCTATAAACAGCATGGTATACAAAAGGAATCTAGTGTTAAGAGTCCCAAGTCTTTCCCATTTTCCACGTGAAGTGGGGGCATTCAACAACGTGTTTTGTCGTATTCCAGCGTGAGGAAATGAACATACTTCATTTTTCCAAGAGGGAATCGAACCCTCTAACGTTGTGTTGTAGTGAGACGTTCTGATGCTACGCCATAACGGCGCGCACTTTACTAAATTATTGAAAGAGCTTATCTTTAAACTGTTCGTTCAACTTTTAACGTGATATTTTAATACTGGTATAGATTAAAAGCAATATTTATAAATGTAAATAAATAAATCAATTTATAAATGTATATGTTTATTGTATTGTTTATTTAGTACTCTATTAAATGTGGTGTGGTGTGGTGTGGTTGTGAGAGCTGAACATGATTCTACAGAGAAACATAGATTGTAAAACTATGAATAATATATTATTTACATAACGTATGCAGTTTATATTTTCGAAAGGAAGTATACCTTACCTAACTAATTAAAGCAGTTATGGCCGCGTGTGTACTTGTGAATCAATAAAATCGATCGCTTAAAGCGGTGGGCGGATGGGCGGCGATGAGGGCGGACCGTCCCCTTTTAACTTTTAATATAATAAAAATATTTTGGCTATCAATTATATTGAATATATATATAAAAAAATAAAATCAAATCAGCTTCACGCTGTATCCCGCACACCGCAGGGTAGGCAGAGGGAACCTAGTGTTAAAACACTCCGTTCCCCAGTTGTGGCAAAACTCAACACCGCGCTTTGCCTCGACACCAGAGCAAAGAAAAGGAAATATGAATTTAAGTAAATATTTCATCTCCTCGAGTGGGGATCGAACCCACAAACAGTCGGTTATTCAGCCACACTTTGTGCGCCACGACTGGCTTCTGTTTTTTTATAAATATACAATTTACAAAAAGTATAAATTATCCAATCCAATTATCACTTAACACACTTCGTAATTATGAATTTATTTATTTTCAGGTGCATGTAGTGTGGAGGCCTATATTCCGCCGGTCCTTCGGTCTTACATAAATAGGTTTCCTCATGATAAAAAAAGATAAAAGAAGGTTCTTTCTGCGAACCCTGATACGTGCGAGGTAAAGGGAGAGAAAGATAAGAAATGTATAAATTTCAATTGAACAACATGCTTGATACCAAAAAAAAACAATAAAAGAATTGGTTTAATTAAATTAATAAACATACAAACCGAATCAAAGGATCTAACAATATAACCAAATACGCAGAACATCCAAAATTATAATATGGGATCAAATAAAAAACACGGGAACGCCGCGCCCGTAAACCCATAAACAAATTTGTAACAATCAAATCGGTAATCTAGCAAATTACATCACAATGGTTACAGCCGGTTTTATTGCCTAATTATTTTGATTTGTTTTCTCTAATGAGAGCTATGTTATTCTCTATTAAATATTACTGCTCTATTTTACAAACCAAAATTTTAGTTTAGAGTAATTTCAAATCTTATAACGTTAGAAACAAAATGGACGTCAATAATTCAACAAATGTAATAAACTAGTTGTTATAGATATCATTAGTCCCTTAATTGGATGAAAGGCTCGCTTTGTAGACTGTTTTGTTACGAAATTTTGGATTATTATTTTCTTGATAGATATTTGAATGTTTTTTAATAGATATATTAACGAATTATGTTATTGGAATAGCCCATATATCGGTAAACTAGCGGCCTACTGAAGGCTTCGCCCGCATACTACCTGTATATAATTCTTTTCTCATGTTATATTTTCCAACCGATTATGTAATGTATATATTATATCATGAATAACTCGATTTTATAATTCTGAGAAAGAGCAAGCACTACGTGGCTGTTTGAGGTGGCAAGGGCGCGTCTTGCGGGACTCGAGCCCAGGCTTGCAGCCGAAAACGTTCGAAAACTATACGTCTATATTACACGCTATAAAATTCAAAGCTTATCTTCATTAAATTTCCTCGATGATAGAATAACTTTTGCTCGTAAGTTTCAATATCCATGACAAATAAAAAACTGTAAAATATCATCTTGCTGTTTTCAATTACTTTTTTAACAGAAAATTCTTTATTTTAGAACTAATGGAATTGAATGTTTTGTAGTACAATGTACTTATATATATTAACTATGTGTACAGCTCATACGGATAAAGTAGTTTGAAAGCGTTCATAACTATATTTATTTCGTTATTTAAGGCTAACTAACTAATGTGGTTAAACATTAGTTAGGTTATACCTATAGCACTCCTGAGGAAGGTAGCTTTCATACAAAACAAAAAAAAAGTAAATCTGACCAGTAGTTTCAGAGATCTTAGCGCTTAAACAAACAAACAAGTAATACTAACTCTTTTACTCTATTATATTAGTACAGATATACATTGTAAAATAGGATCCAATTTAATAAAATTAATGGTTCACAATTTTGGTCATAGCGACTTCCACATAAAAGGTAGATGGTAGAGAATATGCTATTGCGGAGTTTTATTTAGAATTATTCAAGACAAACTATCCTACGGTTCATCCCCTTTGTGTAACTCCTATAGTTTAGACAGTGTACGCCAAGATAGCTCTCAGAGAGCAAATCTTTTTTTCGATTTAATTGACATGTATCCTTATAATACGACCAAAACTCAATAAAAACATTACAAATTATAGCCTATATGTTATTTTGATGTATAACTTAACTGTAAAGTTTCATCCAAATCCATCCAGAGGTTTTTTTGTGAAAGAGTAACAAACAGACATATATCTATCCTCACAAACTTTATAATATTAATGGTATGTTATGTTTCACTAGTAAAATTTTGAATTTACTATGATGAGTTGATCAGAGATGTAATTTTGTATATGACTTTTTAAAAGAGATTTTTAATATAACAATAGAAATTAAAGCTAAATAACACGTTTAACCATTCTAAGCATCCAAAGATCTTATTCAATATTGGATTATTTACTTTATTTTACCACTTCAAAATATGGTATAAAATTGCAAAATAAAAACCAGGCTTGAAATATATGCAGTATTTATTACATTTTTTATCTTTCTGCATCCCGCACATAGAAGGGTAGACAGAAGAAATCTAAGAACCTAGTGTTAAGACACTAGGAGACACTACGTTCCCACATACGCTAGCATGAAGCATGAAAAAAAGAATTAACTAGTGATATTTTTTAAATCATTGAAGAATATTATTTATCTGTGGCGCCTATCACAGAAAGATGAAGACTCCGGACACTAATATACCATGAAGACCCACGATATACCATAATTCATGCTATTAAGTTGATGGCTTAACGAAGGCTTTGGAAACAGTTTGATTGTAGGAAATTAATTTTGTTAAGTGACCATGTACAATTTAATATGATAAAATATTTTTTACGTTTATACGTGATAATTGTAATTAGGTTACACCAATTGCTTTATTTCATGGAATTCTTGTTGATAGTTTTATCTTTGTCTTAGTTATTAGTTGTTAACTTTGTTGTTGATGCTTTTTCGTTTTTTTGTTGTGAATCTTTGTTTCACACTCTGAATAACACGAAATTGCAGTTTTATATAAGGAGCTTCGCGGAGCTTCTTCTTATATATATATAAAAAAAACTATTCTCGATAACAATATTTCAAGGTATCAACGAAAGGTAAATTTGCCATATTTTTTCTATAAAAGTTATAGTTATGAGTTAAGTTATAGTATACTTTAGTAAGATATCAATAACCAAGAATTTCAGAGCTTACACCTAAGCTTACTCAAGCTTTCCCTCGCCAGCTGCATTAAATTAAGGCACGTACAAAATCACGAGCTTAAGAGAATTGCGTGGCAAAAGTTCCTACGGCGTTATTATTGACACAAGGACGCGTTCACGCGGATTTTTGCCCTTAGCATTTCTGACTAAAAATTTATCGACAATTTCATGTTTTCTATAATCTTCATAGTGTGACATAGACACGTTGATTGTGACTTCCACTTCCTTTATCCTAAGAAAATGCTTATACATATTTAAACATGTTGCCTTAGTAGCGGCCCAGGAAGCTAAGCTGCAGTGAAGTATTTAGCTACCACGTTATTCTGACTAAAAATTTACTGCTAATTCAAATAGGTCACATCTCTGATAGAGTTTTTGAGTCAATATGTAGTCTGAATAAGTTTTTTTATAGTTTGTTTAGATAGTGTGACGCTAGTATAGCGACAGAACAAGCAAAGTTTATGAATGGGTAAACGGAGAATTTATCATGGGGCTTATCTAAAGATATTTTTCAGAGTCAAGGTCCCCCACCTTAACTTTAAGCTGTTTGTATTTAGGGTTTTCAAGGATTTTTTTTTGGTAAAATTTCTCGGGTGGCTTCTCTCCTTTCCCTATCTAGACTCATGAGCAGTATACTTTCTGTTCAACTGTAAAAATAACGATTTATCTTCCAACAAAACACAGTATATTAATATTATATTATCTTAAGCTCAAAGAATATTTACTGAAGTCGCCCCAAACTGGTACGGCTTTCTCCAAAGAACATAATTAACAGAACACCAATAAAAATAATTGGGAACAAAAAGCGATCCGTTCTGGGCCGCCATTTATTACTTTGATTGCCCTTGTTATTGTTATGGGCTGGTACCGGCTGAGTTCACGGTAAGGCACGGTGTCGCGCCGTGTGTCGGTTATACATGCGTTTTATAATCTTATAAGTGCCTATATGATGACATCGTGGCGTAGTTGAGATATGTCTGGCTGAAAAGGATGATTGTTTATTCAAATACTTTACTTATATTATTCTTTTTATTATATAGATGTTTCATAGATTTGACTATTTAATATTTTTATTTCTTCGATCTGGTGTCAAAGCAACGCGTGGGGTTGAGTTCCGCTATTCAACACGCAATGCCTCCAGAATTCGGCGGCAAGTGGGGAACGAAATGGATTAAAAGGAGTCTCCCTCTGCATATCCTGCTACATACAGCATATAGCATGAAGCTGAAAAAAAATAGATTTGACTAGAAGTACAGCGTTAAGTTCTCTGCAATGTAGGTAATATAAGGTAAAAATGACTGACATGTCTCAGTCGAGATGCAATGCATACAAAACTACAATAGGCAAAGCTCAATCTTTAAGCCTATTGCAGTTGTTAAATCTTATATAATTCATACATTGAATAATAAAAATAAAGATTAATTAAAACAAAATTAATAATCAATCATCAAGCAATACTACGTTAAACGATATTTATTTTACTATTTAATTTATTAATTGTAATAGTGGAAGACGTTGCACTTTGTTTAACTATGTAGATCGTATGTAAGGATTCGATTCGACTGTAAATTAAGCGTTGTGATATTTGAAGCTACAAACATCGTTTGAAGTCATCTATCCGTATAACAACTGAGCCTCTCATGACCTGTGATACAAAATAAATATCTTATCGGATAAGAAATGTAAATTCTTCTAAAATATTCTAACTACAACAGAATAAAGACAAGGTTTTGAAGAAAACAAAAAAACAATAAAATAATATATTTTGTATTAGTATAGAAATATATTTTTCGAAAAATTAATTCAAATTAAAAAAAAGGCCCCGGCGAGATTCGAACTCACGATCTCCTGTTTACTAGACAGGCGCTTTAACCAACTAAGCCACGGCGCCGATATGCGTTTTGTTGAAAATATGTAGAACATTTTATTTGTAGACGTATGTATGAAAGCCGCAATTGAGTGTTTCGCTTGTGATGTTTAAGTAATACAACTTTAAGTAATATTTTTTATGTCATATATTACGAGTATAATATTCATTACATTGTAAACATATAAATAAAATTTATTAATATATTTTTAATTAGGACGCCAGTCGTGGCGCAAAGGCACAAAGTGTTACTGTGAAATCAATTAATTATTATAAAAAAGACACTCCGTGTTGAGTGGCAGAACTCAACGCCGCGCTTTCCGTCGACACCAGAGCGAAGATTTTTTTTGGAAAAGGCAAACAAGCGTTCGGGTCACCTTATAAGTTTTTACCGCCGCCCTCGACCCCGTGCAACATCAGAGGAGCTGCAGGTGCGTTGCCGGCCTTTAAGGTGGAGACGCGCCTTCTCCATCTACTCGAATGGGGATCAAACCAACAACCAGACAGTTTTACAGTTACATTTTGTGCTCCTGCACCACGACTGGAGAATTCTTAATTAAATAAAACTTTTTGAGTCATTATAAAAATTGTTTAATTGAATGAGAAAATGACCCGTTCATAATTGGTAAATTAATCTCTTCATTTTTGACGTCAGTTAAAAAGTAGAAGTAGAAGACGGAACCAACAGCGTTGGTAAAAAAAATAAAAAATATTTTACATCCTTTACAAAGTTACTCAATGATTTGCCACAGTTATCGCACACACAACTATTATTTTCATAGTTTTTAGAACAGATAACGCTTTGCCTTAATTAAGTCTTTAACCCATTAAGGTAGTGCTTACCTTATCTTAAATAGATAAGAGAATTGTCTACAGTGATTTATGCTGCTACAAGGTAGTTGCAAATTACTAATGTATCGATTTATACGTTTACGAGGTAGAAGGAGTTTAGAGGTAAGCGGGAGACCTCGGTTTACCTTCGAGGGCACAGAAACGATGACACTGAAGTAAGACCACCGGTCCTTCCTCCAATATCATCCTGCTGCAGCACAATAAGTAATTTATGAAGTATGAAAAAGTGGATGATGAGGGAAAAGAGGTAGGCAGATGCCGTACTATTTCGTGCACTGGTCCCTCTGGCCTTACCGCTGTGCATACACCTTGAACCTAAAAAATATCTAAGTAATATACAATGTAAGAGCAATTGATTTCTACATTTGTAAATGTTATGTATACAGAAGAATTAAAAAAAAGCATTTAATTTTTTAAAATCTTTTCATAGGAATAGTGACGTGTTATAACAATCATTTTTTTTATTTACGCCCCATCGTGTATATAGGTATGGTAAGCAGAGAGAAAAGTGGGTCTCATAATTCATCTCACATTTATTATTCATTATTAAACGTGCTTTGTTATATTTTACTTCATTACTATGATTAAAATGACATCTAATATACTTATTTTGTCTTTCGACGGTTTCCAAAGAGGTGCGGGTTCAAATCCCTCTATGTTCAAATTTTTATACGTTTCCTTAACAAGTACTTTTCATTCCTAAGTGTGGAATAACACTTTAAATATGTTCAAGAACATCTAATATATCTAAATTAACCTAATAAGGAAATCAAATCCGCACATATTGACAAAGACCTCAATGACGCAAATCAATTGTCGTCTCTACGTATTTACCGCTCGGTGCGTGGTACATTATTTCCAGAACTTCAGCTAATACGTAAATGTAACGTGTAGAATAGCGAAACTCTTTATTTTAACAAACAGGATAAACCTTAGAGCTACCTATATGAAACAATTATTATAAGTTTTGTTATAGTTGTAGAGTGCTCAGTGGCGCAAATGATCACGATAACTGCGCAGTTCAGTTCCAGTCGTGTGTGTGTTCGAGTCACATTAGGAGATTTTGTTTTTCCAAGCTCTGGTATTCCTTTTACCATTTCATAATTCTTAACGATTTATTATTAGTTTCAATATATTTTAATTGAAATACAAATCCTTTACCTCGTGTAACACAAGAATATATATTTATATTATATAAGAAATTTTTTTTTTACATTTTTAAACATATATTTTTATTTTTAAAAATATAAAAAAGACACTCTTTCGAGGGTGACAGGGTCCAAACCATCGGTGTAGTCTATAAAAATATATGTATACGTGAAGCAAAAAAATTTGTATCCTTTTTAACAAAAAAATGTGCTGGCGGAACAGTATGAATTTATAGAGGAGTATAAATTTCTATAGGATATAATATATATATGCCGCAATATATTCCAAACGAAATTAAATTATATATATATATATATATATATATATATATATATATATATATATATATATATATATATATATATATATATATATATATATATATATATATATATATATATATATATATATATATATATATATAATATTAATTTAATTTCGTTAGGAATATATTGCGCCACAATAATAAAAAATTATAATTATAATCAATTAATGAACGTTAAACAGTTTAGTTGTGTACTGATTGTACTTACGGTAACTAATTTCTGTAACTGTTGGTTAACACGCGAAACGACAATAAACTAAATGTAATAGCTTTTGTTCTTTGCAACCGGTTGTACAAATTTAATTTATTTTTCTAGTTATTTCAGTTACTTTACCTTTATAAGTTTATCTGTATATCCATATTTTTATATACTAGGAAATCGATACGTTCATCTGTATCTATGAAAATAAATTATGATGGTTTAGACCTCGCGTCGGGAGAGACCTTGGTTCACCTCCGATAACATAGTATACATGACGCTGGGGCAAGGTCATTAAAAGAATGGAGTTCGTCCAGAGGACATCTATGAAGAGGTTTAGGTTAGATTGACGACAGTGCACGAGGTGAAAGAGGTGCAGAGAGGTGAAACTTAGTAAGTAAACTAATACACAATAATCTAATCACAGACAATGATATTCTTTATAGTCGTGAAGGTCATAAACTCATCATCAATAGCTTCTAATAACCGTTTTCTATTCCTTCTTTTTTAAATAATGTGTTGTTGTGGATTTAAATCTCACTCGAGTAAATGGAATATGTACTTAATAGATTTCCTCGCTCTGAATAGCCGGAAAATGTGGAACGTAAATGTAAAACGTAAAAACGGAGTGTCTTAACACTAGAGTCCTTGATTTCTCTGCCTGATCTGTGCGGGATAAAGCGTGAAGCAAAAACGATTCTTTCTAATATTCTAATAATGCACTTAATCATATACATTAAAAGTAACTTCTTTGTTAACCGATTTTATTTCTTTTCCATATAAAATAATGTGGCGGTTGCGTGCGTATTTCCATTAATAGCCCTTATAAAGAAAGATCTATTCTGTCATATTTACACGAGTTACGTGACGTCTTATTTCGATGTGTGATCTAGTTTCTATGATTAATGATCTGTTATATTTAGAAATGTTTTACAACGATCACTCAAAATAATTATAATATTTCCTATCAATAAACTAAGCTAATGTTTTGTTATTTTCGGTCCCATTTTTTTACTATAGTAGTATAATTCGTTAGAAAATATTCTGCTAATGTTTTCGCTATATATGAAAAATTGAGTTCTTCAAGTCTATATTGGTGTAGGGAATAATATATAGAAAAATAATAAAATATCAACGTTGCCTTTCTACTTCCTTCACAGGTGCGAGTCAAGGCCCACCATTTTTAAATTTTCGATGTATTTTACCTTTCCTTCGTATTTGAATACTACTTTAAAAATGTTAAAATGTTGAAAAATAGAAATCTTATATTTATACAGTGTGTTTATATTTATACAGTGCCATTTTGATCTATATGATGAAAGAAAATTTGCAGATTGTTAGAAATCGGAAGCGGTTAACGTATTTGAAAAATAATGATATGTGTCACCCAATAACAATACTTCACACGAGTTTCTTTTCGATAACGGCCGTTGACTACAAGCAAGTGCCCTCCATTGGCACAATTCCACTGCTTTCATAGTCTTTTTCAAATGTGTTTTCCCTCTTTTACACGAATTTACTAACAATATATTAAAAAAATACATATTTTAAGATCTTTTTGAGTTGGAATATTTTTAAATTTTAGTTTGTGTTATTTCTTACCTTTTTTTTAAAATAAATATATATTTATAAACGTTGTATTATTACAAGAACGGCATAGTCCATAATATTGGTAGGTACTTAAATACGTAAAAAATAATTTCGAAATCGTTCTCTATTATATCCCACACATCACACATTATATATTTTTATAAAGTTTTTCTGTAATTAATCTGTAATTTTAAAAAATCTATATATCTTAATCTTTTTTTTTTTTTGGAATGTTATAATAAAATGACAAAATTTTGTCATTTATGATTGATAATATTTTTTTAATTGTAGTGTACAAAAACCACAATTCATATTTTCTTTACTTAATTCTTCAAGAAGACCGCATGAATCATGTATTTCACGTTTTATATTATGTACATTTTTTGTATAAAATGTCAGTAATAAATAAAAAAAAAGTCCAAACTTATCTTACAACAGGGGTGAACAAAAATATCCTCGGTTCTTAAAGCATAAAATTACAGGATAATTTACTTAATGTGAAAATAAGATTAAATTTTCGGAAAGCAATAAGATGATTTCGATTGAAATTATTTTTATGGACGTTAAACTCCATTTGTGGCATTTACTTAACCTGTTATCGACAAAAGGCCGCTGTCCCAACGTTAGTTAAGGCTCATATTAATGTTTCTTTATTTCCGTTTTATAATTTGCTATCTTAGCCGTAGGGAAGTAAAAAATATCGATAATATATTATATTTATACTGTACACATTTATATGTTAAATTCTTAGATATAATATAAATAAACAAAACTGATATTTTTTTTTAAAATATTAAACGCTTTTAAGAAGCTATATTATCAATAGAAAAAGTAATACTCTCCCATTCGCCCAATACTCCTGATGTATCCTGCACCTGCACGCCGTATGTCACATATAGCAGGGTGTTCAAGCGGAATCTAGTGTCAGGACACTCCAGTTGTAAACATAAGCCTTCATATAATTTTACATTTAAGTATTTTATGTTCTGATTCATAAATGAATTGTTGAAATTTTGAAGACAGTCTGAGAGCTATTATTTAATTATTGATAATGCCATCACTCTATGTTTCTAATATCACAGGACACATGCCCATTGCAATATCATCATCACATATACAAAAATGTATTATCACCCCCAGCAACAATTTTCTCAGCGCGAAGACGATCTCAATCAAATATTAGAGCTATCACGAGTAACACGTACCAGTCATACTGCAACGATGTGATTTCAAATTGAAAACGAAAATGGCGATGTGAAATGAGAGTACCTACGTGCCGCTATTTAGCACCCAAACGGCGCAAGCGCAAATTGGAAATCAAAACAACCATCCGCCATTGAAGCTAATCGAATCTTTAACGTCGTGATCGATAATCCCGATCGGAATCACGATTATTTGTGTACAGTGATACACTGAGTCTTTACGTAACATCACTATTTCCTTCAATTCTAAATGAAAATTAAACCTTATGTCTTAAGTTATAAAGTCGTTGATACAAAACGATAAGCGGGTATCGATTCTGCATTGAATATCGATATTATTACTTCATGTACGGAGTTGTCGAGTGCACCTATTCCTTTGGATTATATTAAATTATAGCTAGGAGTGAAAATCGTCTCGTAATGTGTTGCCAGATTGCTGGCGTGGGACCCAACGTATCATTTGGTCCGATCCACTCGACGCATGGACTGTAATCATTGAATTAGTATTTTGTATTTTTCTTGTTTTAACATTCCTAAAAACAATTATTTTAGTATTTGTTGTAATGCTGACTCTGATGAGGAAAATGAGGTGTGCTTTGTTCGTAGTATATATAGGCTTTCAATTGACTTGAATATGCTTATATGATTCTAACATCAGTCTAATGGGAGGGTAGAATGTAGCTAGACACCTAGAATTGATTAAGTTTTCCGCTTTTATGGATAAGTCTAGTTTACAGAAATCTACGGTACTTTTTATCTGACAAAGTACTATTAGAATGTCGGTAGCTATATACATACTAGAATGTAAAAATAAATGAATTTACTAATTATATACCATAGGCCACCTTGATGAGAAAGAGGGTTGCCAGTTATAATAATTCACTACACCACTACATAAAACCATGGAAGAGAAAATTATCTTTTATCTTTATTTCTACGTTCTGATACAACCGAGTAATTTAACATTTCTCTCTTCATGCCGTTCTGTGCGGGAACGTGAAAAAAGTACTTTCAGATGTAAACTATGATATTTGTTATGTTCTTAATAATATATACACCGTTCGTTCAATTTCGCCATCTCAAAATATTTAATTCAAATCATAAAAGAAAAACAAAGCAAATACACATAGATATTTGCAATACATAGAAATAATCAAATACCGTAAAACACAAAACTCATAAAATAGAACGGCCATCACAGTTTTGTAAGAAACCAGTTAAGGGAAATTGAGTCTTCCTTAATATAATGTAATCATGTACACTTTGCCTAATCCATTTTCCACGGCGACGTGCTCCGGAGACATTAGCATCTGTTAAAATAACATTACTGGTGATAACAATCTCACTTGAATCGCTCACAACGATAATGTTATGAAGTTTCTGTAATTTCACTTAGGCTAAGATGAATGGCAGGTTTCGGTTGAGGGTTCCGTATTTATTATTTTTTTCGTTTTATTTAGTATTTACGTAGGGGTTTTTTCTTTAAAGTGTTATGAAACTCCGTTCTTCACTTTCAGTTCAAACTAGAGACATTACGTCCTGAATATGTAATGCGGTTATAGGACATTTGGTCGCGTAATAAATATGATCCATCCTGAGTGAAGTGGATATTCCCTAGTGTGGGGATCGAGCACAATCATTGTGTTTACAGTCAGCGCCGGACCAACTGCGCCTCAATGGCTTAATTTTATTTAAGAGTTCTTTTTAATATTATCTATAATTAAATTGAATAAAAACGACTAAGTGTTTTTTCTTTTGTCATTTAGATTTTTTTATAATAGAGGAATTTATTCTACTATTCATATAAAATTACTTATTTTTGTTGCATATATAAAATTAAACGTACTCGGTGTACCTATTCGACAATTCAATTAATAAAAAAAAAACAAAATTACAGTCCTGCATTCAAGGCAAACAGACGCAACCCTAAAACAAAAGAAGGTAAGTTAGCACAACTAATGTCAGTGTAATGAGGTCTTATCTGAATAATTAAAAGTCGATTTGGCGCGCTTTCTACCACAAACACGTTTATGAAGCGGTACAAAATACAAATCTAACATTAGTGACATGGCTAACTAGGCGAATCCTTTTAGTAGTGATTAATGACTGTATAGACGTGGCTGTATGACAGATACTATATTAGGGGAACTTTCGTAGTAAAAAAATGTTATTATTTTTTTGAAGGCCAGTCATGGTGCAGGGGCACAAACGTGTGACTGTAAACGTGACAGGTCGTGGGCTCGATTTACACTGGAGAAACTTAAATTTTTCATATTTTCATTTTTTCGCTTTGGTGGCAAGGCAATGTACGATCATGAGTTCCTCCAATCAATCCAATGCCTCCTAAATTTGGCGGAAAGGCCAAGGTTAGACCCTTCGCCTACTCTGCCATGTAATACAATACAATGTAAAGCAGAAAAAAAACGTATTTTAATGTACATATGAAACGTGATTGTAACAGGTTAACATTTCATACATAAAACAAAACTATTAAAAAAAATATATGAAAAAATGTGTATCAAAAGTGTGTGCGAAATAACTATAAAAAACAGAAATCCTAAAAAATTAGTTACAAACTGTATCTAATTTTTGTTTTGCAATTGTATGAAACTTAATAGCTAACATTACAATAATGTATTTATTCTATGTAGCTGACATGATGATAGCAAAGTTGGTATATAATAATAAGGTTTTACTATATATTGGTTACAACAATTTGTATCACCTTTCGTCACAGCATCCGTCACGAGATCAACCAACTGGAAAGATTCACTCAATTTAATGTAAGATGTGCCTGGATGAATCAAACGCCAATGTTTTTGTGTGTAATAAATATATTTATATAATATTATAAAGTTTTTAAGTCTATAGCAGCAGAGGCAGAGGGCCTAGTGTTAAGACACTCCATTTCTGTCAAATTTTCGAAGCATTGCCTGTAGAGTGGTGGATCTTGACGCCGCTCTTTTACCTTGAAACCAACGCATCGCCTCAAAAGAACTCGAACCTACGTGTTTTGAAAACCGTTCAAGCGCTTTATGTTGGTAATTTTTAGGCATCTTCAAAATATTTCGCCGACAATTAGAATTAAAAACACCTTAAAAAATATAATAATAAAAAATCCACTTTAGTTAAACGTAACTATAAAATTAAACATCACGATGCAGATGAAGGAGTGCTTAAAATTCTTTGTCGAGAACCGATAATGAAGCTATAAAGCTATTTTTCTACATAATATTTAATCGTTGTATCGTGAGCGCGGTTTTACTGCACACTTAAAAGTGGATTGTTAACTATAACTTCATTTAACTCTAGTTTGGTTACATTGTATTAAACTAATTATAACTAAATGTCTTTTTTATTAAGCACGATATTTGTTTGATATAAAAAAATGTTATATATTTTAATGTATCAAAAAAATTATGCCTCATGTTTTTTTTTTATTTTAGCTTTATCCCGAATAGTCAGGATAGACAGAGAGAACATAGTATTAAAACACTCCGTACCCTTCTGTTGGCTTAATTTTCTTATTATCTATCGTAGCCAGCAAATGATAATAATTCTTTCGCCTCAAAGTGAATTATATCTATATTATATAATATCTTCATATGACTTACGGATATAGGTACAGGATAAACAGACAAAAGAATAAAACCTATATTATATGTATAAGGAACCCTAATATATTTTTTATATATTTATCATTTATTGTATATTTTTTGTAACGAAAAATCGGTGAAGAGCGAGTCAGACTCGCCCACTGAGGTTTCCGTATCAACTTCAGAATTATAGACCAACGGGATACAAGCAATTACGTATAATTTTTGCTCCATTTCGTATAGAATTCACCGCATAATCAAAATCTAAACATACTACATACTACAGTGGTTATAGTTTTTCGCCGAGTTTCATATAAAATGCAGCAAAAATGATATATATTCTTATCTTTTTATAGATATTTTCTGTGCTTAAAGGGGTCGCATAGTTGATATTACTTTCAGTTTGATGCCTTGCTAAGAATTTGGTACTTTTCCTATTGAGGTACAGAACTCTAAAACAATCACTTATTAAATTAAATCCTTAGTATTAATATGTTATAATTATTAAATTATTATACACTAAGGATACAATAATATTTAGGAAAACGACTTAAAACTTTAAACCTGGTCTTGAGAACCGTCTAATACTTTTGAACTATTGGATTTCGACGATTTGGATAAGAGGCGTAAATCCTGCTAATTTCAATTGTAAAATACAAGTAGCTTTTTTAAGCATTCACCAGAATCACTAAGCACATTTACCTTGAAGTGTAAAAAACAAAATTGAACAAGCTTTCTTTAACAAAAGTATAAAAAATAATAACAATTCGTTACACAGAATCCGAATGTATAAGTAAATACAAAGTAACTTTAACACGGCGTAATCCGTAATCGGGTGTGAAAAGATTCTGCAGATAATTACAATTTTAATCGGTGCTTAAGCGTCTTTTGCTTTGTAAAACACTTTGTTCGAGACATTGTTACTTATATTAAGTATAGGTGATTATATTTAGTTTTAAGTGAATTGTGTTTTGATTTGGATTATTAGTTGAAGTAGTTATTAGGGGAGAGTAACCCATATTAGACCACTTTCGCCATTATGGCATAAATCACAAGATCCTTCGAAGGTATAAAAATGCAACACAACTTTGGAAGTACCTTGTTTCTTAGGCTATATAATATCATTCCGTTGATATTGTAACCTGATGGTAACATATAAATAACAGGTTATTTCTAAAGGTTTCTAAAATTAAGCAACCGGTACCATAAATTGAACCACCAGGTCCCTAAATTGGACAAAATCTTAAATTATAGAAGTAGTTAGGAATTAAGTAAAGGAAAGTTACAATTACGAATCATTATTATTAATATTTATTCTTTAAACATTATCAACACTTTATTTAGGAGCATTTTTACGTTATTCAATCTTGAAAATATTTCTAAAAAAATAAAATATATTAAGTCGATTATGAACAAAAATATTTAGCCTTTTATCAAATCTTTAAATTCTCTTCTCCCTTCTCACTTTCTTATAAAATCAATAATAACACCTCTTAATGTTGCAACAATAGCCTAGGCTTAGAAACAAATTATATTTATAAGCATTTTTTCTACACATACGTGTAGGTATATAGAGTTAAATTAAACTAAAAAGTAATTAACAAGATTGCCACTAATAACATTCTGTTAGGTAAGTAATATAAACAAGGAAGCTTTTTCTTAATAAAAAATCAAATAAATCAGCTTCACACTGTATTCCGCACGCAGCAGGGTAGGCAGAGGGAACCTAGTGTTAAGACACTCTGTTCTCCACTTTCTGTCGAATTCTGGAGGTATTGCGTGTTGAGTGGCAGAACTCAACGTCGGCCTTACCCTCGACACCAGAGTGGAGAAAGGGAAATATAAATTTAAGTAAATATTTCATCTCCTCGAGTGGTGATTGAACCCACAACCTATCCCGTTTACAGTCACATACTTTTGCCCCAGCGCTATGACTCTATAACATCGATAGCAAATCGTGTACATGAATTCGGTTATACAGTACCTACAATACTGTACGAAATGCTTATACACTATTAATAAGATGGTAAATAAAATACATTTTATTTGGTAACCGCATTGAACAATACGAAGATATTTGAAGACAAAGGATATAAGAAAACAAAATAAAAGTAAAATAAATCGATCGTAAGGTCTAAATTTCTAAGAGATTTAGAAGTCCTTGACTAAGTATGCATCCAAGAAAAAATATCTAATCAGTTTTTATTTATAGCCATTGACATGAAAATTACTAAAAGTGAAAGCTAAAAAAAAAGCAATTTATTCTACGCTAGCACAGAAATATCAGTTACAAAATATCATTTACCTATCTGTATATCAAAGAAATCATTTAAGCTATACTCGTTACCTTCTAATTTTTTTCCACATAATGATTTAAATTGAAAATTTAATTTCTGAAGATCCAATTTCGAAGTGGGCGATCAAATATTTAGTTAGTAGTTCCCACCAGTCGTGCGCCGTCGAACATGGACGCATCAGAACACTGCCTTCCTTTTTGACTTAAACCGAAACCAATTGATTCGGCGGCCAGCGACGCACAGTTTGTTTAGCTCGGCCGAATCTATCCAAAAAGATGAGCGGTGAATTGAATCCATCGCTCGCAGCACCAACAGTATACATTATTTACGTCAATTTTAACTTTAAGGCGTCCATTGCTCGTTTACGGTAAATAAAGCTAACTTATAAACGCAAATATATCAAGCAATGGAGGAGAAACGTGTTGGAAAGTTTAGTAAATCTCATTGTACTGATACAGAGGAATGCCATGAAAAACGTCGTCATCACGAGCGGATATCAGTCGAAAATGGCCGTGGTAATGGTATTTGTTTGTCGATTTATCCGTTTTGCCCTGTAACTCGATTTGCTTTTTGTACCCCCAACACAAAAGTAAGTAAATTTTGTTAGTGTTTCGCTCTGAGAACGTCGTGACGCTTTTTGGTACAGATCCACGACTCCGCCGTGACGAGATCAATTATTGGCGTGATTAAAACTAATATAGAGTTATGATTTGCTTTGGGTCGATCTTGTTTATGTTACGTACAAATTTGGTGAACATAAAATATTTTTGGAAGGGAAAAATTAAAATATTTTCTTAGATATTTCATCAAGCGTTCTTACCAATTTAAACTGTTGTTACAATGTTTAGTATCGACCAAATTTTGTAATGAAAAACTTTTAATAAATGTATTCGTAATCCAAAGTAGGTGTGACTAACACTTTACAATACTATAAAATAATAGAAAAACTTAACTTATTTTATGGTTATATTAAACGTTGATCGAAATTCAAGTTTTTTTTTATATAAATAATGATATACATATAATAACATTGTGATAAACTGAATTCGATATGCTTCAAACTTATTTATTTATCACTTTAAAAAATGTCCTGGATATCAATGTCAGATGAAAATGGCATGCTGACTTGTGCTTTTTGTACATATCAATTGGGTCACCAGCTCATATTATTTTTTGTCATTTCTTGACATACCCATATATAAAATTAATAAAAGTCGACAAAAAAATCATTCATATAAATATAAAAAAGCGGTAAGGTTCGCCTGTAATTTATTTTAAATTAAGCAAAAAATAAGTATAGTGTTGAAAATCGAAGTCCGGTTGTCACATCCGGCGTCGCAGTGACACTGCTGGAAAAAACTAATAATGGTTTGATTGATTTTGACCACAAGCTCTTTGAAGTCCACTGTACACACTGACCGCACATATTGAGCAATTATACTGTTCTTTTATTGTTGATATAAGAATTTAAGAGAGCTTCGTGAGGCTGTTGAGATTTGCATAACTGAAATAACTGAATAAGTTGGTTTAAGCAGGTTCGTCGATGGGGCCGTTGTGGCACAGTGTCATAAGCGCGGAATTGTGAACGAGACGGTTGTAGGTTCGATTACCGCTCGTGAGAGAGAATTGTTATCTATTAACATTTTATTTCTTATTTCTGGTAATTGCGGCGTTGAGCTCCGCTATTCAACACGCACAACTCGAAAGTTTGGGGGGAAGTGGGGAATGAAATATCTTAACGAAAACAAAAGCAAAAAAAAGCGTGCAGCTGAAAGCAACTAAATATAGAGCAGGATAGAGAGACACTATATTAAGACACTCCGTTGTCCGCTTTCCACTCAAATCCGAGACATAACTTGTTGAGCAAAGTCCCAGAAGAAGAGATAGAACTTATAACCATACCATTTACAGTAAGAAATAACACAGCGCCACAATGAACCGAAAAGTATAAAAGAAAGTGATGGCTTATATCTCGACTTTTTTGTCATATAGAACAACAAACAATAATCAGAACAGTCAATTTATCCCGCAAAATTAAAAAGTGAATGTAATTTTTTTATTAATTTTCCATTGTGAAAAAGTAATAGTATGTTATAGGTTAAAACTGGACGAGCGCGATTCGGACTCGAATACCGACAGTTCCGTACAAAAATAAGAGGTAAATTGAAGCTTAGCTTAGCCAGTTCTCTTTCATCTGATACCTCATTTGAATTTTGGCTTTAATAAAGCTAGTTCTATCCGTACATGCGAGCTGTCCAACTTTAATATTCTAGGTCAACTAGAAGTACTAGGGTACTTCTTAATGTGGATACCCCTCATAGCGTCGAAATACGTGTTTATTGCGATATAAACAGCCATATGTTTTTTAAGTAAATGTAGAAATACAATTTTTTCAGGAAATTACGTAACCGTATATCTGATATGGTTTGAATTTCAACTCGATATCTCTAAGCGTTCCTGACATAAAGTCTCTAAACAGACAGACAGACTGATAGACGAACGGTCAACAAAGCGATATTATGTTTTCCTTTTTTCCTTAAATAGTACGGAACCCTAACAAGTTACGACGTATCACGCGGCCGTATCTACATCGACTCTAAACTAATTACGGTTATTGCAGTGTTGGGAAAGCTGCAAATGAGCGGATGCGTGTGTTTTTTTTAATGTACCCACTTCCTGTTTAAGGGAAATCATATTTAATGTTTGTATGAGGCTTCTATGTTTTGTTAATTCATTGCCTATTGATGTTTAATAAATGTTGTTACTTATATTAGGTTTTGGATATTTGTTTTTATTTGATTTTTTTTTGTAGCATCACTCTGGAACACACAGCAGGGTAGGCAGAGGGAACCAAGTGCTAAGAATTCTTGAGGTATTATGTGTTATGTGGTGGAACTCAATGATTGCGTTGATTCTTAATGGTAATATTTACTAATAATTGCAAATTTTCATACCAACGTACATGGTAAATGAAGCTATGGTTATATGGTTAGGTATTCTTTATAAGGAGCAAATTGTGAAGCCTAATGGTTTGTCGGCGATGCTTAACGCGACAGGTTGTGGGTACAACTAGTAGCACGATTGTGCCCTTGCAACACGACTAGCCTCAAATGTATACTTTAAAACAAAAAAGTATCAGGTAGTCAATTAAATTTACTATTTCACCTAACTTGTTCCATCACACGCTCTTACATAATGAACGCTTACTTACTTCCTTATAAAAATGCAAAAAGACTAATTTGTACATTTAACTAACAGTGTCAGTTGGTTTGTCCCTAAAAAATGCACATCAAAATCCCTAACTGAATTTACACGATCCGGGGCACTAACGACACAAAATAACAATTACGGCGACAGAGATCGTATCTCAGTAATTTGGTGCGCGTTCAAATTTCGTGTGCGGTAATAGCGGTCTTATTGTGTTATTTACACAAATAAAAACGTTTATTTTTACATTTTCCCAAAATTAAATATGGGCTAATTTACCAGCCGCGGGAATTACGCAGTCGTGTAATTTGTGCTGTTAAGGGCGAGTTCAGACGGACGTATTGTAGGCAAGAGATTATTCTTAGTGGCGCAGGGGCACACGTGTGCGAATGTAAATGCGTCTGTTGTGGGTTTGATTCTCGTTGCATATTTTGTTGCAACCGTAGATACGTGGTGTAGTACCATTGATATTCATTTAAACTTTCTGAAAAATGTCCTGTAAATATAATCAGAACACTTTAGATTATCATGCAGTTTAAAAACATCTCACACGATCTCCTGGTGAGCCATAAGGAAACGTATATATCTATCGTTCTCTACTTTTTACTCTAATAGACTTATATATAAATAAGTTATATCTCGCACATAGCAGGATAGGTAGAGGGAACCTCGAAGCCTATTGTTAAGACACTCCATTCTCATTAAGCCACTTCCGTTTCCCACTTTCCACCGCATTCTGGCAGCATTGCGAATAGAGCGGTGGAACTCAACCCCGCGCTGTGCCTCGTTACCCGTCCAAGAGAATGAAATATTAAACATTTCTTTGAGTGGCAATCGAACCCACAATCTATTGAGTTTACAGTCGCATGCTTGTGCCCCTGTGCCACAATTTCCTCTTTTTATAATCTTTGCATACAAATTTTGGGCTACAAGTAACATAAATAAATTAAAGTTTACAGTCAGCCTTAGCGGCACTGCAAGTTTGTTATCGTCGGTTTATTATTCATGTGTTATTACTTGAGTAATTTGTGTCGTTCGTGTAATTATGAAGAGGAAATCCTTGTTATTCCGTAATTTGTGTATTCTAATGCGCTTCGCAGATTAGATTCATCTGCGTAGGATTATGAATTTTGTTATATTATTCACATTTATTATGATCGAGGACAACATTTTAACAAATATTATTTTGTATGTAATTGCCTTTAAATTATATAGGTAAATGCTGTTTCGTCACTATTGTATCATTTTTTTATATTAAATTATACTATAAAAATGTATTATACATTATCATTTGAATTTGTATGAAACAATAAAGCATTATACTTGGTAAAATTAAAATTATGTATAAAAAATAACTCTAGACTTTGTAGTTATTAATCTATGTATCATAAGTTATATTAAAATGTTTAGTAACCTAAAATTAAAGAAATAGTTGAAAAATAATAGAAAAAGAAATAGACATTTTGTAAAATGGGAACAAATAGTTGAAAGGGAAAAGTTGAAAAGCGGAAAGTGGGGAACAGATGTGTCTTAATGAGAACGGAGTAGCTATTTTAACATTAGGTTAACTGGTTCCCTCTATCTATCATGCTATGTGCGGAATATAACGTAAAGATAAAAAAAAAATTATATTTTGTAGAACCTAGTAAATAGTCAAAAGTAGCAATGACGTAACAAATATAAAGACTACATAATTGTATATAAACATTTCCTAATTATTTCATTTCTTACGTATTCAATTCCATATAAAATTTAAGCATCGCTACTACTAGATGTAATAATATTTTTACATGACTATATTAGACTATTACAATAAAGAACTAAAGCAATTTCAGATTACGCCGTAGAAACGCCTTAGTTAAACCATAATGTCATTTTAACCATTTTAATTATATGGCGTGGGCTAATTACGATTTAGATAATCGCAGTTGTTACGTTACAAAGTAGCATTCATTAGTTTTGGTCTTTGTTTTCACTAAAGGTACAAACTTTTATATATCATTTTCATGATTATAGCTTGTTCCATAAAATTGTTACTATATTATATATAGAGAAAATTCATTTTCTTATAAAATATTTTAATGTAAAAATATAATTAATCTTCAGCATAGAACTAAATTAGTCAATAAATAATACGGCCATTACATTTTAAAACCTTTTAAATTTACATCAATAACCGATAATAAAAGCTATCAATTTTACATTGTAAAATAAAAATTGTGAGATGTCCCGAAGAGAATCACGCATTACACTTAATTACAGCGCTAGTTGGTCGCAGTTAGGCTTTTGACGCGTCAGATACACGCATATATCGTGACTCCGGCCAGTAAAGTTAGTTTGTTGATAAAGTCAATTAGCGGTATCGAAGTTGAGACCCGTATCAGTCGACATGGGCCCACCCTCGCGTCTGTCGCCGTATCAGACGACGGCCATTGGCCGGGCGTACCGCTGGGCGGAGCTTTGGACCGCTACATTTTTTATTATACATTACCGAACCGTGAGTAGGCGATCGAGCCATCCGCTTTATTCTCTACCAGTCGATTGAAGGTGTCGGTGTGTCATAGTTTATCGTGACTTCGAGCGTATCATGTAAATTGTGGCGTTTATTAGCAGTAAATCGTTGCTGTCAGCTGTTGTGTGACTTTAAGGACTTTTGAATTTAGTTCATTTTAGTGTTACGTGTATTTGGTAAGTTTTATTTATTATATGGATATGGATGTCTAAGTAAATCTTAGAAGGGAATGTTGACATTACATTGTAAACAATTTTATGGTCCGTTTCAATATTAATGTATTTTTATATTAATAAAAGTTTTACTATTTTATTAAAATAGAGAGAGCCGTAATATAACAGTTATATATCCAAATTGCATATTTCTTCTACAATATAACTAAAATAGAAAAAAATATGTATCTTTTAAATTAAAGTTTAGTTATTAAATAATATCAGCAAAATATACATTTATATTTAAACGGAAGTAATGAGGTTGTTTATAATATTTATAATAATTTACATGTCTGTCCTGCTGTTTCGCCAATTACTAACGTCCAAACAATTATAGAAAATTAACACTATTTTGAACAAAAGTGTCCAACACACAAAGTGGTAATTTGACGGCACCTTTAATATTTTAGAAATCAAAAAACCATAACATGTGATATTTTAAAGGCATTTGCATAATTAGGTGAATTTTATTGCTTTATTGAATTAGGGCCAACGTCAGAACCAAAATTGAAAACAGCAGGGGATCTTGTGTTGTTAATTTTGTTTATAGCTTGTATTATGGTCAGTTTTGAATTTTATTCTCATATCTCAAGTTCTATAAACGATATAACAATAGTACATTTATGCTATTGATCACATTTTATATGGGTTTTATAGAACCGGGCTATTGAAGATACCATTTATTCTCTTTATAAACCCGTAAAGCCTCTTGTGATGGTTGTAGGCTGACTTTAAAGTTGATGGTGGATTCTCTAATAATTTTTTTCACTTGTAAATTCATGTATTATATTACATTTCTGTTATGTTTTTTTATAATGTTAAAATTCATTATAATGTTTAACTCTATCAATTTTTAATTTCACTCTTACTGCCGACGCTCCATACCAAGAATAGATTTATATGTGAAAAAAAACTTCTCATTTTCAGTTAATAATAAAGTAGATAATATCGAAACGACTTTTTAATAATTCCTACAGCTATTACGACTTTGTAATTACTCGGCGAGATATCTTCATTTCAATATAAGTTACCTCACGTACAGCTCCAGTGTTCACTAAATTGAGTTCTCACATCACAATGGGTATTCGAATCAGTGATTCTAACAATTTTTTTACTAAAGGGTTGGCCGATCTCAATTCGATTAATATTGCCAGTTTTAATGGCCCCCGGCGTGCCCTTGGTTGTAAATGAAGTCGGCTGCCCAGGACGTTTTTGTTGGAAGGTTAGAGATCATTCCTCAGTCTATATAAACCCTTACCATGACTTGCGGAAGCCTCCGAAAATCGAGAAGCATTGATTGCATTAAACTTAATTAGATCTTAATTAACATTTTGATTTTTCTCATTACACGCTACTCTGAGCTACCAGCGGCGTGTGTAATAGGAAAGTTGATTCCTCCAGATCTTATCCTCTAGTATTTCGAGTTGATCTGATGTTTTTTGTTTCATTATGGTGATGAAATTAGACTAAAACACGGCTGAGATTGATTGTAATGATTGTAACGTAAGAGATATGTGTTTTATTTTTAAATAATTATATCTAATGTAATTGTCTTGGTTTGATGAAATTATGTAAATTACGGTACAAAATATTAAGGTACGGTGTATATTAACTTTATATTTGAAAATATTTTTGAAGTCTCTCATGATATAAACGTTAATTATAAAAGTGCAACTAGTTATTGCTATAATGTTATAAAGTATATTTAATAAAACATTATAGACAAGTTGACATTTACATAAATATCAAATAAAAGGTCGTTCATAATTCAATACCTACTTACATTTTGATTGTGAGTCTATGTTTTGTACCGGGTAATAAATTAAGCATTCTTTAGATATGCTGTACGAGTTGAGTATGTAGGTTGGAAATGAGGATCGTCAGGTAGCAGACAGGCATCAGTCAGTGAGTCACACACTTTCATCTTATCACGTTTAGAGGTTATAATCCCGGAGACCATTAATACTTAAGCCTAATGGACAAAAACTCCTAATCCACTGACAGACAAATAAAATTGCAAAATAGTTTCTACGAATCGGTAGTTTAGCTTGAGTTTTGAAATCTATTGTGTAGGTACTGTTTGTATTGTAATCGTTATTAGATAATATCTTACTTTTTAGTGATTGCTTCGTCTACCAATACATAATATTTAATAGTTATTTTTAAACAATATTTTTCTAATATTCTCAATATTTCTTAAATGTTTTTCATCATTTGACACATTTTTTTTAGTTCACTATATACTCGTATCGTTAAATGTTTACGTCAAATAAAATAAAAAGCTCCTTATAATTAGTCAAGTGTCGAGGAACAAGGACAAATGGACAGATTACTCTAATGGATCACTGAACCAAGGTAATCCCGCAGGCGCCGCGCGTATCGCTTATCCTATTATGAACTTATTTCATATCAAACAAACCGGATTTTCAAACCAAATATTTATTTTTAGAATGTTTAGATGATATTATTTTATGTTGTGGACAATAATTTCAATTCCAAGTGAAATATTTCTGAAATATTTAATATTTTCAGTTTCGCCACTGCCAATGTCGCCAGAATTCGGTGGTAAGTGTGGACACTGTAATGAAGTTCCCAGGTTCCCTCTGCCTACCCGGATATGTACGGGATACATTATAAAACTAAATAAATACTATTTCAAGTATAATAAATACTTATAACAGTGAGATTGCAGGCATTTTAAATTATTGTAGATTATTTTCTCGAAGTGGTAAAAAAATTTAAAAGCCTTCAACCATATCGCGCTAACTAGATTTCATATTCTTTCCTTTTTTCAACATAGCTAATATAATTCCATATTTTAAATAGATAAATGTTAATATTTTATATAGAAATAATCAGAAAATAAATATTAACGATGGTTTCCAAAGATCTTCCAATTTACTAATATAATAAATAAAAGTGTTAGATTAAGATTTATTTACTTAAAAATTAGGAACGGTATAGATAAATGCACTGTCTGTCATCATCATCTTTTTTGTTCTACAACAAAATTATAGAAAAAATCTTATACAGTCTTATATACAAATATAAATGAATAACAGAATTTTCAATAATAATTAAAACTTGCGCAATTATCAGAGGCCGCGGTAGTTGTAGCCACTGACGCATAAACATGCTGTCGATATTATTTGCGAGAGTTTTAATTGAATACCGTTACCGACAGCCATCCTGGACTCTGTAAAAAACGTAATTAAGAACTCCATTATTTTATTTATTTTTTTGCCTCCCATAAAATTGTACAATCAAAATAGTAAGATGGCCGTTTCGTTTCATTTTGTTTTATTTTATGTTCAATAAAATAAATATGTTACATTTATATACTAAATTGATACGTATGGACTTTATTAGATCTGTTAATATCTAGTTATCCTTTTTTTTATTAACTAAAATAAAATTTATCGCAAAAATTACCTTTGTATGTAAAAACTATATTAGTAGTATTTGAGTCATTTTGGACATTTATTTAAGAAAAACGTTCATTATTATTTTTTAAACATAAATTTTGATTGATATGAATATTAAATTGTATTGTATAAAAAATACGCAGCTAGTTAGTAGAGTGGCGTACCTAGTAGCAGGGGGACGCCCTGCTATGAGGAAAACAGTGAAGATGAATATAAAGAATTTTGTCAATACACCTCGTATTTAATAGTAGATTACTATTAAAATCATTACATCATAATTGGTTTTGTAAAATGAAAGTTTTCTAAGCATTAAACTAATGGAGCGGCAACAACAAACTAGCTATGTTGAGGCAAACGAACCCAATACCGCTAACTTTGTAAAAAATCTGTCATTGTACCGATTGACCGGTAAAATCAATCAAAAACAAATATATCCAATAAAGAAATAAATGCTTAGTTTATTTTCGAAATCTATTTATTTCTACTTTTATATCTGTATGTAGAGGCCGGTCGTGGCGCAGCGGCACGCAGTGTGACTGTAAAACCGACTGGTTGTGGGTTCGATCCCCACTCGAGGAGATGAAATATTTACTTAAATTTATATTTCCATTTCTTCGCTCTGGTGTCGAGGCTAAGCGCGGCGTTGAGTTCTGCCACTTAACACGCAATGCCTCCAGAATTCGGCAGAAAGTGGGGAACGGAGTGTTTTAACACTAGGTTCCCTCTGCCTACCCTGCTGTGTGCGGGATACAGCGTGAAGCTGATTTAATTATACATACATATACAGTATATATATATTATACATACATATACAGTATGTACTAGTGTTGGTTGTCATATAAAAATATCCTAAAATATATATACAGCATAAAGGTCTGCAAATGGGATGATGTGTATTTAAAAAAAATCATCAATCAATTCACATTAGTTAGTTAGCGGCGCTAGGTTACTTTAGCGTTTCACCACTGTTATTCTTAGGTATATGACTTACGACGTTAACATCTAAAACTAGTCTGTGCTTCCATCTTATTTTTAAAAACATATGCTTTTATTTTATAATACATATTCGAAAATAATATTTCTTTGTATACATAGTTACTATTTATAAATAAATAAAGTACTACTTTACTTTGAATTGAGTACGCACCGGCGCGTGCGCAGCAGATGCGGCCGCAGGTGGCGTACTGTCACGCTTCATAGCCACCGATATCAACCGATTACTAATTTACTGAAAAACCATAGGAAAAGATAGTAATAAGGAAAAGGTTGACCAATTTAATCCGGCATAGCCAACAAAAACAACTAAAAAAATGACAAGTTTTTATCCCAGCTATAAACGATCGGCCTTTTTTTAAATAAATTTGCATATGTTGTCGCTTATCTGTAAATTTGAAGATACTATGTATGTACCTACTTTGTTTTTATCTTTGACGGTTTTAAAACAAATTATTAAATTATTTAAATCAAGCAACGTATATACAGATAGGAAGTCTTAATACTACATTTTATTAGCTTTCCCTAGCATATAGATTTGGGATGGAGCTGGAAACTGAAAAAAGCTCAATGCATAATAGATATTTCGTTTCTATTCAGTTTTTTTAATGAATTACGACCTAAATTGAAGCTAACGTGTTAGAATTTAAAGTATTTTCTCAATTAAGCCCAATATTGTTATTATTGTTAATAATATGTAAACACAGGAATTAATTATACTATGTAATATACCTATTATTAATAATTGATAACAATTCGACATTTCTAAATATATCAATGAATCACTAAAATTAAATTTCCGCTATGACAAATTAGATTTAGAAGTATAGCTTTTATACATGAATCAGTCTGATAACGTTCTAAGAAACGCATATCTTGTAATACTCAGTTTATTTATAATTCAATAAAATTATTTTATTAAAATAGAAACTTTTTTCTGTTTTAGTTATTAATCAAGTTTAAGCTAAAGGCTGAGGCCGTAGTGGCGCATTGGCTATATATGACTTAAATGCTACAGTTGTGGGTTCGATTTTCACTCAGTGGAATGAATTATTTATGTCGCTCTGGTAAAAAAGCTAAACGCCGTGTTGTGTTCCGTCACTCAATAAGCAATATCTGGAAATTTGAGCGGAGAGTGTTTCCAGTATCTTATTAAATTCCTGCCTTAAATTCCTATCTTGCTATACTCGTATATAGATTATTTACGGTGGTATTTATGGTGGTCCATGGAGTTCAGCGAGTTCAAGACATCAGGCTATAGGTCCAACTTACTTATCTTACGTATAGCGTTCGCTATGGTTCTTCAATAAATTTGTTCTTAGGTAACAAATATAACAGTTTATTGAAATTGATATCTTTGCCGAAATGTCACAGTCCAATAACTTTTTGATAATAAATATATTTTATATAATCCATTTGCATTCTTCGCGTGTTATACTTTTAAATCACCTCGGTACCGTAGTTAGGAAGTAATGTAAAAGTAATGTAATTCATAAATTGATCATAGTTGTGGATTCAATCGATATTCGGGGAAATTAACATTTGAGGCCGGTCGTGGCGCAGCGGCACAAAGTGTGACTGTATACTGACTGGTTGTGGGTTCGATCCCCACTCGAAGAGATGAAATATTTACTTAAATTTATATTTCCATTTCTTCGCATTTTTATTTTATTAACATTAGTTTAGAGTTAAGAGTCTCCAATCTCACAATGTCTCCAATTTTCACAGTGGGAAATGAAGTTTAGTAGTAGAAGACGACACTAACGTTTTTCAGCATATCCTGCTATCTAAGAAAAAGCTTGAAGCTCTTTTTTTATCCGTTACTAAATTTTTTATTGAGATATTTCAATATGTCCGACTTCGTCCTAAATAACCAATAGATTTTGATTGGCAATTTAAAAATTAATAGCATCATTATATTGAATGAAATTTCTCTGAATACCTGACCGGGCTGATTGTAATAAAACAATCTTACCGTTAAATTGACTTAAATGTAATTATCAGTTAGTTAATTAGATCTCCGTCATAGCCCAGTAGATATTGGCTTTGTTTTATCTGAGAAATAATTGCGTTTATTTGACAGATAGTAAATGAGAAACAGTAAATAAAGGTTAATTCATATTTTTGTTCTTCGTCTTTAAACTTGGGAACCTAGTATTAAGACAGTCGGTTCCTATTAATTCACTTTCGTCCCCCACATTGTTCAATAGCGGAACTGAACGTCACGCTGTGCTTCGACACGACAAAGAAATGAATATATAAAATATTTAATTTCCTCAAGTTGAAATCGAACCCACGACCTGTCGCGTTTACAGTCATACGATTGTGTCCCTGCGCCACGACCGGTCTCTATATAACGATTGTATTAAGACGCTTTATTACTTTTATGTTTTTTAAATTGCATCATGTAAGGTCATAAGCAAATATATAAATGCGATTCGAATTAATGATAATTATATGGTACGATAGCAAGATCTGCAGACAATGCTATGGAGGTCACGGCATTTGTTTCTTCTACATTACCTAGATTAGAATTAATTGTTGGGTACTGATTAAAAATAATAATTTCAAAGAACGGAGTGCCTTAACATTGGATTCTTCTGCATGTACAGCTGTAAATATATGCGAGTTGCGAAAAAAAAAATCAGCTTCCCGCTGTATCCGCACACAGCAGGGTAAGCAGAGGAAACCTAGTGTTAAGACACTCTGTTGCCCACATTCCACCGAAACCGACGTTGAGTGGCAGAATTCAACGCCGCCTTTTGCCTCGGCACCAGAGCGAATAAACAGAAACATCAATTTAAATAAATATTTATTTTTTTAGAGTGGATCGAACCCAAAACCAGTCACATTTTGAGCCTCTGCGCCACTACTTGGAACTCGCGAAAAGAAAAAAATATCTTATATTAGAAAAAAAAGCAAAAATTAAACCGTCTAAATTAAATTACGTTTCAAAATATGACCAAAGGGGGGGGAAGGAAAGCGAACATGCATATTGCAATCTAGATGCGGAAATGCGATACCAAGTTAAATTATGCTTGACGACTTTCAGTTTAGATGTAATTTTATTTATCACAATAATATTTTTGATATTAAATAACTGTTGTTGATCGCTTCTGCGATTGTTCAAAATACTCCATTTTGATGTACCTAATGACTATTAATTATGTTTACATTTGTATTGTGCATGTCAATTGTACTAACAGTCATATGCAGGACTAGCTTTTGTCTGTAGTTTTGCCCGCAATTTGATATGGCGCGGCGTTGAGTTACGTTCCGAGCGGTGGAAAATGGGGTACCGATTATCTGCCTGTTATACTTAGTTCCTTCTGACTACCCTGCATGTTGCGGGATACAGCGTGAAGATGAAAAAAAATACAAATTCATTGGGTCTAAATAAGTTTGATCGAAGGTTTATTGGGTTACATCAAATGTAACCCAATGAACCAGTAGCTCTTGAAGTTGGCATATTCAACTGAACAAACACTTAATCCTATATTTTATATTTATTTTTATAGTATCTGTATAAATGTCATAAGATATAAATAAATCAGCTTCACGTCAATGCCGCCTTTTGCCTCGACACTAGAGCGAAGAAATAAAAATATAAATTTTAAATAAATATTTCATTTCTTCGAGTGGGGATCGAACCCACAACCAGTACGGTTTATAGTCACTATGTTCTTTATATATTTAAATATATTTAATTTTTTGCCCTATTTAGTTTTAAAAACCATCATTGTTAATTGTAGATATATCTAATGATTTATCTTTTGTTGTAGTTGAAAAAGTTAAAACAATGGGAGTATCAGATACCGGTTCACCCACTACTCCAGATCTCTCACCTCACGCCCCTGACCGCCCAGGGTCGGGAAGTGGGATGGATGATGAAGACATCCCCAGAAGGAAGCAGAGGCGTTACAGAACTACCTTTACCAGTTACCAGCTCGATGAATTGGAAAAGGCATTCGGAAGAACGCATTATCCTGATGTTTTTACAAGGTATTTTGTTTTGTAAAATAAAACATAGCAATTAGAAATAATAAAAATGTGATAGTTGTAAGTTAGACTCATATATACAAAAATATTTGTGTGAATAATTTATATAAGAGACAAAAAAAGTCATTGAAGTTCAATACCACACATGAACCTACACAACATTTCAATAATTTACTTCATTAAATGGCTGTTTAGTGTACCTATTATAATTTTTTTTGTACAAAAACAAATAATATAATTTTGTTTTAGGGAAGAACTGGCTTTGAAAATTGGTCTTACAGAAGCAAGAATACAAGTGAGTGAATTATTTTATTCTTTAAATTAACTCTTTCGTTTCACAAAAATGGTAGCGCCCTTTTAAGGTGTCCATGTAGCGACTTCATCGTCACAACTTGAAATTACAACATTTAATTGCATATGTCCCTATTCAGTAGGTAGGACCAGTAAGTTTTTATACAAAAAATATTAATTAAAAGTTTTAATTTTAAAAAGTAATATAATTAATTAAAATTATTATATTTCATGAGCTCCTGTTGGTTTGTTTGTTGGGTACAGATTAAAAATATAGGCAATTTTTAGCGTCACGCCGTTTTCCTAACTCTGCAGTGTAGGCAAGGAGAACCTAGTGTTAAGACACTTCATTCCCCATTTTTCTAACTATATAGGCAAATACTGCTAATAATATTCATTATATTTAAACTGTTAATATGAAACATGTTTGTCATCTTGATGTCATATTATGTAGGTATATAGAATAAAAAATACAAGCATTAGTGTAAAATACGTAGAAATCCGCATTGTCACTTTGGCCTTTAATCATTTCCGATAAAGCGCGACGATTGGACGTCTAAAGATACGTCGGAAAAGCGTCACATACGTTACCCAACTGTAAATTTCTTTACTAAAATATTGCTATATAATATTAATACATTACATAATTCTCTTAATTAAATCAAAATATATTAAACCAGCTTCCAACTAGGGCTTTGCTCGCGTAGTTAGAAAGAAATAACTACTCGTTAAAACTAACCATCATAAAAATATTTTTTCAATGCGAACCAGTAGTTTCTGAGATTAGCACACTTCACCAAACAAACTCTTCAGCTTTGTAATATTATAGTATAGAATAGAACAGATGGCACCAATAAATTGAAAGAACATTTGTATTGTGTTCTCACATTTAAAATAATTGGATTTCTTTACGCGAAGACATAATATAATATTATATATGTAGGTTATTTATTTTAAATTAATTTTGCATTAAGCATACATCTTAACTTGTAATAGCTTTATACAATGTTTGTTCTTGCCTACGACTTTACTCGTTTCCATTCCATTGCTTCGTCAAAAAGTATACTTTGTTCTACTTTTTTAAATCAAATTATTTCTGGAACTGTAGCTGTGTTGCCATAATTATTTTATATTTTGTGTATATATTTCATACATAAGGTAAGTCAGTCTGTCCTATAACGAATCGAATGACTCGTTTTATGTAAACAGACTGGGAAAATAAAATAAATCCGTTTCATGTTACATAGATAAACAAATGCTTAATAAAGACACGCCGTTTTTGGCTCTTCACCCGAAATCAAGACATTGTGTGTAGAGTGGTGTAACTCAACGCCACGCATGCATTTTCGCACTTCAATTGCACCACTATGGAGTAATAAACTAAGTATATAAAAGAATCATAAATTCATTAATAACTACGTATGTATATTTTCCATAATAATCTATTTAACTTTTTACTTAAAACTAATAAAGAAACACAATATAATATATTAAAACGCTAATGAAGAAGCGTTATACACGTTTCTTGCAAATTAACAGTAATAATGACGTATAAGATCGTCGTCGGACGAATCAAAGGGATGAGATTAGTTTTTACACTCTATAATGGAGTTAATTGTACCATGAAGGTCTTAATACATGTTGTCACGTATGGACCAAGTATTGTAGCTTTTTGTATGGAACTCATTATTGTGTTGGAATACTATAACAGATGTCAAAAGGTGCCGAGATATTTGTTAATACAAACAAAATTTATATTAAAATTCTGTAAAAAAGGGTGTGTGAGGCTGTCGTGGTACTTGGGCAACTGTTTTTAAATGATAGTTGTGGGATCGATCTCTATTCGGGGTAATTAACTTAACTTAACTTAACTTAACTTCACGCTTTATCCCTAGCGGGGTAGTCAGAGAGAACAGAGTGCCAAACGCTACGGTCTCTACATACCTCTTTCGCCTCGTCTACTGTCATCAACCTCTTCATACATGCCCTCCGGGGGATCCTCATGCTTTTTACGTGACCCTCCTCCAGTATCTTTGATACTGTGTTTTCGGAGGTCAACCGAGGTCTCCCCCTACCTCTCTTACCTCTCTTACGGTAAGAGAGGGTAATTATTATAGAACATTTATTTATTTTTTATATACGAAAGACTATTTTAATTTTCAAATTCGAAATATGATGAAACACATAAAAATATATAAAAAAGGGACTAATGTATATTAATTATAGGCAAAAAGCTAAAATGAGTCAGATTCAATTTTACAAATGCATTCGTATAGTATACATATAATTTAGATTACGTGTACTATAATTAAAGGTGATTGTTTCCTTTATTTACTGGGTTTTTATTATATATTTACAAATAATGACTATTGAAATGGCATCATCGACGCTATTGTAAAGTAGTAGTAACTCTGATTGTGGGGTTTAAATTTTATACGGGCATTTTTGTTGGTCTGGCAGTGACCGTGGTAGGTGTGGGTTCGATTCCCACTCGGGGCTATAAGTTAAGTTCATATCTCCGCTCCGGTCTCAAGCAAAGTTGCGTACGACGACTAGTTCGATTATAAAGGCCTAGCATCTTAAATCTTAAATTTTAAACTCCTCTAAGATTTATGGGTTACAGCCATCTATTCTATAGTGGGTATTAAATTGTTGCTTACAATGAATATTGTCGTAAATATTGTATACATGACTTAACAACGTGATTAAATCAATGATATGTAAGAAAATTTATTAGATTATATCAATTTTAGACACGAATAAAATACTGTCAATATACGTTAAGTGATGTGAAAATCCTTTTTAAAGTTTCGTACTTTAAAAGGTAAAAACGGAACCCTTATAGGATACAGAATTATATTTGTAGTTCATTTCATGCAAAATGAAGAATAAAAAGTTGCCCGACAATCCTGAATTTGGTACGGTACCCTCGGTGGGCGAGGCCGCTTCACACTTAACAAGTTGTTTTACCTCTTGAGAATTAAAAAAAAAAAATTTCAAGTACTTCAATTGAAAAATGTCTTCCATGGTAAAAATGGAACTCACGACCAAAGGGTAGTCTCTAATCTATAAACTAACAAAAGACGATTGGCGACATTCTCTATTATTTAAAAAGAAATAGTATCATATAAATTCTCATCTGTGGAGTCAGTGCCACCATTTTACACATAACTATACTTAACCATATTCCACATATGGTGGTCATAAATACATGTTCTGTCATAGAAACAGTAATAGCAATTGCAATTTACATTTTTGCTGTTAATAACCTATAAATCAACGTTTACTTTATATAATAAAATCGTTTTTTGCACGAATATACGCATTATAGGACTTGCTTAATTATGTTTGTATTGAATAAAAGTTTTAATTACGGAAAAACCAATTAATATTATAAACCAAAGAGGTCCAAGAAGTCCAACTAGGCAAATAATTAAAGGATTACTTAAGTTGGTTGAAAGTTGCAAAACTAGAATTCGTTTCAAATAAAAATTGTTACCTGTCAAAGATAAGATTAATCTCGGCTATATAGCGATAAATTTAATTTATTTATTAAGTAATAGCAATTAATCATAATTATAATAATAATAATAATAAACCCGCAGGGCAGCTTGTGGCGAGCTGTTGGGGAGTGGCGACCCCACGGACCTGAGTCCTCCGGAGGGGAATTGTAATCTATCCCCCGCCTCTGGCTTGCCTTTATTGGCTGGCAGAGTGGAGCGCAAGAGCTATATGCTCGTAAGGGTGGAAGTGCTCAATCTGCGTAATAGCGGGGAAACCCGCTCACGAGCTCCTCGTGATGGTGAAACCGGTGCACACCTCTCTACACCCTTAGCCGACCACGCCGATGTTGCGCCCAAGGCACTACGCCGCTTTGTGGGGGCCCATCTAGTGGGAGGCGAGTCACCGTCCGCCAACCATTCAATTTGAGACTATTGTAAAGGCGGACGTCCGTTAGTCTCACTCAATAGCCCAGTAACCAGTCCATCCAAATTCCATTCCATAGTTCTAGTTTAGATTTCCACATTTTCCATAGTTCCTACGCATTAACCGGCGACCATCTCTGGGTCATCTTACCTGTGGTTACGCAGAGATGGATCCCGGCTGACGCGTCACAGCAAAACATTTGTATATTCTCTAAGGGGCCTCTACGTGTTGGACCTGTGTCCCCACGCAAGCCTTCCAAAGGACCGGGTTCTTTTGAACCCGTGAATTATGACAGAGAAACATAATAATAATAATATACTGAGGACTTTCTAAACGTTTGTTTCATAATTGGCTTTGTATGAAATATGAATACAGCTATGTTCATGACTTTGCCTATATTATTTTTACGTATCCATTCCATTTATCAGGGTTTTTAAAAAATAGAAAAAAAAATAAAAAGGCTATGTGGCGTAGTGGCACAATGTCTGTTAGAGTGCATTGAGTTCTGTCACTCAATACGCTGTCTTTAATTCTGGCAATTAATGCGTTAAAGATAAAGTAGAGCCAAGACACTAGATTTTCTTGCCTACTCTATCTTCCTTGCTACATGTGTGACACTGCATAAAGCTAAATAAATACTTATAATTTTGTAAGAATCTCTGAGTTATCAGTATAAAACGATATATTTAGATGTGCTAATTATAAATGAACAGGTTTCAAATCTGCAATCTAAACCTTAAATCCAAAATAAGACGACCTTCTGACACGTATACAAATGTATTTCCTGTAAAATTGTATTATGATATCCTCATGGTTCCCGTATTGCGTAAATTGGTAATCCTAGGAACTCTATTATTGAGAAATATATAAAATATCTACGTAAATGCTTTAATTGACACTTTGAATGCATCGTATTTAACCAGGAAAAATTATGTTTATTTATCAAAAACATTAATTAGAATTTACAATGTAGTAATGTTATTTTTTTTTTAATACAATCCATTTATAGTATATAAATTAAATATCTTTCTGTTATCACTATCAAAGTATATTCTTAACGAAATTAACATATAATGACAATCATAAAAACGGAAAAAAAGTTGAGCATTGAAACCATAATGCAAAATAATAATTTTTCAATGATTTCTTTCCTAGGTATGGTTCCAAAATCGTCGGGCCAAGTGGCGTAAGCAAGAGAAGGTGGGACCACACGCGCACCCTTACAGTGGGTACTTGAGCAGCGGGCAGCCGCTACCGACGCCCACGCTGCCTGTGCCGCCTCACTCTTTAACACAACTTGGATTTGGATTGAGAAAGCCTTTCGATAACGCTTTGGCTTCTTTTAGGTTCGTAATTTCTTTCTTTCTTTTGTTAATGTTTAGTTATACGTACGAGTAAGCCATAAGTAAAGTAAGGTATTAAGAGAGAATCTTTAAGGATTAGGGACTCTATTTTCGAATTACATGTTTAATATGATTAACGATTGTTTTATTACTGCTTTATTATAACAATAATATTTATAAATATCAGATGATTAAATAAAATATGGTGAAAGGAACAAAACATTAACATATATTCCTGAAACAAGTCAAAGATGCGTTGTTAAATTGAAAAAAAAATCGTCAATTTAATTTATATAATTTAATATATAGTCTAACAAAAATCTATTTTTCCAACAGGTACGCCAGCTCACCGTTATTCGGCGCACAGTACCTACCACCTTTAACTCGACCTCCCCTATTCGGGACACCATTGTACGCAACATCCCCGCATTTCCATTCAATTTTCGCTAATCTTGTACCGGAACCCCCTAGACTGTCGCCTGAACATTCCCGATTGTCACCAGAGGTTATACGTTCGCCGGCTCCCTCTATCTCTCCACCTATCTCCCCTGGAAGTGAAACCGTTCCTCCACCTGAAGATGTTAGAACCACAAGCATAGCGGCTCTGAGACTGGCTGCTAGAGAACACGAGCTGCGATTGGAACTATTAAGGCAAAGGGCTGATCTTATTTGTTGATCGGATTAAGTATTTTAATTTATAAAATGTAAAAAAATGTATTACTTCATGTAAATATGTAATTAAATTAGATATTTTATTATTATTTTATTCCTAACTTAATGAAGTTAATGATTATATCTTGAAATATTCTTTAATAATGCTACTTCAGTTAAATAACGAGAATGATTTTATCTTTTTCAATTCCATCATAAATTAAGTACCTATGTAAGTTTATAAAATAATAATTAAATAAGTTATTTCTTGTATTGTTTATAATGTAAATTATTCCTTTTTTGTCTATTATTGTAAATTGTATACAGTTAGTACGTATTCTTAACTTATTACTCAGTGCGCCTCGATCAGATTAATGCGTTGTTGAATGTTAATATAATAGTAGTAATTACTACTTTATTATTGTGTAAATTAATTCCGTCCTTTGTAATATTTTATGTATAAGATTTATATTAATAAAAATATTTTAAGATTTTGTTTGGGTTTTTTTTTCTACAATCCACATTAATACTTAATATACCTACTAAAAATATCAGAAATTGTACGAATTACAAAAATTAAATTAACCTAAATTGGACACGGTCGTTAACGATTGTTTACGAAGAGACCAATCTAACTGTTAAATGATGAAGGCATCACGCCTCTTTTCTTTTTCTTTTTAGCTTTACGCTTTATCCTGAACAAAATAAAATATCTATATCAAAACTAAGCACATGCTTTCTAATAAATATGGGGCATGTTGTCTTCGAAGTTCGAACTCTTTAATTATTTATACGTATAATGAGATAGAGAGAGACATAAGATATTTTTTTACAAGGTCATTATGGCTCCTTAAAAATTGTTACTATATGAACTTTGGATATAATGCCAAAAACATATACAAAATAAAAATAAAAATATATATATATAATATATATGCATGGCAATGACACATAATTACCATTGTTACTTATTAATTATATATTCAACACATTTTTAAAACAATGCATATTGATCGAGTCGTTTTTGTATTGACGACCTGAGAGTCGCAACCGTTGTCTAGAATATATGCGGGAAGCAGTGGAAGAGTCGAGTCAAATGATAAATAAATATGATATACTGAAAGAGTCGTACCAAGTATTAATGGCATTTATATCAGATTTTTATCATTAAGTCAAAATTACGTGTAGGGACCACACATATTGTGGATGACAGTTAAATTTGATACAAATCACAATGTTGAGTGTTGCTTGAGTTGTCTTATGCGAACTGTTATAACGATATTAACTGAGTTTGTTGAGACTAATTCTATCTCCTGGAGATCTCACGTCAGCGATGTTTGTTTGATGTTCTACGACTTAGTAAGTGATAAGTAGGTGCGTGATACCATTTCATGTCCCAGCTCCGGTGTATGTGGTAGTGTCCGCCCGTGTCATACGGGTGGGTGTGTGGTGTTATTGTATGTTCTGAAACTCGGGTGTATGATGGTCCGCCTATGGATCAAATACCTAGATCTAATGACTGTCGCAGCCACAGTCTGGTAGGAATTTACGGTGCAGGGGCGGGGCGGGGTCCTTGTGCTTTCTTCCTTTCATTATAACTAACGACAGAGGACTGTTGTAATGGAGAGGACGCGCTTTTGGCTTTTCTTTGGGAAAGCTTTGAGTAATAACAACACAATATTATCAAGATTTCAGATACCATATAACCGTCCGATGGCAATTATCTTATAATAATAATAAAAGGTACCACTATATATATTTTTAAGGTGTTGGGGGAAGCAGTTTACGAAACAGGAACTATTGGTCGTTATCGTTTTGATTTTACAAAATATCTCTCCCCTTGTGGGTTAGGAACGAAAAACCTAATAATACAAATGTCAATTTAAAGAATTGAAAATATTTTTAAATATAAACATTCCACTGAGTCAGAATCAAACCCACAACCATCGCCATATCTAATTGTGTCACAATGTGAATAAATAAATAAACACTTTCTCCTAAAAATCTCACAGAAAATATTTCTTAAATCGTGATTCACGATCACCATGAATCATTCCAATGCAACCCATCATCAATGCACCAAGGCCGGGTGAAGGGATGTGACTACGTGTGCTAATTAGCTGACCTAGGACCTGCGGTCGACGTGATGGCCGACTGCCAGCTCGTAATTTACTGAATTAGTTAATTTTTAAATTACACGGTGACGAAATAACTAGGTAGTTATTTTATGAATTATGGTACTCAATGTTCAGTTCATTAGGCATAGCACCTAGTGTCGTGGCACACACGGGTTCTCTCTGTCACTATATATTATAATGGATAGAATGTGATGCGCGAAGCTGAAAAAAAATTTAAAAAATATAGGGTACCGTCAACCTACACGTATTTCCTCGAGATTTCGGTAGAAAGTGGGGAGTGGCAGAATATTAATGAGTATATAGATAGAGATATTAATGAGTCTTAACATTAATAAGAAAGAAATGATAAGAAATTTTAAATTAAAAATATTACCACTGGTGAATATGAATAAATAAATAAATAAAATAAACACTACGTTGGATACGTAGCTTCTTGTCACCCAAATTGTTATCCAAATTACACTGTATCCCGCACAGAGCAGGGCGCTCTGTGCGGAATACAGTGTAATAAAAAATTATAGGAACTCATTAGCGACTTGTCACTTGTCAAAAGAACTGACAAAATTATATATAGTTATATAAGCATTTCTGCACGTGGCCTTTTGCTTGTTGTCAGAGTACAGACACGTCTAAATCCGCCATAACGGTGTCTATGTTTAATTTGAATTTTATTATTCCTTAATTCAATATTTGTTTCGTAGATTATAAGGAATTTACTTTTTTATAGTCTCTATAATCATATGCTAATACTAGTGAAAGAGCAACATTGAATAACCAAACGAAATTCTAAAAATTAATCCACAAAGTCGAAGCTGGTTTAAATAATCTTGTCGTGGACTCAAAAAATCAACGCGGAGGAGTTATTTTTAAAATGATATTTAATAAATATCAAAATTTTATTATAATTTATTTGACAAACAATTACACGCGTCCTTTGTGATGATAATGGCGGTTAGCGTAGCGTTTTACGATCCAAAACGGGCCGGCTAGTGATGGGCCTATCGATATCGATTTAACGAGCTCACATAATTATGAACAGTTATATTTACGTCTCATAATACTATAATGAGAAAAAACCTAAATACATTAAATGTCGCTTTTCAATTTTTTGATTTCACCATAATCACCTTGTTATTCTTCGTTTCGATGCATCGATGAGGTGTAAAATATCGATAATAGTGAATATTCTGTACGTATAATACATTCCTGTGAGATGGCAACGGTCGGTGCGTATTCTGCCTAACGTTCAGTGATTTTGTAGGAGGTTTTATAACTGGCCGTAAATTATACGTATATAGGAGTTTTGTTAGGACGACGGCGTGTTTCCATTTAAATTACTTTAATACGCGCCGATTTTATGTTGCATCTTAATAAGCCTGCTGAATCAATTTAGTTTGGATTTTGCAATATGACGTTTATTTTATCGATATTCGTTAACTATATTAGTTGACGTAAAATTTAATTTGATGTTGTCTCGTCTGATTTAATGATTGTTACTTTCTTAGAGTACATTTTAAATAAATAGTGTTTAAAAAATACATATTGGAAATTGTAACTTATTTTAGTAAATTTAAATGGTATTGCTATTAGGCTGCTTGAATGTATCCAATTTAGAGGATAAAAGTGAAGCTGTGTAAAGATTTAGAAAATCAAATACGACTGTATAATTATATACTCGAATTAAACAAATCGACTTTAGAATAAAAATATTATTATTATGAGAAAGAAAAAAATAATTTTCCAAGATTCATTAAACAGTCTTTAATGAAGTATTTTTTGATACGACCTGTAGATTGTAGAAAGAAGCTAACTCCAGAAATAGAAACTGAAGAAGACTATCAGGTTCCGTTAGAATGGACGGAGTCAAATAGAATCGAATATCTTAAAAGTCTGGACGGTAAATTAGAGTTAAAAGTCCAAGGAATAGGCCAAGGCTCACCAGCAGTTGCAGCGCCTTTGATGATGACCCACTAGTAATTTGATTGATAATGTTACGTTTTTGTGTTTGTATTTAGGTTATAGACCTGTGTTGGCGACTGTACATAAAACATCAATTTCATTCTTAAAATTTAATAAATAATTTTCATTCTAATTCAATTTGATTTTATATTAGCTATGGCCACAAGCGATTCCAATAATAATCTTAATTAACTTAATTAAGAACAAGCAGTGGGAAATGTCTGCACTTTCCCAACGTAATAATTAAAAACAAAATAAAATCCGATATAAGGTACATTTGTTTAGCCCGAGGCGAACATATGTTACCCTATTTACCTTTCTATATCCAATTAATAGTAAAATTATTATATATAAACATTTATGGTGCCATACATTGATTACGAAAACGAGCGGCCGACTGTTTGACGAGGGAGTTATATTAGACAAAATTAATCGATTTCCTACAGCCAACTATAAAATGTTATTATTTATTCAGTTTCCAACTAATAAAGCGTCTCTCTGTCCGTTTTTGAGTGAATTTATTGGTTTTGAAATTTAGTACTTTATGATGATTTTACTGTTGTGTGTAGTTTATAATTTTTGATTGGTTTAAATTCATGCATACTGTATGAACTTATATCGTTTTGTTGTTCTGTAGGAGTATACCTTATTGTGCTCGATGATTATGGGCTTAAAGATAGTAGTTCTTATAGTCATATTTATGCAAGGATCCAAACTCTGGATATTTATCCATTTGGGAAGTATTTTCTGACACTCTAATACTAATCAAATGATTAGTATTAGAAAAAGTCTCATAAAGATTTACAAGCTCTTAAAGATATTATTTTGCAAGAAAAATAATTTGAAACAAAATTTGTTTTTTTAAGTTAACGCTGTATCACGCACATAACTGGAGACCTGGGAACCTGGGAACCTAGTATTAAAGACTCCGTTCCCTGTAAGGCTCTATCGTCCTCAAATAGAATGTTAAACACTTTAAATTGATGTCCGAATTTTAAGGGAGCCGTAGGTATGGTAAGGTTTTTTTGTATAAATAAAATTCATTATTATAGTTAGTTGTAAAATGTCTCGTCATCGTTAATGGTAACATATGGGCGGGTTTGAGAAACTAAATGGTTTGTTAACGTTTATACGTAGCCGAATATCCTGTTCAAAATTTTTTTTTATTTACTTTAAATATATCCTGTAGTATCTTTTATTAATTTATTGAGTACATAGAATCAATTGTTATGATTGAATTGTAGAAATGATAGTGCTAATTTTGAATTCGATGGTCACTCGAGGCTTCGTGAAAATTATGCTTAAAATTATTTTCGTCAGTCGTAGCGCAGCGGCATGAAGTGTGACTGCAAAACCGACTATGAACTCTTCGAGTAGGGATCAAACCCTACTCGAAGAGATGAAATATTTACTTAAATTTATATTTTCATTTCTTCGCTCTGGTGCCGAGGAAAAGCGCGGCGTTGAGTTCTGCCACTCAACACGCAATGCCTCCAGAATTCGGCAGAAAGTAGGGAACGGAGTGTTTAAAACACTAGGTTCCCTCTGCCTACCCTACTGTGTGCGTACAGCGTGAAGTTTTAAATTATTTTCGTTTCCTTGATCTCATTAGATTTTATTCAATTGACTTGACTTTGCTTGTAAATCAATTTTATTTATTTGTTTTTTGCTTAACGCTGTTTTCCGCACATAGCTACTAGGTGATGGGAACATGAGAACATAGTGATAAGACACTCTGTTCCCAAAATTCTGCGTTATCACCGAATTTTCACAAGATGCATTGCACCAAAGCGAGAAAATGAAAATTATTAGATATATTAAATTCCCCAGGCTAGGAATCGAACCCTCAACCGTCGCGTTTACAGTCGCATGCTTCTGCCCACGTGTCACGACAGCAACGGCAACGGCATTTTTTTTAAGTTAAGTCCGAAAATCTCAATACAATTTTTTTTGCTTAAAGAGAGTTAAAATTAGAATCGAACGGGTTACGTCCAACAAATTTTGTACATCGCAGCATTTTCGCAACCAGGGCATTAAATAAATAGGCATTTTGTGCCTATTTATATAATGCCCTTGTGATATATATTTCAACTAAAATTATGTACTTAACTTATTATTGTTTATTCTATACTTTTCCGTAATAAGAAGATTGCGTGTTCGGAACAAAGTCAGTTATTTTAAGCTTACTGTAGGTAAAACTCGTTCGCACGCGTATATACAACTATAAAGGAATAGTATACAGTAATTTATCATTTGTTGAACATTTATAATAATTGCAGCCTTTAAATGTATTTAATAATTCATAATTAAAACTTTTAATTATAAAAATGGAGTTGTGGAATTTTCACCTTGCGTGTTACATTTTAATTGAGATATTTATTTCAGTATATAGATTTAACTTTGTAACCGCTTTAAATTATTGCTGTCGCTCTGACGTCACCCACATCGGGTCAGTTGCTTAAGTATATCCTATTAATTATATTAGGTAGTCACGTCATTTATTTTCACCTTCTTCCGTACGATTGACGAATCATGGCCGCCATGGAATAGTCTGTAGATGGCTGCCTAGAGTTGATGTTGAGATTTATTTTACTCTTTATTTTTATCCGAATTTTGAATTTTATTCTGATTGTACCTGAGTTCACTCAGAATAAAATTCAAAAAAAGAAGCACTTATATTCTCTTCTTTCGTCAATGAAGTAGAGAAAAACGCATATATAAACATTTAACTTGGCTCTTATTATACATTTATGTTTTTGATAGGATATGATACACAATCCTAGCTTAGCTTAAAAAAATACAAACTTAATTTTCTATGTAAATATTCGATATATATACTTATATTTATGTAGTAAGCAGAGGGAACCTAGTGTGAATATATAACGTCCTCGCTTTCCGCCTAAATTTGAGACATTGCGATACAGAACTCAACGCCACAATTAATGATGACACATTATCATATTATGTATGAGTTTATTTAACTTTGTAAAATATATTAACAGTCAGACTATCACCGCTAGTTTAGGCATGGAGCTTATTAAAATGCTAATTCGCTTTGTTTATTGCTCAACACATAACACATTTATATAATTAAAAAAAACAAACCGGCACGTTTATTGGATCATAACTTATCATTTACTGAAATATATTTTTTTAAATAAAATATTTTATAATATACATTGTTTTAGTTTCACGCTGTATCCCGCATGTAGCAGGGTAGGCAGAGAGAGCCTAGTGTTAAGACGCTCCGTTCCCCACTTTCCGCTGAATTCTAGTGGCATTGCTTATTGAGTGGCGGAGCTTGTTGTGATTCCAGAGCGAAGCAATGAAAATATTAAATATTAAGAGTTGAACTCATATCGCGTTTACACACTTGTGCCCCTGCGCCATGACTGATCTCACGTTAATACACAATTAATATATAAAGCAGAGTAGGCAGAGGGTAGTGTTAAGACACTCCGTTCCCCACTCTTCGCCAAGCCAAACACCAGAGCAAGAAAAGAAAATATAAATGTAAATAAATATTTCATCTTCTCGAGTGAGGATTGAACCCACAACCAGTCGATTTTACAGTCACACTTTGTGCCCCTGCGCGAACTGGCCTCAAAAAAATAATAATATTTTTTTTTATTATATTTAAAATTATATTTATAAAATATACTTATACACTTATGTTTATATATTGTTTTATTATATTTTTTTGAAAACAAGATGAATCTTTATTCTGTTTTCTCGTAAACCTTCTCTTTTGACATGTCCGTTTACACTTAGGTACCACAACATAATTTGATCTGTTAATAAGTGTAACTATATTAAATGAATACAGACAAACATACAGCCACTTCCGGTGTTTCAAACATAAATTGGCTAAAAATCGGATTACATAAATAAAATAAATTATATTATTATAGCAATACAATCAAAAAGGAAATGGTTTACATAACTTAATCTATTCAATTAAAAAACGCCTACAAATTCTAAATTAAATATAAACAAAAAAGATTAATCATAATCAACTATTATAACGAATCATCGCTTACTCTCAAATCCCGACCACGAATTCCGACCAAATTAAAACTAATTTATGTTGATTGAATTTATAATAGAAACTATCAACAACTTGCAGCACTAAGTTTTTACTTTGAATTTGTTTCTGGATTTTTAAATTATTTTATTTAAGTGTAAAATGAACCCGACAGGTTGTGAATTCGATTCTCTATGATGGTATATTTTGATTTTCTCGCCATGGCAACGAGGCAACACGCAGTGTTGAGTTCCAGAACTCGGCGGAAAGGAGGGAACGGAAGTGGCTTAATGGAAACGAAGGCTTTTTATACTAGGGTTCCAGGTTCCCACTGCCTATAGCATGGTTTTAATGTGCGGAATACAGAATGAAGCTGGATAAGGACATAGTGACCAAACCCATATTATCGAAACTTTTGTAAAGGGGCTAGCACCGTAATTTAACGGAATGTTAAAGAGTTTCTTTTTTAGTAACATCAATTTCTAACTTGACATATTTTTGTTAACCCCCGATCTAAGCAGAAGGGTGTATGTATATATGTGTCTGTATGTTTATGGCGTCATAGCGGCCAAATGCTGGAACCGATTTGGATCCAATTATTTTTAGTTTAAGTTTTGTTTTTAGCCATGATTTAAGAAAGTACGTTTGAATATTTTCCGCTTTTTTGTAGTAGTATATGTTTACTTTTTAAAATTTTTTGTGTCGGTTACAATTTTACATGGACGGAATATAATTTGAAACGTTTATTTATCCAAGAAGAACTTTCGCATCGTTCAAGAAAGTTAGTTTAGTAGATATTATTTATCCAGCAATTACTATGGAACTATACTACTATAGTTTAAACGTGCTTTATAATGAATATAGATCATTCTAGAATGTTAAATAATAAATATAATAACAAAAAAAATCATTAATTTATTCGTGGAAAGGGAAAACGTCGAATCGCGAATAATGCTAACCGATAACGTAATTACAAAACATTTATAACATGATTCTATTTCTTATTCAGATTTGCAAAAGTAATCTTTAATTCAAAGTAATTAAGAACGGTTATAGCGTGTTAGTTGAGCATAAATTTTGCTATATTTTTAAAGGAAAGGTTCACTAAGGCTTTCCATTAGTGAGCACGCGCCGGTTTCGATATACGAATGACATTTAAAGGTACACGACTCGGTTCGTCGAAAATTGGAACGTCTCAGACAATATAAATGGCGTCTAGACTTTCAGATATCGTTGTTCAATACATCACAAGTATACTGGAGTTTTTTTTTAAATCTAAAATAAAGGTTTTATTTAATATTTTAGGTATCTATCTATAAATGAATATTAAATTTATAATAATTTTTTTAATAATATGAATAACTGATTGATGTTCATAATATTTTCATTATATTTTTATATGAAAAATTGTACATATAAGTAAAGTAGATGCACGGAAAAATCATAGTCGATTTTTCTGCAAATCAGAGATAGAAGAATATGAACAAACAAAATTTATAAACTACCTGTAAAGAGCTAGTCTACTACTCTATCCACACTAGATCAGATTTGAACCTTGTAATATTCTATGTCTATGTGTCGCTAAGTTTTTCTTCGATTAAATATATAAGATATACTAAAATTGATGAGGCCGGTCGTGGTGCATAGGTGTAAGTGTGTGCGGGGCACAGGTTGTGGGTTGGGTTCCCACTGAAGGAAATTATTTTTTTATTTTTTTTTTCTTTGCTCTGGTTTCAAGTCATAACACGGCGTTGAATTCCGCCACTCAACACGCAATATCTCCTAAATTCGGCGGAAAGTCTGATACGGATTGTTGTAACACTAGGGTTCCCTACCGTTCCCAACCTACGTGCGTGTGCGGGTTACAGCGTGAAGCTGAAAAAAAATAAACAAAGATAAAATAAAGTTCTATACCCATTTCTCTCAAGCTATACACGGTCATGTACCAAGAGGCACGTGCCTGTAATAGATGAGAGCAGCCAATGACCGAGACTCAAAGCAAACAGTGGTTGAGTGTAATGGCTGAGGGCTGTGGTCGCGGAAGTCGCGTGCGCACTAACTCGCGCAATCACGATTGTAACAAGTAGATTACCTACATTGATCTATAAAGATTGGAAGTTTTGTAGTGATATAATTTCTTAATTTGGCTTTATTTTATGAACGTCTATTAATATTATTATATGATTTTTTTTATTTTAGTTATTTAGTACTAAGATAAGTACTGTATTGTAAGATCTGTGATGGTTATGGGTGCGACTCTCACTTGGAGGTGATTATTATTTTGAGTCCAGTGTGATTTAGCGCCATATTTCAAATTCTGGCGAAAACCGGAGGTTTTTATACAGGTTTTGGCTTTTTTTTTATTGCACTAGCAAAAGTTACATTCAAATTACATTACAAAAGCTTTTATTTATCTTTGTGATCTCTCTTTGTGAGTAACATAATATAAATTTAAAAATTCACAGAAGACGAGTGTATCGTAGTACTTCATCAATAATGGAGCAAAACCAGAAAAAGAAACTCCTTTTACCTTCCTCCCTAAATATATAATAGTAAAATACATACAAACATATACTTAATTGTAATACAGAAAATTATTTAATCAATAAACGGCTACTCTGATTTTCAACGTACCTTCTTGACGACCGATAGGGCAGTGAGAAAACCGCAATCGGATATTCTGTTTGTCTATCCATCCGAGACAATTATGGCCAGACCTCGATTATTACAAGGAAAGTAAGCTGAAATTTGAACTACTCCTTTACATAATGCTTAAAAACAATATTAGAAGCAAAGCTAATTTGTATAACGATTTCCAATAATTTTTTATGATTATCACGTAATTACAAAAACTACTGGTTGTGTTCGCCTTTCTTTAAGAAAATATCAAAAATATAAGTGGATAAACTAGACTTAAACGACGATTTGATTTTTATAGCATTTTTTTATTTACTGGTAAAACCTGAACGAAACGCGTGATTCGTTTCTTACTTTTTTAGCAATTTCAGCACTTTTTTATAATTATTTTGCTGTTAATATTTTCAATTCAAAACCTAAAAGTAACTGTTTGTTGAATTTGTTTTTAATGTTTGTATTGAAATTGTAATTGATTTATTAATTATCTGGAAATCGTTTCTCGAATGCGACAAAATGATTACTTTTTTTTAACATTGTCATGTATGTATATTATAAATATTTTATTAAAAATAATAAAATATAAGGCGTATATCCAACAGTGGGCGTAACCAAGGCTGAAATGAAAATATCAAATCTTTCATTCCCTGGAATGAAAATCGAACCCACAACATATTGCGGTAATGTCGCACGTTAGTGCCCCTGTTCCACAGTCCACGATTGGCCTGGATAAATTACTTTTATTTATTTTTTTCCAGAGTTTTTAAATTATGTACAATTAGTATCTAGATCAAAGCGGCGTTGAGGTCTACTACTCAACACGCAATGTCTCCAGAATTCGGCAGAAGGTGGGGAACAGAGTGTCTTAAAACTAGGTTCCCTGCCTACCCTGCTGTGAAGCTGATTTAGTATCTAGATTTTCTAACACTATTACGCACCTAATTTGACACCCATCACGTTGTGAAATCACAACAAGCAATTATACCATTCTAATCTTAAAATATTGACTTACCAAAGCTACTTTGCGGTGAGTCGAAATGATCATTGGCGTTGTGAGGTTTCTTTGTATAAGCAATGTTGTATAATCACTGATATTACGAAGGCCTCGGTTAAAATAGTCAAGAGTTGGAGTAAAATTTGCATTTAGTTTTTTGATGTTATAATTATCTTATTTAGAATTGGCCTGACAGTTTAGTGGTTAGATAATGCTCAGGTCGTGGGATATGTTTTCGGGATTGCTTTAATAGTAGTCATCTGATTCTTATATAAGAATTTATTTTGTTTATATTGCTTTTTTTCTCTTTTTTAAATATCTATTTAGTAACATAATACATAATTAATGACATTGAATTCCGCCACTCATCATGCAGTGCCTCCAGACTTCGGCTAAAAGGTGGAAAGCGGAGTGTCTTAACACTACTTACTGTCTTACACTCTGCCTACCCTGCTCCATGTTTCCAAGTTGGAAAAAAATGACATGAACAATCTGGCTACCAACGCAAAGAATGAGTCTCTTCGGACCCTGTTACACTAATTACAAATTTAATATGCCTACTCAACCTCCTTGTTTCGCAAATCATCGTTGTTCATTAATCCATACATAGTACAGGTGATCGCACAATAACATATTGTTAAATTCATTTATTTAACAATAATTTTACTATTGACGTTATTATGACGTATTTGGGAAATATTTGGTGTCGAATTTGAATCAACGAATTGTTTATTATAATAAATTTTCCTGGTATGATAAACAAAATGTGGTGTTGGGGTTTGGTATTCTATGATTATATGAAATATCTATGACATGGATAGAAATATGAAGTTTAACATACGTTAAGGCTAAACTTTATTTTCATACAGTGTTTAAAATAAAAAATAAATCAGCTTTACACTGTATCCCGCACACAGCAGGGTAGGCTGAGGGAACCTTGTGTTAAGACACTTCCGTCCCCACTTTCTGCCAACTGAGTGCCAGAACTCAACGCCGCGCTTAGCCTCGACACCAGAGCGAAGAAATGGAAATATAAATTTAAGTAAATATTTCATCTCCTCGGTGGGGATCGAACCCACAACCAGTCGGTTTTACAGTCACACTTCGTGCCGCTGCGCCACGATTGGCCTCGTCAGAAATATGAAGTTTAACATACGGTAAGACTAAACTTCATTTTCATTCAGTGTTTCTTATGTAAATTATCAAAATATTTAGCGTATACATATTAACTCTACGTCATAAATTGCATTGCTCGAGTGAGTGGAACCCACGACCATTGTTCTACTATATTCAAGGCAGTCGTGGCGCTGGTTCACATGTGTTGGTTGTGAGTTTGCAATATGTTATATATTAATTTCCTTGTTCTGGTAACGAATAAAACGTGGTATTGAGTTCCGTCATGTCTCGAAAATTCGGCGGAGGAAGGAAAATGTAACTGTTTAATGGAAAACGGGATATCTTACACTAGGTTCCCACGTTCACTCTGCCTGCCCTGCTATGTACGGGATATAGCCTGAAGTTAAAAATAATAATAATATTAAAATATATATAATATGTGGGATATTATGTTTAACTAACATTCAAACTCTACCACCATTCATTATAGTCAGTGAGTATTATTTAGTAGGTAGGCACCTAATAATAAAATGACACACATGGAAAACACACAAAGTTTTCAAGAAAAATAACCCTAAACCCAAAATTTCCCAATGAATAACTAAAACGTAGAGTTTGAATGATATTCAATACGTAAGCTTATTATGAACCAATAATATCGAGTCACTTCTGTCAACAACGTTCCTACGGCCATGTAAATTGAATTAAGGGGCGGGTACGGCGCGTTGCGGCGACTGTGCGATGTGCGCAACCGCGGTATTATAAATTAGATACTAATTATTAAATGAAACTATATTTATATGTAAAGGGATATTTAAATGAACCTGAAGCGTTCAGATTTTGTGGGTTTTAACTGACTTTTGTAAAAGAAGGAGGTTCTCAATTTGACTGTATTTGTTTATGTTTGTTACCTCAGAACTTTCTACTGATTGTTTTTCATTTTAAAAGTTGGTGCTTCCCGTGTGGTTCCATTTTAAATTGGTCCAGTTCTAGCAATGTCATCCATAAGAACATAATATAAGTCTTAAATTGCATTAAGTATGTGAGCGACAAATGGATTAATAACTCAATTTCAACTTTTTAGTCTACTGTTTAGTCTTTTCACTGAAGTCGATTTTTTTGTTAAAAATTAAAAGTTAGTTTAAAAATATTAAGTCACATAATTCATTCAATTCATATAAGTATTACAATGATATATATGTGTCTATATATTAAAATATTGTTAGAAATCAATTGGGGGAAGGAAATTGGGGGGTCGGGTGTTTGTCTTTTGGGGAAAACAAATATATATACACATACTTATTCGATTTTGTGTCATCGGAAAGATATTTTCTTGATAAATCTCTTAAATAAATAAGTGATTGTTAGTTTATTAGACATCTAAGTCACGCTTAATGCGAATCGTGATAACCTACATGGCGCTAATGGCAAGGCTTTTTTTTGCATATAAAGATCAAGTGAGTGTTAAGGCACTCTGTTTTGATTTTCGAGTATCTAATTACGTATTGTGTGGCACAAAAATATGTGTAATTTAAAAATAAGTAAAACTTTTATAATTTATAACTTTAGAAAATCCATGAAAGAAAAACAAAAGCCTGTCTGTATGTGTTTTTTTTATGGAAATGATGTGGCATTTCCAAAAAAAAACACAAACAGACAGACACGTTACCTAATGAATGCTAGCTGATACGTAATAACTAAAACAGCCGTTCCATACTAGCTCGGCGCCGCAGCGGTGTATTGAAACAAAGGGGCTCTGATTGCGCGGGAGTGACTTGCTTTAAGCACCCTTACCGTGAAATTATCGAACAGGTTCCACATTTATATGTCATAGAAGTCGTTTAAGCCATACTTTACGTAAAAGTAAAATAAAATCAAATCACCTTCACGCTCTATCTCGCACACAACGGGATAGACAGAGAAAATGTAGTGTTAAGAAACCCTGTTCCCCATTTTGCGCCGAATTCTAAAGGCATTACTTTTTCATATTATTTATGGAGTTATTATTATTATTTAAGGGTAGGTTTTATTTGAAAAGTATATAGGTAATGTACATCTGTGCGGTCAACTAATATAATATTATTAAATTGCAATTTCAATTTCGAATTAAAAATGTCTTTTTGTATTGGATACTCCATTTATGGAGACTATACATAGAAAGACTATACATAGAAAACTGTACGCAATTTTCATTTGATCGCGGAGGATGAAACCAAGTAAAAATATATACAAATATAGGGCCGCATAGAATGGGAAAAAAGATTTATTGTGCGGATTAGTAGGAACGGAGTATCTTAGCACTAGGTTCCCAGGTTCCGTCGTTATTTGCGGGATACTGCGTGAAGCTATAATATAATAAGTTAGTTGGCGACATCCTAAGCTATAAAGAAGAGGCGTCATCACATTAAACAATCTTATTATTATTAAAATAAAAGCTAAACACAAAAAAACTATCCTACTCATTTTCTTATAATTTAACAGTCGGCATATCATTTACAAAGGTAATCTATTTATTAATAAGAGATTTGTGTCGATACTTACAAACATACAACAACAGAAGGCAAGAGGCCGGCGTCTTTGAGCGGTGTCTGAGCTAAATAAACGATGACTCGCGTTTTCTCTCAATAAGACTCTGGTACATGTCTGGTCTAAGAAACTGTGTAAATATAATGTGATGTTGCAATTGGAACGTGTCTGAGTGATAGCTAATAGTTTAATACTCGCGTTAGTTACGGGTTCGAATCCTGGTTATTGAATACGTGAGGGTAAAAATATGTAGAGTCAATTTATAGAGTTGACATTAGGCTGTGCATATGGCCGATATACATTAAATTGTTATACCCCGTCATTGTCGTATCCCGTAATATAGTATAGAAAGCAAATGAGAGTGTTAAAACACTCCTTTCCTATTTTAACCCTTTATTTCTCCACCTGTTACTTATTTCTCAAAACATTGCGTGTTGAGTGATGAAACTCAACGTACTTTTATGATCCATGAATGTAATTAAAATATTTATTTTTTGATTATGAAGAATACCAAATGATATTCTCCATTCCCCATCTTGAGAAATTCTTAACACTAAGTTCCCTCTGCCTACTCTGTTATATGGGAAATATAGTGTGAAACTGAAAAAAAATCAAATAAAATAAGATATAATCTATTAATTTAATTCTTCGTGTGATATTATACATAAGTTTCTGAATTGCAAATTATATGTAAAATTTTGGTTATAATTACAACATTACCACTTTTATAAAGTTCTATAAATCTATTTAAAATAAAAACATCTTCATCTTTCAACATGATTTTTGTATAATAATAAAATTATAATGTACACTCTTTTCTCTTTATGGATCACTATTGTATTGGTAGACAACTAAAATGCTGAGAAAACTTAATGTATTAAAAAGATCAACTCGATTTATTACAAAAATCCTCATTAATTAATCACTCATTATCAGAACATAGCAGAATCATAAAAAATCAAGGCAAAACCTATCCTTGACTTGTAAAATGAATTTACTATCATTTTCAGTCAAACATATTAACTAATTCCATAGTGGCGTCAGTATTGATTGTAGATCGCTATATCATTGCTCTACATTGTCTATTATCTTAGCAAACGGGAAATTAGTCTGTACATAAATTTTCCATTGCTGATAGAAACTTGCTCCAATTAGCCAGCTTGCAAAATATAATTATTTCCTTTATATAGGCCTATGTTTTCATTTGCACTAAGTTATATTATCGTGTGTCACTTTAAATACAATCTATCATGAGTTATTATTAATTAAATTGCAAATGCATAAAATTTATTGTACGTTATTAATAAGGTAATGTTCACCTCAGTTTTAAAATATATATTTCGCAAAGTATACGGAAAAATTGTATGAGAGATGAATTAAGGGACAAAGATTTGCCAGATACAAAAATAACCAAAAATATTACAAGTATAAAATTATAGAGAAATTTGAATCTACAGCCACTGTGTTTAAAATAACGTAAAGTAAAACGCCACGACGGCGGCGGTAAAATTTTCAAATTTAAATTTTTATAAATGATTATTCAACAGCCTAAGATCACGGTGGACATCAAAAAAACTGGTCGCACATTATTACCTTGCAAGCACAATATTAAGAATCGTTATACAAATCGAATTCTTCGACATTTCATTAGCCCTTTGAAGAGCGACTTTTTACAGGGCACGCCATAAATCCTAACATTTTCTATAACCTCCACCCTTTTTGTCTCTGCTAATGAGTACATTACCATACAAATAGAAACGGTGGCTTCACTACGGATGGCGATGGCATTGAAAGTCTTAGTTTGTATCGAAATTGTGTAGGCTTTTCGTTTTTTCTTTACAATTTATCAGATGTAGAGTTCTGTGATAGAGCCAAAGTTTGGAGCTTAGTTATAATTGAGGCAGGCGCCCCGCTGGCTTCGTTCCTTTGTATCAACCGGCGCCAATCGTATACCAACTGCATTATACTCGTATATATGAATGTTTTATACTTCACAAATATTGGTCCACGGAGATTACATGCGTGTTGCTCTTGATTTGTTCATTACCGGTAGGAAATTAGTTAGTGCCTTCGAATAATAGAGCAAGCGAATTAAGGTCTGTAAATCACGTTCATAATGTGAGTTATTATTAGAACTAATGGATAATTACTTTTTAAATGTACTGTTATGTTATAAGAAACAAAAGTATACAACAAAAATTAAACTGACTCTTTCTTATTAGTATGCAGATTCTATTTTATTCTAACTTTTTATTAGATTTGAACTTGCTACCACGGCCGCCTTGCTACCAAGTCAGGAACAAAACACCACCGATGACAAAATGTATCTAAAAGTAAATATGTAAATATACACAATACATTTTTTCAGGTATCACCATGAATACTATATGTAATGTACTTAAGTAAGCCATATTCGGTAGAATAAGTCAATGCCACACAATCTTAAGCTGATATAATTTATAGCACGATATATATTTATTTACAACTATTTAAAAAAACGACAACGAGAAATGCCCATAGACAAGTCCACAAATACCTACTGGCGTTAGCACTTAGTAAATTATTAATCCTACATATACATTGGAATTATGTTAGTAGTTCTATAAATCTATTTAAAATAAAAATAAAATTTGAATAATAAAACAATATGTTATATTAAACAACGTTAAACACATCTCATCGGTACACTTCGAAGTGTAAAATCAGCATGAAGTATTGAATAAATTCCATCTGTATCTCCAGCTTACAGCCGATAATATGGAAAACGACTACTGACGCATAGTTTACTAATTAAAGTAATAAATAAAGTTATGGCCAGTCGTTACGCAGGAGCACAAGCGTGTGACTTTAAACGCGACAGGTTGTGGGTTCGAATCCCACTCGACGAAATTTAGTATTTAATATTTTTATTTCCTCGCTTTGGCATTGGCGCAAAGCGCGGCGCCAACACACTACTACTTCAGAATTTGTTTTCTTATCCTCAAAATTTGGAAAATGAAGAACGGAAAATAGGATTCCCTTTGCCTTCCTGCTGTGTGCGGTACGGTAAAAAATTATAATAAGTTTCTCTATGAATTTCAAACATTTTTCTTTCAATAATCGATTATTTTACATACAAGCAACTCTTTAAGAAACAGTTTACCTTATAAATATATATATAAATAACTGACTTCCTTCCTAATGTTTACTCATTTATAATTTGAGTCAAACTTAATGAATGATTAATTGTTACCCTACACACTAAAATGTATTCAAATATTAAAACTTAAGAAATAAGTCTCCTGTCATCAGCAGATGGCTCAACAGATGGATGGCTCATCATAAATAACACCCTAAAAGGATCTTGCTTTTTGTCAGACCAGCTCGTTTGACTTCAAATATCAGAACATTATACTTGTTAAATGTGTCTACGCTTTGATGAAGCGATTAATTAATATTGAAATTATTTTGTCAGAGTTAGAAAAGATTACGGTATAGAATACCTAAAAACTAAATTATTTTCGAGCAAGCAGAGAGATAGTATCAAAACATTTATTTATTTATTACATTTATTTCAAAAAATTCGTGCATAACAAAAACAGTTTAAGACGATAATAACTACAGTAGTTTGAAACTGTGTCGCAGTTATCAACGCCCGCCTCACAAGCGTCCTTTCAAAAGTTACATCAATTAATCAAAAAAAATAAATTAATTAAAAAAAGTAAATTAGTTCTCCGCTTTCCGCACGAGTATCAGATGTGGTGAAATCCAAACCAGGCGAAATTTCATGAAGAAATTATAGACCACAATGCCTATTTTTTATGTAATTTTATCACCTACTAGACCTTTATACGTATGAAAAAATACAAAAAAAAATAGAAATTATAGCCACATACATAATAAATTTACATCTTTATATCACGTGAAGTTATAATATCTTAAATCCACTCCTCTATCGCCCCTATACCTTATTAGGTGTGGTTAAACTACTTAACATGCGCGCGCGCAGCTTCCTGCTGTTTCAGCGTAAACTAGATATTTTAGTCCATGCGCCGATAGTAACGTTCCAATTAAAATTTCCATTAATACTTTGACATGATATTGCAAATGTTCGCTTAAAATAGCTTTAATTTAGTAAGTAAGTGTTTATTTTTAATTATAGTTTCTGTAGTAACAAAACTAATAAAATGTTCGCATAGTAATTGGTGTAATTAAAAATTATTATCAATTGAAAGGAAGGAATTCAAGTCGTATCGTATATTTTTATAGTTAATCCACATAATATGTTTATTTAATGAGTTATATTTCTTATTTTTATTTTTTCTTCTATTTATATGCCTGCATCTTGCAAACTGATCAAAGTAAATTATGAACAAATTATGATTTAAAAATGAAATAATTGTACTATTCACTTTTCTTATACCTACTAATAGTGATTGCGTGACAAACTGACAGCACAATTAAATATACCTATGCATTCTTCTGAGTTTGAATTCGCAACTATTATATTTACATAATTTTAATAGCTACACGACGAAATTTTTATTTTTTATTAATTTTTATAATGCTAATATTAATGAATATATCCGATTTTCAAAAGAGGAAAAGATTAGTTTTTCATTGTAGATTTTTTTTACTTATTGAATAAACGTAAAAATGAATGAATGACTTTTGTTTTATAATAAAAGAAAGTTAATGGTTTTCTAAAAAACCTTATGTAAGTTAGTACAAATTTCTTTATTTCTTTACGTAGGCTCAGCTCATTTTTGTAGATGTTATAATATTTTAAGTTTAGGTAAACTGGTTCTAGTTATTTATATTTTGAATAAAAAAATTCCTCAGATTGAGATTGAACCCCGAACTACAACTATTCAGACATTTTATAACTATACCACAACGGTGTCAAATAATTAAAAATAATATTATTCAAAGTACTTTGTACAGTGGTCGATAACATTTTAAACAAGTAACAGGTAAAGGCAATACAATAAGTCATTTGCAGCCGCAAGCCTGATGGTGCTAACTAGAATATATAACTAAAAGACAATGAGGAATTACTACCTCGCACAATCTAGTTTTGGTTAGGGTTGCCGTTTTTGAATTTTTTGTAATTTTTAAAGATATATTATCAATTGTATAATCTTTTAAGAAATATATTTTTAAAAGATCGTACTTAGGATTAAAATTGAAAATACTACTACAACGACTATTTATAACTATTTATTTATAACTCAAAAATTTCTCCTACAATTTATGAATTTAAGGTGATGTAGAGTCCTAAAAAGAAACATTAAAATTTCAAATTATATGTAATGTATGCTTAGTATTAAGGATACAGTAGGTAATTTAAAGCCCTATTTTTATTTTAATATGACTATTATAACTTATGTACAAATTTATCAGAATAATAATTTTCTTATAGTCTACATTTATATACATATATATTTATAAGAAGAATAAAAGCTGCATAATATACTAAAACTACCAATGTGTATGACGAGGCAAAATTACCAATTTTTAAACTGTGCAATTCATTATTAAAAGATTGTCTGTAAACACGATACAAAAATGAAGTCGTAAATTACTGAACTTATATGAAAAAAAAGTATTATATATTAGCACCTGTTTGTCAAATTTGTATAACAGAAACCCCTAACATCAATGTCATTAAACACAATTACATCATTAAAACAAATCGATGGTAAAAATGTAAAGTAATCGACGAAAACGCGTAAGCAAATAACAAATGTTTAAGTAGGCGGTGACTCCGCCTCAGAGGGCGTAGGGAGGGACGCGAGTTGCGGCACCAAGGAGGGAAGAGGACCAGTCGCGCTCACTACCGCGAACTTAACGCGCGTCCACTCGCGACATGTGCCTTGTAGAGCCTTATTAGACATCTGTGAAACTTATTAGGCATAAAAATATTATACCAGTGCTTGAATTAAAAAAATATATTGACAGCTTAATATATTTTGACATATCGCTACCGATTTGTGTACTGGCCAGTGTTTATAATGACCATGGAATCACAGCACAGACTGTCAAGTGCGTGACAATGCCAGCGCTGGGTAAAGAAGTTGAACTTATAAAATATAATAAAAATGGACCTGACGACACGTCGGTGTGAGGATGGAGGTGAGATCGTCAACGGAACCGACTGTGTACGGGACATGAGGGATGTAAACGGACAGGGTAGTGACGTCACGGGGGTGACAGAAGTATCCAGAAAAACTAGCTCGTTCAGCATAAGAAATTTGGTTGGTGATGATCGGCCTGCCGACGGCAATGCTAACACCAGTGAAGGTAAGTTTTAAAATATATAGAATTTTTAATTTATAGGACCTATGATTTTTTTCGATTAACGTTAACCCGTTATTGACCACGCAAAAAGTGAATTTTATATGCAAATTTACAAAATATGTAACAACAGTTTATATTTTTCTTACCCAATTATATTATTCATAATATTTTACTATACGACTCCAAAAACTAAAATATAAGTCAGATTGGGTTAAGATGATTCTCAGAATACCCATATATACATATACAGGCTGTTCATTAACATTTAACCTAACCATTAATTCTATTAAATTTATTGCAATTCCTAACGATGTCAAGAGTCGTAGCGCTTGTCAATAACTCTATAAAAGGTCACGGCTTACTAATATGGAGTGCTGTTAATTGCATTTTTATTCTTATATTCTAATTATTTTGTAGAATAACGCTTATCACATTAAATTAAACATCTATAATTGTATATTGTATAAGTATTTTAACTCTTACTTCCACATTTTATTCCCTCATATTGGCAAGACAAGAGAACACCACACTTAGTTTTGGTTCAAAAAAATTTTGAATTTTAAATTTTAATCTTTTATCAGAGATTGAAATTGACAACTATCAAAGTATTGAAACCCATTTTGAATGTCAATGAATCCTTCAGATCTTTAGAAACAAGAGGACCTATAAAAACTTCTACATATATTGTTTATAATTATGATAAGTAATATTTTATTGAATAGATACTATAGTGTGTGTAACGTACATATAAATATAGCACATGTTTAATGCGCCTGCGCATACTTACCATTGTAACTATATATAAATACAATGGAACATTTATGTAATATGTATTTTTAGAAAATAAAAGTGCTTACTTATATATAAACGCTGCAACTTATTTTTGCTAATATTGATGTTAAAGAAATTGTATAACTTTTTAAAAGATTTCATATTTTATATAAAAATATTTATTACTATTTTTCGTCCTTATAAAGGACTTATACTCCTTGAGCTTAGTTTATTTTCGTGTATGAGGATCCCTAAAAGTATTATCAGTTTATGGCTACATCTTCATGTTGTTGAACATTGTTGTAAGAATGTAAGGGTTTATGACCACCGTAAAATAAATAATTGCCCACGGATTGATGTACACTATGTAAGCATTTTAAATTATTTTGCGTGTGTTGGGTATATTGTAATCGATTTTATTTTAATTTTATTATAGTTAATAAAAAAAATCATGTTTTGCAATAGAAAACTTAATTAACAGTTATTTTTATTTAAATTATTCCAGTTAGTTAACGAAATAACTTTATAATTTGACACTAATTATCAGGTGAGCTGAAACACTCTTCTATTACAGGTTTACAGGTTTTGTCTACGTGATATAAAATGTATATTTTTCAAAATATAATCAATTTATATCTTAACAGGGATATTTGTGTGGTGACTTAAGTTTCGAGAGTCACCACACAATATCCCTGTATTGTGTGGTGACTCTCGAAACTTAAGGTCACCATAGGAACACAATCAAAAATAAAATAATTTAGTTATAGGCACATATAAAATATCACCAGCGTGAAATTTGATCTCCTTATAGGTTCGTTCAAGAAAAGTTTGAAAATCAGTCTCAACTGCGCCAGGATGCTAACGTTCTAATATATATGCTTTTCTAGCATATTATTTTCCTACTCCATTGCTAAAACAGACACTAAAGATGAAATACGATAAATAATCTTATATTATTATTATATATTCTTTTTTTTATAGCTTCACGCTATATCCCGCACACAGCGGGGTAGGTAGGGAGAACCTAGTGTTACGACACTCCGTTCCCGTTTACAACATTTCTGTTCCATTGTTATTCTTGTGCTGCTGTATATTAACAAAAATACAAAAGTTTACATCAGTGTTAAATGTTAGCTTACGAATAACAACTCTACTCAATAATAACTATACTGGTTTCCAGTGGCCGCCTAGGAAAAGACAATTTTTATAAGTATCTAACGTAAGATACCAACTCGTACGTTTACTCGTACAATGTAATAGGTCATTAAACTGTTTATCATGTGTTTTAATACATTTAAAATTGTAACTGTTACGTAAGAAGGGGACGAACACCGGACTTGACCTTTGAATACAGACGCGAGCATGTGCTAGTCTCTAAAATAAAACCATATTTTTTTTATAACATCACCCTGTATCCCGCATATAGCAAAATAGACAGAGGGGACCAAGTGATAAGAGACTCCATTCGCCACGCATCGTCCAATTGTTTAAACATAGCGTGTTGAGTGTCACTCTGTCTCGTTACCAGAAAATGGACATAATTTATCCCTCCGAGTGGCAATCAACCGACAATCAGCGCGTTTATAGTCAGGCAGTGTGCCGCTCCGCAAGTATGGCCAAACAACAAATCCTACTAATCAAACTAATATTATAAATGTAAAGGTTGTTAGGAAGGATTACTAAACGAAACACAAAAACGAACAAAAAATACTAAACGAATTTAGATGAAACTTTACAGCAATATAGCTTACACATTAGAATGACAGTTAGGCTACATTTTAAGTAAATCAAAAAAAAAAATCAGAGGCCGGAGGCCGGTCGTGGCGCAGCGGCACAAGGTGTGACTGTGAACCGACTGGTTGTGGGTTCGATCCCCACTCGAGGAGATGAAATATTTACTTAAATTTATATTTCCATTTCTTCGCTCTGGTGTCGAGGCAAAGCGCGGCGTTGAGTTCCGCCACTTAACACGCAATGCCTCCGGAATTCGGTAGAAAGTGGGGAACGGAGTGTCTTTCACTACGTTCCCTCTGCCTACCCTGCAGTGTGCGGGATACAGCGTGAAGCTGATTTTAAGTAAATATTGTATATAATCTGGTTATAGTATACAAATAAGTTTAAGCGGGCGAATCGGCGTTTAAGTCGTTAGCTTTTAATACGAGTATACCAATACATTCAACAAAGAGCTACAACGGGTTGAAGAAACGCTGTTTTTGTAATACGAGTATACCAACACATTCAACAAAGAGCTACAACGGGTTGAAGAAACGCTGTTTTTCCGTTTTTTTTTAAATATTTTTAGTTATGAAATTTTTAACAATGTTAAAAAGGTCTATTTCGTTATTTAAATGTAATTTTTCATTGAATTGGTACATTTTGCATTTGTAATTAGAAGCGATTATAATGCCATAAGTAATTCAAATTAATTCTATAGCTCACTTTTTAATTAAAAATAGATACTATAATATAAAACAATTCAAATAATAATTAGATAATACTTTTTAGTCAGGATAGTTTATTTTAATATATATATGGACATCGTAGCGCAGTGGGTCAATGTCTGACTATATATACGAATGTTGTGGATTCGATCCCACTTGGGAGAATTAATTTGGACTAATAAGAGGACCTTGAGATAACAAATATAAAAAAAATTAAACATATTTAAGGCGAGATTTCCATTTCCATAGAACAGATATGATTTTTTGCCGTTTTTATTGATAATGATAAGGAACCCTTCGTGTGCGAGTCCGACTCGCACTCGCACAATCGTTTTATTTAATATAGTTAATATTAAATAAAACGACTGTGCGAGATAGTAGTGCGACTAGGAGATTACTAGTAGCAAGTGACGTTAGTTTGCAGTGCCAGGTAGCCATAAAAAAAATAAGTTTTTATATTTCATTAATTATTATAATTTAAGAAAAAATAGATTTTATATTTTATTATTTTTATTTTAAATAGTAGATACAAAAACACAGTGGCGCCAAGGGATGTCAATATGAATTTAAAATAACGTTTATACTAATTTAATAAAAATTACGCTAATTATTGTCTCTGAGTGTGACTGAAATGCTTTGATTTTGCTCTTTAAGTTCTTAATAAGTATTGACACACTATGTCGTACCAGGCTCGGATTTCTCAAGAGCAACCGTTAATTAACTATGAAAAATAATAATTAAAAATTAATATTAATTAAAATATCTGTCATATACATATTATAATTGGTTTTTAAATAGACATTCATATTATGCATATTTATATTTTATTTCAGTAGAGGTCATTAATCAATTTTAAAATTATATATGTATATATGTTTATATCATAGCCGCATTATTTGTTCATACTTTTAATTCTTGGCTCTGGTAACTCAGGCTAAGCGCGGCATTGACTCCCGCCACTCACCACGCAATTCCTCAAAAATTCCACGGAAAGTGGGGAACGCCGTGTCTTAACACTAGGTCCCATCTGCCTACCCAGGTGTATGCGGGATACGGCGTGAAGCTAAAAAAAATATTGTAATAATATTCTCCTTCACATTTAAAGAGACTACGTTTTGAGATGAACTTATATCGTTTTCACAAAAAAAAAACTTTCCAAGTATAATTAAGTATAGTATATTAAGTAGCTTATCAATTGGACCAGTCTTCATCCCCGGTGCCGGTTCGTGACGTCACTCGCTAACCGGCCGCTTCCTGAGCTAAATTGGCCCGCTAATCGATTACAAGCCAATTCAATACTAGCGAGTAGCGGGTAGCGACAGGTGAACGCTACCCCTAAATAATTGTATGAAACGATTGGGGTCGATCACCTTTGATTATATTTTTATTACTGCACTTCTAAACGGAGGCTTTTGGAATTTAATAGGTATTTATTTTATGCTGATATAAGTTCTAATATAAGCAACAATAATAAAATAAAATATTAAAATCGATTTATAATAAGTCAATAAATGTTGCATCACTATAACAACGAATGGCCTTGTAAACTCCGTATATTTAACATTCAGTCAAAACGCCACGGTAGCATCACTGTCTAAAATTATATTTTCCTTACTATAGAATAATTTAAAATTTAATTAACGCCAAAACTACTATTTTTACAATGTAACGGATAACATCTTTAAATAAGCAAGAACCGATTCTGTATATTTTAGTAACAATGGCCGCCCGATTTGATTTAATCGTATATTTGTGTGACCAAGCGTAACCTACGAACTATAAACCAGAACATTAGGTGATATTTACGTAAATAATTTATACAATATTAGACTACTTCGAAAGTTTTCTTTGAGATTTTTCAAAGTGGATGATATTCCTGTAAAAAATATTTTTAATATATTGTGACGTTCTCAGCATGTACCTAATGTCTCGAAAATTGGACGCTTCACACGAAAATATATCATAATGGAATGGAGATGACCAAAATGAGAATTCAGTTTTTTTTTGTAATAAAAAACAAAAAAATATATATTTTGCTCGGTTTTACGTATTTTATTAATATATATGTACATATATAATATACATATAATATATATAATTAAAAAATATAACAACTTAATTTAACTATCTTATCACCTCATTTGCTTTTAAATTAAATAGATTATATGTACATGTTCTGGTAATTAAAAAATGACGTAAAATGTATAAAAAACGCGACTTTTACACTGAGAATGCAATGCTTATCAAATGTAATTATCTAATTTATTAAGGCTCTATATAAATTTAATGAAGTGCCCTACTTTAGATAAATTCAAATATAGCGTTTGTTGTACTTATTTTATAATTATTTATAAAATATGTAAGTTTAACAATATGCAAGTCAGAATTACTAAAGATTGACATCGGACAAGGACAATTATTGGTCTTTTTCAGAAAAATAAATGGACTTTTTAGCTTTACATTTTATATCATAGGAATAGGAATAACGCAGCAAAGGTAAAAATAGTGTCACTGTGTACTTTTTCTACTTCTCTATACGCCCGAATTAGAAGCACAGCGCAGCGTTGAGCTCCGGAATATCTCACGGAACCCTTAATTTCGACGGGTAACTAGACAAACTAAAATAGATAAGCCTCCTCTGTGCTGATTATTAAGAAAGGAAAAAAAGAATAACTTAGTTTCAGTAATTATTGCAATTACGAATAAAATTTAAAATTCATTGCAAGTACTATTATTATAATCAGATATTGTTTCTTTATAAAAAAAAAAACAAACAATTTGAATATTGTAATGATAAGTTATCAATACTCACGCTATGGTTCCCATTTTAAAGGCAAAGTCGGAGTACCAAAAAAATATTAACTTATAATCTTAAGACTACGTAATTTCAGTTTTTTTTCTATTAATATATATAATCATCAGAAGGTATGTCGTGGCACAAACGTGTGACTGTAAACGCGACAGGTTGTGGTTTCGATTCCCATTCGAGAAAATGAAACAGTTAATATTTTAATTTATATACGGTGGTGTTGAGGCAAAGATGTCGAGATCCACCAATCAAGACACAATGCCTCCAGAATTCGGCGGAAAGTAGGTAGCGGAGTGTCTTAACACTACCCCCTCTGCCTACTCTGCAAACTTTTGCCGTGTGATCCCGGCCTAGAATAGGATCATCCTGGTACTGGTGGTGTCGTAGGAGGCGACTAAAGTACGTGTGGTAGAGTCACGTCGCCAGCAATGGCAACACGCCTGGGCAGACTCGACCGGATCATTACCACCCCCGGCATTTAAAACCGGCGTGAAGTAGTGGCTTTATGCCACTGCGTTTCGCATCAGGTAATGCCGGGCCCCGGCGCCCAACCCACCTTAAAGGCCGGCAACGCACCTGTAGCTCCTCTGGGGTTGCACGGGGCCGTGGGCGGCGGTAATCACTTACCATCAGGTAACCCGCACGCTCGTTTGCCGTGTCTTTTCCATAAAAAAAAAAAAAAAAAAAAAAAAAAGAAAAAAAAGAAAAAATTAACATTCGTATTTCTGTCTTATCTTTTTGTGGATGGATGCATAGTAAATAAAAATCTTTCTTTTCTCTCGTAACAATTTTTGTGATACCTACTTTATGGTAAAGAAACGTGTGATACCATCACACGTTTCTTTTATTACGAGCAGTGCTAGCAGACATAAATTTTTATAAAGACACTAGTCTCCACTTTCTGCTGGAATTTAAGACACTGCGTATTAAATAACCGGAACATAACGCCGCTGTTAGTTTTACAAGAGCGGATAAAATAAAAATAATTCAATACTTTGAATATTTGTAGCTAAAATAATCCACTTGTTTTTTACTGAAACTCAAAACTGTATTTTTCACTTAATTTAGTCATATAATATCGAATATCGCATGTACACATCACTCATTTAGTGCAACAATGACCTAATTGCATTTTTCCTTAAAACCACCAGGTAAATATGTATTTACATATACGCGGAAAGGTTATTTAGAAACCATATGAATCTATCTAATGAAATAAAATAAATAATCAGCTCTACGCTGTATCCCGCATATAGCAGGCAGGGAGAACTTAGTGTTAAGACACTCAGTTCCCCACTTACCCCCGAAATCTGGAGGCATTGCGTGTTGAGTGGCGGAACTCAACGCCGCGCTTTGCCTCGACACCAGAGCAAAGCAATGCAAATATAAATGTGAATAAATATTTCATTTCCTCCAGTGGGGATCGAACCCGCAACCAGTCACGTTTACAACCACACCCTGCGCCCCTGCGCCACGACTGGCATCCATTGTACGCTGGCCTGCTTGCATTTTTTTGTAATATCTAATGAAATATCACAAAAAATGCTAATACGTCATGATTGCACCAAATGAGGAACATAAAAACCCGTTTAGTCATATAAAAAAAAACCTTTTGCTAAAAAATAATAGAGAAAGTTCATAAAAAAAGTTAATTGACCAACCTATTAAAGATATTAATACTAAATTATGCAAAAGAGGAGCTAGCCCGCATACATACAACGAGTAATGGCACATACATACATGCATGTAATTAAAACAGTGTTCAACGGGCCCAGGAACGATTCTCACTTGCACTTGCACTTGCACTCGCACTCGCAGGCAGGTGCATCCTGTGGGCAAATTATTATTTTTTCGTTACCTATCGACATTTTTGCCTTGCATCACCATAATACTATCGCTGAATCTACATAATTATATTATTTTATGACAGCGGAGTATTTATGTGTACAATGGTTATGTTTTTAATTATTTTTAACAATTTTTTACAGTTACATTTGACGCTGTTATAGCGCAAGTGGACAGCGTTAACGCGGCAATTGGGGGTTCGATTTCTATTTGGGATTTTTTTTTGTTATTGGAAAATAACAAGAAAAGGATATTTGGTAACAAGACAAGTTCAGCTCCACCACTTGATACCTCGAAAATTAGGCAGAAAGTGTGGAACGGAGTGTCTTAACATTAAGTCCCCATTGCCTACTCTGCTAAATGGGGGAATCTAGATAAAACACACATTCAAGAAAAGAAAATATTATATGGATTAAAAAAGTTCGATTCCAGCTACCTAATTTTTTTATACGTTTCTAAATATTTTCTTTTACTTTTCTTCAAGCAATTGAAGAAAAGTAAAAGAAACTACAGGTATACTAATACATACGTAGGATATACCTATATGTCCTCTTATCCATATTTATTGGTAAATAAAAATCGGAACTCCATAAAATTTTACAAACATAGTTATATAAGCAAAAAATGTATATTTATGTTGATATTACAGACATCGCCATACAAAAACATCCATTCCCATGATTCCATTACCGTATGTACGTATAAGGCTAAATGCAACTGGTATAAATAACATTTTACCACATAATTCATTTCAATAACAAAAATGGGAATCCTGCTAAGTGATCATGTTGTTATAAAAAGTTTAACACATTCATATGAATTTTATCAATATAAAAATTGTTTATATCGTCTATAAACGTTATGGTTTCGATTCCCATTCGAGGACAAGACATATTCCATATTTTCGTTTTCTCGCTCTGGTAAAAATTGTCACTCAACACGCAATACCTCTTGAATGTGGCGGAAATTAAGAAACGGAAGTGTCTCAATGTGAACGAAGTAGTTTTACGTTAGGTTCCCAGGTACCTACCTATATAAATTAGTAAAAAAGAAATCTCGCCTTTATCTCAAACATATCTTTTCTGTAAAGTTTTCTATTAAATTTTACAGCTTTAATATATTATTTTCTACAAATACACTTTCACACATTTGTATACACCCAGATAATTAACTAAATAAACCTGAGATCTGGTTTTGTGTTTTCCTCAAATTAAATAAATTGTGCAGCCCAATTTTGCCAATAGGTTCTGCCACATGAAAGAAACATCTCTAAAAATGAAATATTAGGTGAAAATTTGTAGGTTTCCGCCTTCCCTCGAAATACAATATAGAGAAAATAAATGTGATTTACTTTAATTTGACAACGGTTTAATTATCGAATTGAAATCAGGTATCTATTCTATACTTAAAAAAATAATACCTTATAAAATACACTCGCAATATATTCATAATAAATTTAATAATAGAATCAACTATAAAAATAAAGCATTCTTATGACTATAATTAAAAACACATTATAAAATCAAAATGGAAAGTATAATTAGAAATTATTAAAAACAAATTCTAGTATAACGTAATACAATCGCGTATTATGCAGATGCCCGAGTAAAACGTGGGCAATAAATAAAAATCGCATGCCGCCAAAGCGTTATAATAACGTAATATTTTTAGCACTTGCACAGAACACGCTAGTTGCGTACTAGTATTTTATGTTGTTTTTAACAAAGTATGAAATGCAGTGTTAATATTTTGCATCTGAAAAATTGCAATGTATGCTTTTAATTGGTTTTTGTAAGATAACTCTGAATTATGGGGTGGATTAAATAAATCAGCTTCACGCTGTATCCCGCACAGTGCAGGGTAGGCAGAGGGAACGTAGTGAAAGACTCTCCGTTCCCCACTTTCTGCCGCATTCCGGAGGCATTGCGTGTTAAGTGGCAGAACTCAACGCCGCGCTTTGCCTCGACACCAGAGCGAAGAAATGGAAATATAAATTTAAGTAAATATTTCATTTCTTCGAGTGGGGATCGAACCCACAACCAGTCGGTTTACAGTCACACTCTGTGCCACTGCGCCACGACCGGCCTCTATGGGATTATTTGAAAATTATTCTTGTTTAGATAAAACTAATAATCGGGACTTTTTGAAATTATACTTACAGTTATGGATTTGGTGTAATACACCAATATATCCAGAAAAATGTTTCGACCTAAAAGTGATAATTCTAAAAATAGTACTTATGTAATTCAAAACAAAGTAAGCAATTAGATTATAGTCAAAATGACAAGCCAAATATCCAAAATGAGACCTAGAAGGTATCTTAACAATCCACCTTCACTCACTCACTTATGTTAAAAAATTCAAAACATTCTAAATATGCAAAGAAAATTTAAAACAAGCTTCGATGTAAACAAATCTTGGCTCCAAATAAAGTGCAGATAACTTTACAAATGACCGATGTTCCAGGAATTTAAAGTGGATTTATTGTGTTATACGAAATATACCCTCTGTTTATAATAATAGGGTTGATTTTTGTTTGAAATTTGCCGATATTTCTATAGGGTGACATAGAAATAAAAGGATTTAGAAGTGAGACTTATCACGGGGCCCCATTAGGGCGCACGCGCGGCCCCACAAGCGAAGGGATAAATAAACATGAGACAAAACTGACTCTTACGATATAGGTTTTGTAAATATTGACCATTAATTATAAGATAGTATCAATTTTCAATTTCGTAATATGATGACTTCTATTCGTTTTGCTAGTTATTTGTTTAGAGTTCACATTAAAATTGTTTAGACTTCTTAAATTTTCTAAGATCTTTCTTAAATCTTATACCTAAGTAGATTTACTAATATTGCCAGGGTATGTCTGTTAGAAGGTAATAATCTTAGATCCAAAACCAGTACCCACTTGAAAATATCATAATATTATTTTTTTCTTTATTTTCACACAGAACAAAAAAAAAATATATATTTCATAGTAGAATAATACAAATATCCTTGACTGTATTGAATGTCACTGACAATTATCACAAAACTCTAAAAAAAACTCAGTATTTGTATGGATCCTCATAAAAATAATGTCTCTCGGCCGCCTTGCGACGACTCCTGTCCTGTCCGCTGATAAGAAACGGAATTGGAATCACTTAGTTCTCCAAATACCTTAAATATTTTGTTACGCTTAATGAAGATAACACAGAGCAATGAATTATATGAGTCACGTCATAGACGAGGTCGGAAGTTTTGAATTCTTGGGATATCGATTTTGTATATTTTACTCGTACCTAAACATTTTTGGGACTGTCTCGTTGTAAACGTGAAAGTGGTTGCGGGCTCGATTTCTACACTGAGTGAATTATTTCTATTTCCTCTCTTTGGTGAAAGCATGGCGTTGAGTTCCGTCACTCGAAACGCAATGTCTTGAAAATTTGGGGTGTCTTAAAACGAGTTTTTCTGTCTAACAAAACATATGTTGGATACCAGCGTAAGGCTAAACATTTTTTGGCCTTTATGGATATGTCGTAGCGGAAGGGGAAATCAACTCCTTATACGTTCTGTATTGTAAGTGGAAATTGCTGTATTCTTTAACTAAGACATTCTTTGTATGAAATCCAAAATACATACCTATATACAATTGTACTTACAACGATAGATCTAATCTAAACATATAATAGTGTAGTGTAGTAAGCACACAGTCGTAGCGCAGGAGCACAAAGTGTGACTGTGAAAGCGGCTGGTTGTGGGTTCGATCCTCAATCGAGGAAATTACGTATTTATTTAAATTTACATTTCCATTTCCTCGCTCTGGTTTCAAGACAAAGCGTTGAGTTCCGTCACTCAACACGCAATGCCTGCAGAATTCGGCAGAAAGTGGGGAACGGAGTGTCTTAACACTAGGTTCCCTCTGCCTACCCAGTTGTGTGCGGGATACAGCGTGAAGCTGATTTCATAAAAACATCATTATCTACGGAAAAAGTACTTGTATTATGTAAATCCCCGAATCGGTTACTAAACGGAAAACAGAACTCTAGGAAAATTACTTTTAATATTCGTTTTTATAAGTACATATCATGTTTATTAAAATGCGTTTTTTAAATTTGCTCTGTTAAATGAGATGAAACAGTTCATTGACATGAGCGTCATGTAAAAATATATCATTTGGTCTGCCCTTTTCATTATTAATAAATAATATCTGAGCAATGTTGCAAAAATTCGGCGGAAAGATGGGTACAGAGTGTCTTATCACTAGGTTTCCCTATGGCTACCCTGCTATAGGGTCAACTATCATAACGAAGAATATTTTCAAATTCATATTTAAGTTCTAAACAAACAATTAATTTTAAGATACGTCCTTGTAAATGCCTTTAGGGCGCAATTCACACTTGCCTCACTAATAAGATAATGATAGGTTCAATTCCCAAAAAGGATATTATTTATATTAGATATGTTACAGGGTCAGCCACCAGTTTCATAATTCATGTTTTCTGCTTTACTTAAAACATTTGTTTATGAATATTAACTTTTTTTTTACTTTTTGACTAAATATGTATATATTTATCAATTTAATTGTATCTTAACGTCTTCTCATAGAAATCAGAATATCTTTGTATATATCATTGCTCTTAGTATTAATATGATTTTTTAAGATAATTATATTCTATAAAAAACATATACAATAATACCGAAAAAATATATTATTCACTAACAATAAAACATATATACTTTGAGGCCAGTCGTGGCGCAGGGGCACAAAATATAACTGTAAAACCGACTGGTTGTGGGTTCGATTCCCACTCGAAGAGATGAAATATTTACTTAAATTTTTATTTTCATTTCTTCGCTCTGGTGTTGAGGCAAAGTGCGGCGTTGATTTCTGCCACTCAACACGCAAGGCCTCTAGAATTCGGCAGAAAGTAGGGACGGAGTGTCTCTACACTAGGTTCCTGCTACCTACCCTGCCGTATGCGAGATACAGCATGAAGCTAAAAAAAAACAATAAGCCATCACTCAATCGACCCGAAGAATGAAATATTTAATATTTTTTTCCTTATTCTAATAATCCCACACAATTATAGTATAATTGAGTTACTAACATTAGTTATTGGCCATGACATGTTTTGCTTTGACTATGCAGACTTTTAATTTGAATCGTGCAAATACAGTTTATGACAATCTAAGGCTTCGCGTTATATAATTAGCACAAAAATTTACATTTTTTATAACATTTTTATATTGGTAATCTTTTGTGATCATTTTTAACATTCTTTTTCTTAATAAATATTTTAGTTTCTCAAATAAAAATATTTATATGATATTAAAAATATTGAAAAAATGTATTCTCTCTTGTCAAACGATAATTCTTAGTAATTATCTTTAGGTAGCGGAAATTTGTAAAAATGTCCCTACAGAGATGCTAACAATATAAGTTGTAACAAGCGTATAAGAATTTCGACGTAGCTTAGCGAGAACGTATGGCTTAGTTGGTCAGAGCGCTTGAAGCGGCGAGGCGCGGGTTCAAATCCCACTACCTTAACATTTTTATATGTTTTCTTAATAAGTACTTTTGTGATCATTCCTCAGACTACAAAATATAGTCTTAAATGTTTACATAAAAAAATAAAAGCGCATGTTTTTTTATTTATTTACCTGTCGTGTCAAGTCATTCTATAAAAATGATTATATTATAATACTTTCACTATATACAAATATCTATATAGAGTATATATAGATAAAATTATATACTTACACTTTACACAACATAATATTTCGCACTGTCCCCTATGGGTATAGCGGGTAAATCAGAAGGGAAAAAAGCAGTTAAGACACTTCATTCCCCGTATTTGCTCAATTTTCGACACATTGCGTTGTGGATAGCGGAACTCAACGCTGTGCTTTATGTTTTACTGGAGCAAGGATATGAAAACTTAATAGCCCGAGTGGGAATCACAGCGTTTACAGTTAGAGGCTGTGCTTGTATTGCCATGTATTGTATTGTACAGCCGTTTCTAAGATTAACGTAAACAGACGAAACTGACATAAAAATGTTCTCAGTCTTGTTACATTAATAAAGGCCCACAATAATATTTTTGATACATCTCTCTTCCATGTAGAGACAATGAGAAAATGAAATCCGTTACGATTTTATTATACCTGAAGAAATTTTAAGAAAATAATTTTAAATGTATTATACTTTGGTTAAGTCATTTGTATTTTCAATAGTACCTACCCTAATAACTTCCAAAAATATATATAAAATGTTCTTCCTGTATCAAAAGCATGAAATATACGTAATTTATCCTTTACAAATTCGTTATAATTTTGCCGAAATTCTAGATATTTATTATTTTATTATTAAACATAAATACATTGCACAACAATTATTATTATTAAACAATAAATATAAACTTAAATATAAAACATAATTAACTGTACATTATAATTAATTAATTCTATTAATTAGTTTTATGTAAAATATGTTGTTTCCTTGTGCTTATTACAATTTCGTATTTAAAAAAACCCAACCATTACCAGGAAAATGCACTTTAGAATGGATCATAAGTCATGTAGTGCAATGTATTAGTCCAAATTATTTTCTTTTTACATAGTTTTATGTCATTTTTTATTATTTTCCGAATAAAAATAAAATCATGCTATTGTTTTATTTAAAAAAAACAGCTTCACGCTGTATCCCGCACACAGCAGGGTAGGCAAATGGGATCTAGTGCCTATATACTCCGTTCCCCATTTTATCGCTGAATTCTGGCAGCGAAAAAATGGGGAACGGAGTACCGCGGAACTCAACCTCGCCATTTGCCTCGACACCAGAGCGAAGAAAACGGAATTATAGGTACATTTAAATAAATATTTCATTTCCTCGGGTGATCGAATCTACAACCAGTTAATTTTATAGTCACACTTTGTGCCCCTGCGTCACGACTGGCCTCTCATTAAAAAAAAGTCAATATAATATCGTTCCAATAAATAGTGAAATGTGTTTCTTTTATCATCCACCATTTATCGTTTTTAATATTATTATTAGATTTTATTTTTATTTAGTCAATTAGAAAATATCTACAGTTTTCATTGCGTTTTGAGCGGCGGAGCTCACCTCCACCGCGCTTTATATTGGTACCGCGATTACAATCAGAACTATACAACAGTCCCACTTTCATAAATAATAAATAAAAAGAACATATTTTATGATTACAATGACGGAAAATATTATAGTTATGTTATTAAATTTGCTTGTTTTACCTCTTATTTAAAAAAATATCGCTCTAGATTACTTTGTATTTTAATGTTTCATTGATATGTATATAATTCTTGCATTTGAACTTTGAAAAAATCTAATATATATTTTTTATTATGCGAGACGTAAAAAGGAAATTACATAAACCTATGACAGCCATTACAGTTTTATATAAGAGGATGTCAGCAATTACTGTGTAAATAACTATTAACTTTGGTATAAAAACGCTTTGATTACTTTAAATGAACTTAATAAAGTCGTGGTTATAAATTTTATGTTATGACATTTTTTTTTCTTGATACCTACTAGGTAGTTACTTTATACAGATGTTAGTAAATATTTAAGTCTTCAGTCTGTAGTAGGTACCTAATATGGATATATATATATATATATATATATATATATATATATATATATATATATATATATATATATATATATATATATATATATATATATATATATATATATATATATATATAGTATAAAAAATTGTTTGCGCTTTCGTTTTTTAGATTAAGTTTCCAATCGTTTGTGTGTTTTGATCAAAAAGCAAATGAGTTAAGGTTTTAACTTTATTTGAATACCAGGCTACAGTTTTACAGATTCATTCGTAAAAGTAATCGTTTTTATATTTAGTAATCACAGCTTTATTACATTATTTTAATTATTCAAATAAAGCCTCCTATTAACGACAGCATTAATTATGACATACACATTTTGACATAACACATATTACGAAGTAAACCAACACGCTCAAAAACACCCCACAAATTGACAGACAAGATGCATCATTACGAGATAAGGAAAAAAATATTAAAACAAACAACTTGAGGTAATTCGCTAGCTAATGACATTCCTTATCTATCTAATTAAAATACGATTTGGCACGAACATGACATGGCTCTTATTATTGTCACTTTGCTTTGATCTCTATCAGTTAAATGTGATGTTTCTAGGAAACTTTTCTATGTAACAATTAGAATCAAGTACAACGTGTGTCGAGGTCAAAAAAAAACAGTTTCACGCTGTATCCCGCACACAGCAGGGTAGGCAGAGGGAACCAAGTTTTAAGACACTCTGTTCCCCACTTTCTGCCGAATTCTGGAGGCATTGCATGTTGAGTGGCAGAACTCAACGCCGCACTTAACTTTGACACCAGAGTGAAGAAATGGAAATATAAATTTAAGTAAATATTTCATCTCATCGAGTGGGGATCGAACCCACAACCAGTCGTTTTTACAGTCACACTTCTGTCGCTGCGCCACGACAATATCACGATTTTAGTTATGAAGACATTTTTTTCTTCTGATTTACACCTTATGGAGAATGTTGTGATGACACACCATTCTCAGCTTTGCCTTCAATTTCGAAACATTGGGTGTCAACTTTGAATACTATTTCGACAGTAAACACATAAAATTATGTTGTATAACTTATTAAAACGATAAGAACCAATATGTAATAACAACATATATAAATAATAATATGAGCTCTTATAGTAATAGTCCTGTGGGCGGACAACTCTACATTACTCTATTTCACGTCATTGGTATCTTATAGTGCAATGTGTATAAAAACCTGGAAACCAGGGAACCTTTCTCTATTTTTTTCTGTTATTTTAAGACTCTACGGGATGAGAACGTGTCATAATTGCAAATTATCTCATTTCCCTTGAGGAAAGTTAATGTTTGTTTTTATCCTCAATAAGGCTAAGTAAAGTAACATGTTGCTATGGTTGTAATATCTCGAGAACTACGAGGTTGAAAGTGACTAATTAATTTTTGTGTCGGATATACCATTTAACGATGACGATTACAGGGTTTAGGCCACATCACGTTATTCCATTTTTGACCACGTGGGCGACACCGCATGTAAAAGCTAGTAGGTACATATAAATTAAATTTCAATTTTGACAAGTACACCTCTTTTTTACGATTCCACGTTCAAAGTAGTAATTTGAACGAATGTCTCTCCCTACATTATAATTTACGATGTCACGATAATGAGCCAACCCTTTCTAATTCGACAGTGAGTGTAGTGAACGTATAATAAAAATCAATTTGGTGTAATCCTCTAAAGACATTAATCACACATCCTAACGTCCCCTGTTTTACCCTTTTGGTATAATTTTTTTTTTGTTGGTAAATTGGTTGTGACAGACTTCGTAACGGAAATGAATATTCAGCTATGACACTTGGAGGTTCCTGAAATTGGTGATATTAAATGAGTTTTTGGTACATTATTGATTATAGTGCTGATTTAATATTACGATGTAGAGTATTTGGGATGTTTTTGTTGAGCGATATTTGGAGATTCGAATGTTATGTAATCCCCCTAGGATTTATATTTAAAGTATGGAAAGGAAGTAGATTTTCATTTTATACAGTATTATTAGTCGCCCGTAGCATTGTTTACGTGGAATATAAGATGTAAAATAGAAAATCTCGTTTGTTACCCCATAAAGCATTTCGATAAATCTTCTTAGTACTTTCCTATACTCCCTAACCTACTTACTTGCTACATTTCATCTTTTTAAGTCAATTAATTTCGTTCGTTCATTGCCTTTCAATCAGTCTGTAACGAAATGGCTTCATACATACATTGAGATATACGCAAGGCGATAAAATTAAAATATAAATTGGAAGTAGAAACGAGAAAAAAATTAAATGGTAACAATTTACAAACAGAAATATAAATGGACAACAAAAAAACGTAAAAAATGAAATAATTAATTTTAAATGCTCAAACCTCCATAATAAAATATTATAGCGCAAGTAAAAGTATAATTAGGTAGCTAATTACACATTTTATACACACTCTCGCTTCAATCGAGAATAGCAAAAAAATATATATGAACAGGTCCGATTTCGTTATCCATAATTCAAGTGGCCGCGTCTCAAGAGAACCGAACGCGAATTATATTGACCAGCGACATGTGTGGCGGACCGATACTGTATTGTTACTTATAGTTAATTTATTTGATTATTATACGTTTCTTGTTGTTTATGACGTAATTGAGGAAACAATAAATACTTGGAACGAAACCACGTTGTTTTTTTCTAATTTTTGAAATGTGTAGTTCTTAAAACCTACCTCTTAGTTCTTAAAATCTACCTGCTTAGCTGCATCACCCTTTTTTCCCACATGACAGAATAGGCAGAAGGAACCTAGACGCTCGTTTCCCCACAAAATTTCCCTAAATTTAAAAAAAATGTGCGTGTTAAAAGCGAAAATAAGCGAAACCAACTAGGTATATTTTCACCGTACGCTTCGGTCTATGTAGAAGTGTGCATCCACAACAGACATTGTATCAACAATCTAACAAGAATCGAACCCGTCCCCTCCATTAACACTTGCACCACCGACCTCAACACACGTTTTTGCTCCCACCAAAACCCACGAATAATTATTCAAAGCCACACACGCTGCGGTAAATGACTTTTTTTCGCCGCTACCTGCCAAATTGGCCGGGACTAGTGTAGCCGGGGTATTAAAAGTACATTAGACAGCCGTAACCGTTGACGATTAGCATCTACGCTTCTGTATAGTAATTTGACACTAGCGAGTTGAGACTTTGATGGAATTGTCACTAGATTAATGTAGGTATTATGTTGGAAAAAAGGCTTAACTTAAATTTTCTAATTTTGAGGGTTTTTTTCTCTTGTTTTGGTGTTATAATTTTGCGTGTTATGCTGCTTTATTATATATGATTGTATTGGGACTTAACCAGTTGATATTCTTATTATGATATATTCATTCTATAGATATTTCGTTGGAAAAATAAGTAAGTATATTAAATATATAATATATTAGCGGCCCACTCACGCATACCACCTTTAATTATTTTATTATGCTGCATTTTCATATAAGTTATATATCCAATCCTTTTTCAAGTGCAATCACTACGTGACTGCTTGACAGGACGAAATCGGTAGCAAAGGCGCTACTTGCGGGACTCGAGCCTATAGTTGCGGCTGTAAACAACGCTTTTAGCGTTTAATTTTACATTTTCTCGAAAAGTATACGTCCAATTTATATGCTTTAAAAGCCAAAGCTTAGCTTCATGAAATTTCCTTGATGATGGAATAACTTTCGCTCTTAAATTTCAATACATTTTTCAAATAAAAAACGTCGAAATATCACCTTGCAACTTTAAAATTATTTTTGGTACAAAATGTCTTATTGTAAATAATTTATAAGAGATAGATATATAGGGTGACTAGTATAGACTACAATCTTTTGCAGTTCGATAGTCTATCTAGATTTAACCAGAGAATATATTAATGTATTGCGTAAGTGTTTGCCTTGGTTATATACAGGTTGACGGCGTTGGTTTCCAAAAACCCTGGACACAATACCTCAAAAATAATGAAGTGGAAAACGTAATTATATGTTAATAGACTCTTTTTGCCTTTATTATAAAACTTTAGAGATAATCTCATATGTATTCACGCTAATAAAGCAAACCTCATAAAGCAAAACAAATGGCAGTCTATAATATAAGCAACTCTACAGTAAGTTTATTTTAAATATATAGACTAATAAATTCAAATTCAAATTCTAAATATACTTTATTCAAATAGATTCTTATAGGCACTTTTGAATCGTCGAATGAACATTAAAAAAAAAAAGCTACCACCGGTGGACCGTTAGGTCTCAAAAAGATTTTTAGATAGGAAAACTTAGAAACAATATATTCACGCTGTATCCCGCAACCAGCAGGGTAGGCAGAGGGGTCCTAGTGTTAAGACACTCCGTTCTCCACTTTCTGCCGAATTCTGGAGGCATTGCGTGTTGAGTGCCAGAAATGAAAATATAAATTTAAGTAAATATTTCATCTCCTCGAGTGGGGATCGAACCCACAACCAGTCGGTTTTACAGTCCCACTTTGTGCCCCTGCGCCACGACTGGCCTCTTATTGACTTACAACTTAGAAATAAAACATCTGTATCCTATTCTAATTTTATATATATCGATATTCTTAAGTAATTTGCCCCGCATGTGTCGGTCACTTTAAGTATGAGGGTATATTAATTTAATTAAATATTGAAAGTGATCAATTAGTGAATTTCTATATTTATTAGCAATATATTTAACCACGTACATTATAACGAAGCAAAGCGCGCCGTTAAGCACACAACATACAATGCCTCAAGATTTCAACACCGGAAGGGTCTTAGCTCTGGTTTCCCCACTTCCACTTCTCTACCCTGCTATGGGGGAAAAACGTGAACCTAAAACAAGATATTTTTGTCACTTATATTTTTTACTCCTTGAAGAAAACTTACAAGCATATCTTTTTCTTGTTTTTTTTGGTAATATTTGAGCATATATCTTGTATCTATTAGCCTAGCAATCAAATCACAGTTGTTCATAGAAAATTGAACCTGTAAACCTCATCACATAGTTCAAATCGATCACGAGATCACGAAACTTAACTAACCATTTAAAAACCATTAAATATTGCGAAAATACAAACTTAACATAGTGTTTTAGCCAGTTAGACAACACAATTAACAATCTGTCGTGTATTCTTATCTATGCTTTTAAGTTAATAAGTCCTGATTAGATCCCGCCCAGTTTTAAACGTGTACTGCTAATATACTGTATACGGTATACCTACTCAATTTTTGTTATACCTATAATTTTTGGCGTATTATTCTTATTAATTTTTTTATGAAAAGACTCAAGAATTTAGATTTGTATATAAAATATCAGTTGAGAGATATACTCGCAGTATTATAAACTCTACTAAAAGATATTTATAGTTAATACAGTATTTACTCGTAAAGACAGACCGAAATATAATAAATATTGCATAAATGTATTAATTTATCATCTTGATGATGCAAACAACTTATTTTTTTACTTTTTAAAGTCGAAACGAAACATTATTTCTAAAACTAATAACTTTTCAATTTCTATTTTATTTAGTCCAGGTTTGCTCAGGTTTTTAAATACGAAAAATTCTGTATAATAAAAACAAAATGTACAGAAAACTACTTAACACTTAACAAAATACGCAACTTAATAAAAACAACAAAAGTACCAATGGAATCACAAAGTACTCTGTTAAGAACAAATTGAGCGATAGTTAAAAATGGCAGATATAGTCTGACGAAAGACTTTACATTTTAATGTAAAATAATTTATTATAGCAGCTTATTTTTATATTTTAAATTAGATTTTTACAATATTTGTGGCTTATTTGTGATTTTTTTATTATGTATTTTTATTTTCACTTCACATTTTATAAAATTGTACATTGTACACGTGCAGTTTTATATAATTATGAAAATCATTTCATTATCGATGAAATCAATAAATTTAAATCAAAATTATTATTAGTTAATAAATTTTATATAACCTCTTTCAATAGTATTATTTACATGCATAAATCTACAGATATTTTTTTGCTTAATATACTATACTAATCGTGACCTACAGAATAACCAATTTTTGATTTGTTTTATCCATTGCCTTCGTGAACAGGATGTAATAAAAGTTGCTCCTTTTATATTAGACTAACGCTAAACCGCGGTTTCGGCTGCATTGTCAAGTGGAAATAAATAATAATAATAATAAGCACGCAACACATTTTTGTTACATTTTTATATTATGGCCCCACTTCTGTAATATACTCATATAGGTATAAGGTCCCAGTATACTGTAACTCTATAGTTTTATAATTTTTATATAGCCTTTGATGTATAGACTATATAACAAAAAATATTTTTAGAACTCGAACTAGTATCCTGGTATTAACGCATTCTAACAAATTTTTATAATATTAATATTGAGAGCACATATGGGCAAACTTTTCACTGCCCTAAACTGATTAGCTTTAACTTAAAATGATATATGATCTATATATAATTACAGAAAAAATACGTTACATTGCTTGTTAAAACACCATTCCAATACCAATTTATAGTTTATCAGATCAATCATGTAAAATAAAGCAATCCAAAATATTCCAATCGTATTTACTATCAAATAGACTAACTGTCGATGTAATAATGACAATATCATTACAGCCACGTCAATAATATGATGAAGTAGGATTTCATTCGATCAAATTTCGGAGTAAATATTTTATTACTTTTTAGCTTAATGCTTTTACTGAACGTCAAGGTGAATAGAGGGAACCTAGTCTTAAGACACTCCTCTCGCAACTTTCGATCCACTTTTCAAGATACTGCTTACTTTGTGGCGAAACTTAATGTTGCGAAAAGAAAATAATTTAAAATAATCATGCCCCAAAATGAGTATCGAACCCACAACAGATTTATATTTCGATGCTGTCCTATTGCACGGAGACGGACTCATATCCTTATAACACGAAAATATGAAATATATAACATAATTACATGAAATTGGCGACTGCCTGAGTAATAATTAAGAAAGAATGACGAAAACTGATAAATATGTTGATATAGCTCTCTCTCACATATCGCAAAATGAAAATGAAGAAAAAAACACATAGGAAGTAAAGGAAATAAATATGAAATGAACAAAATAATAAATTCATCTCTCGAATTATTCTATATTTTAATAAAAATAATTAAAAAATCTACACACAAATTTTTTGTTACCAAAGTTAACGAACAAAAAAAAATTAAAGCAATTTGGTATATCTATCCTTAAATAGCCTTATTTTGAAAGTCGGTTATAATCGTCGATAATGGACAGTTCGGGCAAGCTCCGCGCTTATAGTAAGCGGTTACCTAACAAGTAAACTACTTTATGTAATCATGATTACTGAGTAAACCGTTTTAGTTACACACTGATCGGGGGTCATCTAGAGTAATGGTTGATTTTTATTTGTTGTAGACCACAGGTTTTATTTTTATAAATTTGGAACATTTTTTTTTTATTATTTTAGGGCATAATGAATTTAATACAAGATTGGTTTAATCAATCTCAGATCTTGAGATGTATGTTGTTGATCTCCACTCGGGGGATGATTATTTTTCGTATATAAGTGAAGAAGAAAGTGGAGAACAGCATCAGTATCTTAAAACTAGGTTCCCTCTGCCTACCCCGCCATACTGAAAAGCGAAACCTGTCTTTAAATCTATTTATATTGAATTTTGTGCATTAGAATAGAAATTCAAAAAGCAATCACATCAAATGTTAAAATGACTAAATCCCAAAAATTAAAAGCAAATCATGGAAAGCCCAAAACAATTTTATTACAACACGACATAAAACAGTTCGAAAGTTTCAGATTAAACAAACTCAAACAGCACTTTCGTAGAAGTAGCCGTCGAGCTGTTGTAGGTAATGTAATTGACAATAATTTACCTCAACATTTGGCAAACCTTGGAGAACGGGTCTCGTAAGCCTCGTTATCAAGCCGTTACGTGTAATCGTGAATAAATCATTTTCTTCACGAAATACACCCATTTTGGGTATCGAAGTAAGTCATTAGGGTGTGATGTTTTTTCGTGTTTGTTGCTGGCTTATGACTTTATTAGTACTGGTTTTATAGTTGATGAATTGTAGTGAAAGCTCATTTGGTTTATTACTATGTATTTGGGTACTATCATATATAGCCACTTGATGTTTCCAAAAATACTTTTTTTCTAAAGTCACAATGTAAGCAGCGTAATTTGTGATTATTTGTATAGTGAAGCTTTCCAGATATACTTATGGCGAGAGGTCTTCTTAAAAAAATCCACATTTACTTAATTAATTTAAAGGGTGAATTGATCAAACTATATATATCAAAACTGACAAGTGATATATACATATCATTGTTTGTGTTCCTACACAGTAACGTGGAAATATCATCTTATATTTTACTAATATTTTAAGAGTTCAATTAATATAAATCTCATATTATTACTTTTAAAAAAATTAATATTTTTGTATATATATAATAGGTATGTATAAATTACACAAGTTTTCTTTCCAAAATATATTTTCATGCAACACACTCATAATACGACTATAATACCACTTCGCATATTATAAAGTTATTATACAAAGAGTAATTATACTGAAATTATATTTACATTAAAGGTTTGTTCAAACGCAATTTCTGATTCATCTACCACATCCGGCGCGAGCGCACAAAAACTGTGAATCTAGTTCAGGAGACTCCAAACGAGAGGCACGCGAGTTGATATTTTGATATTTTGATCAAATAGATTTTTTATTTGTATACAATATTAACAAAATTACTGTACAATATTACAATATAATTATTATTAGTATATTGCGTGAAGTTGAAAATGAAAACGGTTTTTTATTTTCAATTTTACTTCAATTTAATATTATTTATAAGACGTTTAAATAATATCTTAACTGATGTTTTATGCTCATATTTTGAAATACAAACAATTGTAATTCTTGATGTATATTGCAAATTACAAAAAATGCCAACGCTAGCCTTTTTCGACTTATTGAATTCAGTTAATCGTTTTACCAACTGGATCTGGATGACGAACAACATAATAAAATCTTCCTTTTATATATTCTACTTAAAACATCCATTGTGACAGGCGATACTACCTTAGAAAGAACGTTTTCTGAAACAAATAAAGCCTGGCAAACTCATAATAGACATAAATTGATACTACAGTATAGTAATTAATGACTAGGTTAAAATCAATTTAAGTAAGATACATTGTAAACAATAAATAATGCATCAATTTTACATTATATTTACGACTGCATTATGCTATTCATATAATAAAATAATATTAATTTGTCGGTTTCCTTTTCTGCAACTAAAGTGCAAATGGCCGATTGTGTTTGTCGTTGAATAAAACATAACTCAGGACATTACAATTAATTGAAATCGCTGTAAGTTTATTTATCAATTCAATACAACTTACGAGTCATTTTTTTTGTCAAAATTATTGCTGTTCTCGTATATTCATCAACAATTCCAACTGTTATCCTTATTTTAACTAGATCTTTTTTTGGTATGAATTAATATTTTTAATTAAAATATTAATTTCAATAAAAAACTCATACATTATTTTATTAACTAATCTTTCTTAGTCAGCTGCCTAAAATTATACTTGTTATTCAAAATAAACAGTTGACGGTACCTGTCCTGTCGATAGTTGGCTCGTGTTAGCACGACTTCCACGCCTCGCTCCACTGCACTTCGTCAATGGAAGACCATTTAAATTGACCACAGGCTATCTTTGTTTTTATATACAATTTTGCGTTTCAATTGGACTCGCAGTTCAACGAACCTAGTATATAAATACTGTTTCAATTCTCAATCGACATTCAATAGAATTCATTAATAACTAAACAATGGACAGTCATCTTACGAGGATATTGGGTGTAAAAAAGGCCGTCTCGCTCAAACCCCATGATCAAATTGATTTGATAGAAAATAGTAAAACTTCCAGCAAATCACCATAGCTTTACCGTTACACGAAATGATTGAATCATGGCAATTTCCAAGACAAAGATGTTCATCAGAAACAAAGCAGAACCGATTTGGGGATAATGGATTTATAGGGGTAAAAGATGTTGGCAATCGCTATGTTCTATGGGATCGGGGATATAACAATACGATATTAGATAGTATAATTTCATAGTCGATTCGTTAACAATATAGGGTGATGGCAAAAACTGTTTCTTTATTATTGGGCCTGTGATACGATCGGGCCAAATCGATTTAGCGTTGTACCGTGTCGTTTGTTTAGCGGAACGTTGGAAGTGAGAAAGACAGGGAGGGGAATGAGAGTGGTACACAAAAAATGTGTGCTGCCGCAACGTCATGCACCTGATCGATATAAACCATATTATAGTTTATTTAGTAATGCTTCAAGTATTTACTTCAAGTAGATTGAAGATTCTTCTTTTTAATAAGTTAAGGTTAATAATTGCTTTAGATTTATTTTTACATTTTTAAAGTGTTATGCCACCCATAAGAAAGAAAAATTCTTACGCGCTTTAGATTTGATAATATTTAACTTTTTATATCGTCACATATCTCTCACATTAGCCTAGACTCATCCTATTTTTATTATGAAATAAGATTAGTTATGAGAAGTGTAAATTATTATTTTTACTTAAAATCAATACTAGCGACAATGATATTATATGTATGATATATTTTGTAGTATTCAACTAAAAACCTTTGGCATATTAAAACAAATTATAATGACTACTATTCTATTCTATATATTTGTATGTATAATAGATATTAAATAGAATAGTATAGAACTAATGTAATCAAGGGAAATTAACAAAATGAATCATTTTAATGCAAAGCTGCATAATATAAGGGTTTGATGTTTATCGTTGTAATCGTTTCCAACCAATTTCATGTTGCATTGAAAATGCTACTTCTAATTTCTGTTTCTATGAATCAAATAGCGCCATTAGATATATATTGTAGACTGAAATTGTGTATAACAATAGAATAGTGTTAATCAAAGTAAAAAATATAAGCCCCAAAAGATAATAAACAAACCGGAAGAAAAATAAAATGTCCCAAAAAGCCAATTTTGACATCCGGACCACACTTTATTTCCACGTCAACACGTGTCATTTGCGAAACCGAATACGGCACCCAAGCATTCATTTCGAGAGCACACCTTTTTTTTGCAGAAATGCAAAATTAGGCTGTCTATGATTCACACCAAAAAACACAAAGCTACCGATGGCGCCTTGTTATTAGCGACTTCCGAAAGCGCCATATTTTTTCAACGTCTAGCGGATGGGCGTCAAAAGAACAACAAACTGACAAATTATGCCAACAACAAAAAAAAATACTATTTCGAAAGGATTTGATTATTTTTTAGCTCAATACATTTGTTACTGTGTACAGTACCTACCTGTTGTTAGAGAGTGACGTGCCTTAAAATTTAGCAATAATATTTATTTTATTTTATATGAATATTTGCGTACACTTGTTTATGCTCTTACTCTTTTTTAATTTAACCGTTACAGATAAAACGAATGTCATTCCATCAAACCCTAATGTTATTTTTGATAAATTGGACCACTTCGGGCCAGTTCGTGACTGTCATGATGTTGGGCTTAAATTGGGGGTCTAGACAAATTGAGTGTTCTCTGTCTGTCCTTCATACAAGTTAAACAAAGATTTACATCGACATTTGTTAAGTTATATTTATAAAATTTACAGAACGCTACATATTATAAACATAAGTTAATTGGATAAAATTCTATTTTAAAGAACGAATAACGTAATTCTTAATGTTACAATAAAATTGTTAAATGACTAATAAATCGGAAGTTAACTTGAAGTTAATTACAAAACTATTGGTCTCCTTTTCTAAATAAGACTTGATATTCATTAACCGCTCTCTCATAATTAATAGTTCTAAAGCAGTAATACCAGCTTTATCGTGATGATCAAAAGCACGACCACTATTAATTGAATACTGCAAATAATCAATCGGCACCCACAGGCAATTAGAATCCATTCGACAGAGACGAGTTCAACGGGATAATAATGTTAGCACATATTTATTTAATGATTAAATTAAAGAGGGCCAATTTTACACTACCGAGGAGGGGAAATATAAGCTTATAGCAGGCGGAGCCGGCTGAACTGGCAGGGTTCGGAGGCTATTGGCTGGCGTGCTTCAGGGGCGGAGTCTGGGTCCCATGTTTTATTGGAATTATGGATGATGCTCGATCGCCTCTAAAACCAGTTGTGAGCGCCGCAGCTTCGCGCCGGCTGCCTCTTCTTGTAATTAATTGATGTTTTCATTTATTAGCTTGTTTTGTAATTAGTTACATTTAAACTAAATGGATAAACTGTATTGAGCCGATTCATATGAAGCGGTCGTGCGAAGCGGTGAGTGTTCCTCGAGTAACGTTTATACTTCATTTAATATAATTGATTCTCCATATTTTTCATTGTTCAAACCAGTAAATGCAACTTAATTGTTGTTTAATAGCGTTTCATCCCCTCTCTTGTGTTTATGTGTTGTACGTAATTGCATTCTGTTGCAATTATTGCCTATAAAGGTATTAAATTGCGTGTGCGACTGTCAAGAATTTAGTGAATTACAAGTAACTAGTTTATGTCTTAATTATATTTTCCGACATACTGCTACTTATCGTAATGTTAGCGGGCAGAAAAACCACATGGCTTGCTTATTAATTCGGAAAAGGCAACTTTTACAACTCAAATGGCTTAATAGGATAATAAATGACACTATTCAGTTCTTTAATTGCGAGCGTTTCATTTTGAAATTTAATTTATGTGCGTAAGTAGGAATTTTTGTTAGTAGGTATACGTTGAAATTTGTGATGATGATAATTATGTGAATACTATCTAAAAATGGCAAGACATAATAAAAAAAATACATAAAATAAAATTTAATTATAGTTTTTTTGCGAGAAAACCATGTTGTTTCTAAAAATATATATATATTGTGGCAATGAGGACATTTATGTGACAAATGCTTATATATATTTTTGAATTATTTCCGTTTCTTCGGTATATTAAGATAATTTACGACGCTAGGATTGTTCTTTTGAGTGGCAGTGTTTGGAATAAGCAAAACAGCGGAGTTACAGCGAATTTGAACCCACATTTTTTTAAACCTACTACCAAGGAATATTATTTATGAAATATACGGGCATGCTTTATTCCACTATAAAGTTTCTAACTTGAGAACATCAGAAGGCGTGTCTTCGGATGTTCTCAAGTTAGAAACTTTGGATTTCTATAACATTACAATTTGTAAATCATAACCAAAAGCAAATAATACAAAAAAAATAGGTTAAGTTTTTAGATAAGGTATCTAAATTTAGTTGAGCTCCTTTTGCTTCCATATTTTAAATATTTGTCTATAAAAAAAAAATCCCGAGATGAACAGATAGGGTCCACTCGATATGAACCTATCTGAACTTTAGTAAGCCTTACATACAATATTCATTACATCCTATGAATTATAATTGATGAAAACAACAACATTATAATACAAAACCTAAGAATCCCAACACACAAATTATCTAATAAAACTTTCTACAATATCTTCAACACAAAATAAGCAGCTAAACAACGACACGCTATAAACACAAACATAAAACAACCAAAAAGTAAGACTGTAGAGGCATGTCGCCTCACCAGCAAGATAACTAAAGGAGCGAGGTACAAAAACGGGCGAAATTAAAAGGAACAGTCCAGTCCGGTAACAGCCTAATGTTTTGTGATAACCAGAGCTTTCGGGGCCGACGTAATATGTCGGAGGCGCCGGAGATAAAGCGGGCATGGCGCACCAAATGTCTGGAATGTCACTTTGTTCTGATCACGTGCGTTGTATGGTAAAATGTGTTAGTTATTATGTTTATAAGTAGTATATTTACTACAGAGCAGACGGCACGTAGTGTTTTGACACTCCGTTCCCCTTATTTCTGCGGGATTTTTCGAGGCATTGCCTGTTATGTGGCCAGCGCCGTGGCTTTTATTTTTGTAAAGGATATGAAAGTATTATAAATATTAATTCATTCCCCCAAGTGGGAGTGGAACTCGAAACTGTCGTGTGTACAATCATACGCTTGTGCCCCTACGGTACGACGCGACGGACTCATGTTATTAATTGAATTTTCATTTCAATTATAATTTAATGATTTTATAGTTTAATCATTCATTTATTGAGGCCAGTTGTATAGGTGCATAGGCGTGTGACTTCGTAATATTAGTACGTGAAGTTCCGTTCCTCGTAACGTCACGGAAAATGGAGTACAGTGTGTCTTAAAATTAGGTTCCTTTTACCTACTCTGCTATGAGGCATAGAGTAGAGTAAGGCTGAAAAAAATATTTATATGATTATGTAATCCTGCCCAACCCTAAAACAAAATCGGGACTATTTTTTTTTAAACATTTTTAAAGTGTTAATCCACACTTAGGAAAGATAAATACTTATTTAGAAAACGTATAAAAATTTGTAACTAGCGGACTCAAACCGCGCTGGGACTTTTAACAGCACCAAATCATGTAAAATGATTTACCTGATGACGGTGACATGACACTCTTTATACTATTGAAGCATGTCACATAGACAGATGTTAAATTAATTATGATTAATTAATTTTAAATAATATTAGTGAATGTTTATTATTAGATAATATCAAGAAACAAAAGATAAACTACACGTCTGATTGGAGGTAAGCTTTACACCTGCTTGTTTACAGAATTTATAGAATGCTAACTAAATAACAAATGAAAAAGTCATAAATTGACACGTTTTCATGTAAAATCAAAAATTATTACTAATTAACGTAAGCAAATACAACACTAACACTAAATCATAGAAAGTGGTTCTAGAACCAATCAACCTTCTTTAAATGACTTGTGATAATGACATTTTTGATACTATGTAAATTTGAGAACAGTTCAAAGAAAATACTACTATAGTGTAAAATAGTCACCTTCGGCCTGTATTCCAATTTCTTTGTTTTTATACAATTTCGTTATTACCATGCTGCCTAGTAATTAACTATCTACATTAAAGAATTGCCACAAGAATTGCCTAAATAGATTCTACACATGGGGTAGGAGGGTAGGAGAAACCATGCCATAGGGAACCTAATGTTAAGATACTCCATTACCCACTTCCTTAACTCTAGAGATATTGTGTGTTGAGTAGTGGAACTCAATACCGCGGTTTATCTTGTTAACAGAACGTGGAAATTAGTGGAGGAACAAATTTAAAAGTTCTCAGTTCTGTGGGTTCGATTCCCACTTGCGGGGATGAAATATTTATTTAAATTTATATTTCCATTTCTTCGCTCTGGTGTCGGGGCAAATCGCGGCGTTGAGTTCTGCCACTCAACACGCAATGCCTCCAGAACTCGGCAGAAAGTGGGGAACGGAGTGTCTTAACACTCCGGGTCAGGTTCCCTCTGCCGACTTTGCTGTGTGTGGGACACAGCGAGAAGCTGAAAAAAATAAACTAATTTAAAATTATATAATACTTCTTTTATCTATGACTTTGGAGGTTAAACAGTAATCAATATTAGGTACTTTACAGTTTTAATATTTCATAACATATTTTCAATATCAATAACTCCTTGCGAAAAAATTTTACGGTAGTTAAAACTCTCCAGCCGTTTCAATATAAATCGACGTTAAAATAACGTATATTAATACAAACATGTCGTAAAGATAAGATACTAAGATATAAGTATCAATAATAATTTTATTATATCTAGTTATAACTAAAGGTTACTTACCATGCTTATTTACTGTCCTCGCTAACGAGTACGTAAAAAACTGCTGCGACGAAAAATTGAAGTACGTGAGAAATAAGTTATTGGTAATTTAAGTTTAATTTAACTAAATCTTATTTGAATTTCATTGGTTTTAGTCTTTTTATTTAAAGTGGGTGCGGAACAGTTAGAACTACGTGATACTGAACAAATTCTAAGCAAACCGTTAAACAAATTTTATAAAAAAAGTACGTTTTATAATGAAATTGTAAGTTTTTTCATATAATTTGATAAAAAAAAGTAAGCGCTATTTATATAGCGGTGGACAGCAAATAAAAAAGGTAAAATTTTTTCCCCAACTGTAAAATTTAATTTATTTGCATTTAATTCGTTTTAAAATATCTATTTAAATTTTATATTTGCTTCGACAGCAGGCAAAATTTTAATTTAAATAGATATTGACAGATCAGCTTGTTGCTTGGCCTGAGTTTTAAATTACTCAGGTTTTTTTTATTTACTTTCCGCCACTCAACACGCAAGTGTGAGGCCAGTCGGTACAAAATGTGAGTGTAAAATCGACTAGTTGTGGGTTCAATCCCCAGTTGAAATAGTCAGTCAGTTGAGATAGTGAGATTTATATTTTCATTTCATCAAAGCGTTGAGTTCCGCCGCTCATCATCAATGCCTTCAAAACTCGGAAGAAAGTGGGAATGGAATGTCTTAACACTAGGTTCCCTCTGTTCACCCTGCTGTGTGTGAGATCCAGCGTGAAGCTGATTTATTTGATTTTTTAACACGCAAGTGTTTGGAAGGGAAGTGTTTTAATCGGAACGGATTTTTTTAATACTAGGTTCCCTCTATCTACCGCCCTATGTGCGGGATACAGCATGAAGTAAGAAAAGTAAAGATACGAGGTCTAAGAATTTGACTGTTCAAAAATGTTAGGAATCCACACGTCCGGTGGTCGCGTGGCTAATTACCTACTTATCGTACGGTGACTTGGAACCTTTTAGTGTGTTCACATAAATCTCCCTATCTACCGGTGAGGAGACGGTGACGCTGACGCCGCCCGGCCCAATATTAACTGCAAAAACATGAAAATTATGTTATAATTTATAGAATCTGCTTCTAGAAATTATAAAATAACTAAGTAGTAGGTACCTTCTACTATTCTAGGTAGGTTACTGATAGTAGGAAAGCTGCGTGTAAGTGCGACGGTTTTGTATTTTATTCCTACTCGGGGGAATTAATTATTTTTACTTCCTCGATATGGTAAGACGACAAAGCACTCAATACACAATGTCTTGATACTTGAGAAGTACTGGGGAATTCTGGGAACGCTTGCCGGGATACAGTATGAAGCGACATAAATATATTAGATATACTGATGATCTGTATGCATGCCCTATATCTCTATATTGTGTCATTTATAATATTTTTTTTGTAATTAAATCCTAATGAAAATGGAGCAAAATTTGGTACAGAAGCCGCTAGTTAAAGTGATTTTTCTATAGAAATAGCCATAAGCGTTTTTTAAAAGAAAAAATATATATATAAAGAATCCCAACATATCAATCAATAAAATTAAATGTGTAAATAACATAAAAAATATTCTATGCAGATGTCAATTTTTTTTTGTTAATTAATTGTAATTCATCCTTTTATAACTTCATATACAAGTCACATACAAAATTAAAGTTCTTGGTATCGTTAAAGATACTCCATATTTACGTGACATGAGTTTAATTTAAAACAGCAAAAAAAACACATTTTTTTATAACTATTTGCTCTTATTGGTATGTAGTTACAGGTATTTTAACATTACTTAACTTTATAAAAATTGATTTCATTAAATGAGAATAGTAAAAAAAACTCTCAATATAAATGAAATAAATAAAGGTTTTACTCCAATAAAAAAATTAAATCAATCAATATAATTCACGCTGTATCCCGCACACAGCAGGGTAGGCAGAGGGAACCTAGTGTTTTAGACACTCCGTTCCCCACTTTCTGCCGAATTCTGGAGGCATTGCGTTGAGTGGCAGAACTCAACGCCGCGCTTTGCGTCGGCACCAGAGCGAGAAATGGAAATATAAATTTAAGTAAATATTTCACCTCTTCGAGTGGGGATCGAACCCACAACCAGTCGGTTTTGCAGTCACACTTCGTGCCGCTGCGCTACAACTGGCCTCATTTACTCCAATTATTACTATTAAAATATTTTTTTGATTCTTAATACTGTTAAATATTGTTTTGTGAATTTAATAAACTGATAAGCTCAAAATTATTCAACAAAAACAATAAGCTTTAAAGTTGCCGTTCCATACGCATTTTTTATATAACTACATATTGTACATATTTTTTTAGGTTCCCGCTGTATTCATAGGACATATCATTTGTTTGTATATCAGGGTAAGCCGAGGGAACCTGGAAACCGTTAACTCATCTCCGATTTTGGCTGGACGTGCTGATTTTTAGCCTAAATCTAAATGTTCAAAGCGTAATATGGCGAAATCTTCCATATTTAATATTTTTTTTAATTACTTACTAACAAAATATTTATCGTTTAAGTAAAAATACAAAATAAATATAGTTTAGTGACTTTTTTCCATTAAAATAATTTTAAATTGTTATCTATCAACATTGGAAACTTTATTTCAAATTTAATTAAAAGAATAAATTATAAATTAAATACTGATTATTATGTTAGATTTCTCGCACCTTTTTAACTTAAAATGTTTAACAATTCTGCTCTTCCTCGGCATAAAATCTGGCACCGCTACTCTGTTTTCATTAGTTTCCCATTTAGCGCCGAATTCTATAGCCAGTGCGGTACTTAACATCTCGTTCCAGAATAAAAACCCACAACCATCACGCTTACAGTCACACTCTTGCGCCATTGGGCCACGACGGTGTCAAAATACATATTTTTTTATATTAAATGACATTAGTATGATTGTTTTAAATTTTATAAAGATTACAGAGGAGTACTATCTCCTCTGTACTACACTACAAAGTAACAAGCTCCTCTTCCTGCAACGATATGGGCAACCGCACAGTGAAACAATGACATTCTGAGTGTACTCTTTAAATGTTATTAATTTTGTTATAAAAAATATACATCTATAGGTAATCTACTGTTGTTTTGATATAAAAATTAAAACAAGTCAAAATTACAACTAGTCTCCTAGTATTGATACACAGAAAACGTTATGTTTAAATATATTTATCTTATCCAGTCCCAACAAATAGTTAAAAGAAAAATGAGATGCTATATATAATACAGCAGATAGGCTGGAGACAGCAGCGCCGAATTTCAATAAGAAATTATCAAATTAGTTTCATCATTAATAAAAACCGGCTGGCGAAAACAACAAAGGATCGTTGGCATTGTTCACAGATTTTAAAAACGTCCATAATTAAGTGGAATCCATTTTTTACCGCCACTACCATTTCGCATGATATACATTCCTAAGCCGTTCGAACGGTTAATATGGAAAAAGGAACAATTTGCCACCCTGTTTGATGACAGTGTTCAATATTGAAAGGACTATTTGGTTGTGGAATTCAAAAGGAAATTCAATAATCACGTCTCGGTTACGACCTTTCGGATTTATATATTAGACGTTCGATCAGTACAAGGATGAGGCTCGACGGAGATTCGCAATAAAAACTGGTAGAGATGAGCAAACCGATTCTGCGAAGTATTTTATGTTCAGCCTCTGTTTTGTACGCGTAGGTTTAGATGCCAGGGTAAATCACTTCATTCAAACAGCGAAGTGGCGCGTGAATTAGTTGATTATTCATCAGATAAGATCAGGAATGCCTTCCAAATTGATTGTGATTTGTCACATAAATTAGTTATTAATATGTTTAAATTATTTTATGCTATAAAAATCTTCAATATGTTATTATTGAACGATAATCTTCAATTACCTATTGTTTAAATAAAAATTATTATAAATTTGATGAGGACGAAACTGGGATATTAATTTTATTATGTGAAAATGAGCCTTTACTTTAAAATATAAAGTAAACCTAATTTTTCTAAGCTATATGACTAAGACTTACATAATACGTATGTATGTGGCTTTGATGAAGCCAAAACAAATAAGTTTTATATCAAGTTTTTAGCGATATGACATTGATTCTTTTAATACTTATGCACTAAACGTGGAAGTATGTGGAAACATCAAGTATGTGGATATTTTAAAATATCTTTATAGTAAAACGAAATAAAGTGCTTAAAAATAATTATTCCTTAAATACAGTTACAGTTCTTGTTCAGCTTCACGCTGTATCCCGCATACTGCAGGGTAGGCAGAGGGAACGTAGTGAAAGACACTTCATTCCCCACTTTCTGCCGAATTCTGGAGGCATTGCGTGTTAAGTGGCAGAACTCAACGCCGCGCTTTGCCTCGACACCAGAGCGAAGAAATGGAAATATAAATTTAAGTAAATATTTCATCTCCTCGAGTGGGAATCGAACCCACAACCAGTCGGTTTACAGTCACACTTTGTGCCGCTGCGCCACGACCGGAGTTACAGTTCTAGGTACCTTATTAATAAACTCACGTGTCGGTCCGTTGAACTTTACACGTCCTTACGCAAAAAGTCAAAAGACCATATTTAACTTTGCATGTGAATTAATTTTCATTATATATTGTTGTTTTTATGTTGTCAATTAAAAAAAAACAACTCCTCATATTTTAGTATAATAAATGTCAAATTTGCAAAAAAAAGCTTTAAGGCTAAGCTACCGTAATGTTTCAATATGACTAATTACCGTTCGGCTAACTGGATATCGGATACGGATATCAAAATAGCAAAACTCTACAAAAGGCAGAAGCATCGCCTTTTACGGCCCGTTGACAGTTAGTTTTTTAATCATTATTATCAGCCATATACAGTTCTCAGCTGGACATTGGGGCCTAAGGCTCCCCACACTCGCGCTTCGACCGGTTAAACATATACATGTGTTTTATTCCTAAAGTATACATAAATTACAGCAAATATGGAGATGGATAGAGACTAAACTCAATCCACCGTAAACAAGATATCCTCTTTAATGAAAACTTACACGTAATGATCGCTGACATGGTAAAAAATAAATAGCGTCCCATAAAAAGTTAAATTGACATAGACATCTCTATGGGATGAATGGCAGGAGCAATGCGTGATTATTGTAGGAAATAAGTTCAGAGAAGTAAAGCTTTGGTCACATAGAGAAAAGAAATTATGCAGGCTTCTCATGAGTGGTTTTTTTTAAATATTAACCTACAATACTACTTTACTATGCTTGTTCGTATTTTAACGTTAAATTTATACAGGTATATAGGCTCATAACCATAAATATCATATATATGTAAATAAAAGTTTTTATTAGAAAATATTTTTTATAATACTTTTTATATATAATATATATAGGCTAGTCAAGGCGCAGAGGCACGAAGTGTGACTGGAAATGACTGGTTGTGGTTCGGTTCCCACTCGAGGAAATGAAATATTTATTTAAATTTCTCTTTTCATTTCCTCGCTCTGGTGTCGAGACAAAGCGTGGCGTTGAGTTCTACCACTCAACGCGCAATGCCTCCAGAATTCGGAGGTAAGTGAAAGCGTGAAGTTGATTTAATTTTGATTTAATTTATTTATATATGTACATAGGAATATAAGCATATTAAAATACAATTTTAAATTAAACAGTATCCAAAAAGCGTGATAAAAAAATATATAATTTTTGTCAATTTATCGTAAAAGCCTAATCACCTAATACAATATCCTACAAAAAAATATTACATTTTATATACAGACTTATATAAACATTTTATACATTTACATTTTATATAAACAAATATTACAAGCACAGTTAACACCGAAAAGATAAAGTTTTAATAAAGTAATTCCGACAATGACGGACGTGTGTAAGGAGCTTTAGGCGGCGCAGGCGCAGCGTGCTACTAATTATACGTCGCGATGATCGAATGACTGTTTTTGTATCGTGTCACCGACCGTTTCGTTGAAAAATTGAGTTTTTAATACTGCATAACTTAAATTGCATTTTTGTCACCCACTGCTACCAATTGGCGTTGCTACTTTATATTTACACCTATGTTGATTAATATGAACTTGAAGTTTTCAAGCGAAGAACAAAATGTCTAACACTAGGTTACCAGGTTGACTCTGCCTAAAAGAATTGAAGAATGAAATTTAGTGTTTTTGGTAGGGAAGGTGGAAGGGGAGAAAATTTCTTGAAATTCCTACTAGAACTGAAAAGATAGATTTGCCATGTTAAAGCCACGCTTACAAGTAGTTTCGTATATAAATTTGATTTTAATATTTATACCCGCGTTTCTCATGTACCGTTCAAGCGCTGTATCTTAAATAAAAGTATAATATATAGAAGACAAGTTAAAATTGCATTACAATAAAATTCAGCAAAAATGAACTACTTCGAAAATTAAACGAAAAATTTCTCTGACTGACTGTTTTTGCATTGGAATCTTCTTGTTTACTCTTTTATGGCAAAATAAGCTTAAGCTTAGCTTATAAATATGTGTATATATTTGTAAAACAAATTCTCTGACTGTCGTAATTCTCTAACTGTCACTAGCTGTCAAACTCAATGTTACATTATAATATAGCAATACATTACAATATAAAACAGACAAATGGAGTTCTAGCAAACATAATTGGATTTTATAGTCTAATTAAGACCTAGTTAACTATACGTTCCCAACTAACTTTATAGCTTCACTAAGGCAGAGTGTCCACATGCCGCGGTGTACTTTATAGTAATTTTTACACATTATTAACGGCTTAATTACGATCTCCGAGTATGAAACGATGATTATCGTTGTGTGATGTGACTTGTTTTATAATGTATAAGGTAACTTCGCAGATTTCATATTATTTGGAGACAGACAAAACAGGACAGTTGTAATATAGAAATTAAAAATAAATGTATGTAAATAAAATCTGTAGAAATTTTTAATAAGTAATTTCACATTATTTAAGCATATACTACATTCTATATTATACTTTCGCTCTATTTTCATATTGTCTTTTATCTATAATATGCAGCTTTCACTCATTTCCACAAGTCATCGTCGCTATATTTTCTTTATGTGCTTACATAATTTGATTGAAAAGGCCAAAAATTGGAAATTACCATAGCGTAGTCATGTCTTAAATGAAATAATTATCACGAACTCGTTTGGACTAAATGTAAAAAAAAACCACAATTACATAATAAAAGTTAATTAATACCAACTTTGATAGCAATTTAACTTTAATTCGTAAGGAATGCCCCCTTGTGTGAACCGAGCCTAACATTCTGCGTATACTCTGTGGCCACGCCGTGGCACTTTGATTGCTGCCTTTGCCTAATTAAATAAACTACTTCGCGGTACAGCTGTACCCAGATTTATAAAAACCCAACTATCCCCCTCTATAATTATGGGAATGGAAAGAAATGTCCAATTCGATGGTAATAAAGCCGAACTGAATGTAGAGCAATCAAATTGTTTAATTTTAAATTAAGACATCGTAAAGTAGTTATATGAATGAGGATAGCGTATCTGTTGATTATTTTGTGTTTAATGTTTTGAATTAGTTGCTTTGGTGTGCTTGTAATTGTTATTTACTGACTTACTTACTGTGTTACTTTATGTGATTTTTTAAAATAACTTATATTTAATATTATTTCTATTATTCTGCTATTGGTCAGTCGTAGCGCAATAGGCGTACCTGACTATAAATGTGATGATTATGAGTACGATTCCTTCTCGGGGAAATGATTGTTAAAAACATTTATTTCAATGCTCTAGCAGACGCAGCGCAGCGTTGTGTTACGCCTCTTAACACGCACAGTCATAAAAACAATTAGTGGAAAGTAAGGAACGAAACGCTAGGTTCCTAGGCAGGACCTACCCTGCTATATGCAAGAAAAAGAGTGAAGCTGTTTTTTATTACGCTTGAAAAAATGTTATTAAACCTCATATCATGTTTTTCATCTATGAACATAGACGAAATATGTAAAATAGTAAGTATAAATTAAGTATTATATTTTTAGGCCAAGTAGAAGAATAAAATTATTTTACTTTATAATGGATACGAGTAAAAATAGATATTACATTGAAATATTAAATTAAATTTAATAAAAAAAACTCCATTTTGGATGACCAAACATGACACTAAAATAAAACATTTATAATAATAAAAAAAAATGAAAATCAAGAGCACATTAATTAATCATGAAAAAACATAATAAGCGAAGTACGGAGTTGAGCACTGTCACAATTATTTTTAAAATGAAGACGTAATGTTCAAAACTGAAATCCCTCTCACAACAACAATGTAACACGAAACAATAAAAAAGAAACAACCTTGAAATAACAATACAGCAACAGAAGTAGGACTTGAGATATTGTAACGCGGTAATTGGCGACATTCTTCATCATGCTTAATTTGCTGGCCTTTAAAGATTTACTACGTAACGGGTGAGGCTTCGCGAAAGAATCCACTCGCAATTACGTCAATCAATTATAATGGAAGAGGAAATTACTCGTTTCCGCGGACGCTTCGAGTGAAGACGCGGCTTGGGGGCCACCCTAAGCTTGGGAAGACGGCGTTTTGTATTGAAAATATTATGGAATATATATATATATTATATATATATAGAGAGATAGATATATATAGATATAGATATTATATATATATATATAGATATATATATATATATATATATATATATATATATATATATATATATATATATATATATATATATATATATATATATATATATATATATCTTTTAAGAAAGGATTTAATTTTGCATCATAATTGTTGTTAAGATGTCTATTAAAATAATGGTGTGCTTTATTATTTAAAATATTTGCATTAGACCCCACGAGAATATCTTACGTATAATTGTATTACCTTATGGGCTCCTTCAAATATGGTCAAAAGGTACGCAACGAAATGATTTTTCTATCTATATCTCTCAACATGTCATGGAGGTTTCCTTGAGTCAATTAACATATTATAAAAAATTGCTATATTTAAAACATATATATACACTAGCCATCTAAAATCTCATTAAAATTGATCTATCTGCTTGTAAAACTAAACAAACAGAAAAAGTTAGACCTTTGTGTAAAGTCTAACTTTTTTTGTTAGCGTAAAGCATAAGTATATAATAAAATAATATACTTATTCATATCCAAATAAAAATAAAAACTAAAATACTGTTAATTAATTAATATAATTATTAGTTATGCATGCCATTATATTAAAAAATTACCATATGGCATTGCAATGCAAATAATATGAAGTGCAAACTTGTATTACGTAATTTGCAATTTACAATAACAAATTGTTCTAAGAGACTAGGTTTTTATACTAGTAAACGCTAGCGCTCGTGAGTCGTACCAATAACTCACTACTACAGCCCGATCACGCGACTAAAGCATTTTGTATCACGAAATATGTGTTCTACAAATAGGGACTTATATTTTATTTGAAATCGATTTTAATTTAATGTTATATTATATACAAGCGGCTCGCTCGCGGCTTCGCCCGCTTAAAATACATGAATATTGATTTAATAAGCGGAATTGATTGACAACTATAAATTAAATTACAATTAAATAAATTAAACTAGCTTCGCGCTGTATCCCGCACACAACAGGGTAGGCAGGGTAACCTAGTGTTAAGACACTCCGTTCCCCACTTTCTACCGAATTCTAGAGGCATTGCATATTGAGTGGCAGAACTCAACGCCGCGCTTAGCCTCGACACCAGAGCGAAGAAATGGAAATATAAATTTAAGTAAATATTTCATCTCCTCGAGTGGGGATTCAACCGGCGATTGAAGCGGCGTTGAGTTCTGCCATTCCTCCAGAATTCGGCAGAAAGTGGGGAGTGCGTTAACATTAGATTGCCTCTGCCTACCTTGTTGTGTGCAGGATACAGCGTGAAGATGGTTTATTTATTTATTTTATTTTTTATATAGTTACAAGTTATATAATTTAGAGTGTTTTATAAGTTATATAAATTTTGTACATAGGTACCTACAGTTGCCATACCAGTTCTAATCAAGCATATTCCATTCCATTTATACTTACCTACTTTTTGAGTAATTTAAACAACACTAAATAAAATGAGTAATTTAATATAATAAATCCCAATCCCAATCGTATTGCAATAAGAAAAAAAATCATTTCTAATCATTTTGCCTCTTTACCAGAGCGAGGAAATGAAACTATTAAATATTACGTTTCTTTGAACGAGAATCGAACCCACAACTTGTCGCACTTACAGTCGCATGTTTGTGATTATTCTTATTTGATATATAAAATGATACATTTGTCTTCCTCCATCCATCCGTCCTTCCGTCCGTCATCCAGTCTATACGTACGTCTAGAGATAGTGAGTGAACATGAGAGAAGTGGAGAAAAGAAGTGTCAAAACACTAAATTGTTCCAATATATAAATAGAAGTAAATATTATAAGTTATATATAAAATGATACCCGCGCACTCCGCGTAAACATAGGCGAATACCTCGAGCTAGTAATTGCGGAGCAAATTGCTGAGCCGGTTTCAATTAAGTTGTATTATATTGTAATTTAATAAATGCACGCAATTACGTGTCAGGACATAAATTATTTCAATTTATTGTTCCTACTGGAGATATTATTTAATTTTTGTTATCTGTTTATTGTAATGTATTTCTTAAATGTGACTTACATGTACTTAAGTATTAGGATATACTTAAGTATCGGAATATGAATCCTTATATTTATTAACTGTTCTGATGCAGAAAAGGATAACCTGAGTTTTGCAATAGTTTTGAATTTATATAATCAATTGACGATTAAAATAAAAAAAAACGAACATCTGATACCTCACTTGATACTCACGGCTTTAATACTAAGTGTTGCCCCCTTTTGAGGCCATTATTTTTTAAGACTTAACCACAAATGTATAGTTTTCAGATTTTTTCCTAAACTAGTACTACCTGTAGATGCTAGGTGCCAAATTTCTTAATTCTAGGTCAACCGGAAGTACCTTATGAATTTTGATTCCCTTGAATTGTATCAAAATGCGCGTTTTTGCAATATACATGGGTATATCTATTTTTTAAGTGAATAATATTAATATCATGGAGCCGTATATCTGAGTATATGGTTTAAATTTCAGCTCGATATCTCCAAGCGTTCCTGAGAACGAGAAATAAATAAGGCTCTTGACAGACAAACAGACATACGGACAACAAAGTGATCTAATAAGGGTTCCTTTTTCGTTTATTCTAAAAAAAACTAATTCTGCAACAATATGTCACTATTTTTTACTTATTTATTCGATATTTTAAGTAAATAAAGGGGATTACCCTGATCTCAATAGAAGGCATAAGCAAGAATTGTGTAACGATAGCAATAAGAACGTATGCTATTAAATATAAGAAATATACATACATATACATATAATAAAATTAAATGATCGTAACTAATAACTGCAATTATTTATTAATAAGTGCAACCCATGAATATTTAAATATGTAAAGGAACAATAGTACGATGGAGTAAAAAAGAAAAGAGTGTTAGTTCTCATAAAAAGGGACAATAGTCATAAGTCCAAATATGATTTATGTTATTAACTCAAAATATATTAGTCTTTTAACATTTTTTTTATTTCTCATTTAGCTTAGTTTCGAAATAAAGGAGTATAATACTATTTATTACTTTGTCTGTAAATCCGTACGTAAAAGGACAAACTGACACATACTACAAAGTTTTATACACAATAAACACAGTCGTTGTTAATTTCCTTTTTTTGGTTAACTATATTGCGTTCCTCAATTTCGAATTTTTAACACATTGCGTGTTGAGTGGCAAAACTCAATGCCGCTCTTGGCTTCGTTACCAGAGCAAGGAAATGAAAATATTAAATAATTCACTTCCTCGAGTATGAATTGAACCCACAACCATCGTGATTACGACCGCGCCCCGATAAAGGCCTCAAAACAAAGTATTATGTAATCTGTATTAGCAAGAGATGCATACGTGAAGATTACACACTGACTGACCTAATGGCATATCTGCCCGGCTGCTAGTGCGAGTCACGAGTTCAATTCATTTGAGTCAATTATTTTATTGTAAGCATGACTTTTATCTTTTTGAAGATTTATTTATTAATTTAATTATCTATTTATATTTAGTATGTCATATATCATAATATAATGTCGAATAGTACGAAGTAACTTGTTATTATATAATATTTAGTTTTTTTTACAACTTCACGCTCTATCCCGCACATAGCTGTATAGAGAACCTGGAAACCCATCCTTTCGTTTTCCATTTTTTTTATAATTGACAAATGTAGTTGTCAATAACAAAAAAAAACACAAAGGATCGATAAAGGAAGACAAACCCATGTTTAACAACGAATTCATAAATAATAAGTACAACGAACGTAACGAACAAAGATAATTCCTCAAGAGGGTCTCCAGTAATCTCCATCGCGAATCGATGATTCTAGAACAATCTCGCGATTTCTTGACATACACCGAGTAATCCGCTTATCGGACCGTGGAAGCATTAATTGAATTCCGTCAAAACAAACCCAAACTGTTCTTAATAACCTACCAACTGACAAATCCCATCTCGGGAACTAACTATTTGAGAGATCATCTCATTTTGAACTTTATCGTCTGAGGAATAAGAGTTAAAAGTTATAAATCAAATATTATATAAAGGCGTGAAACCTTTGCAAATTGAACGCTTTTCTCGATACGCCAATTTTTGTTTAAATCTCACTGCGTGTGAAATTAATTATTGATTATTCTATAAATAATGAGTTAAATTCGTCAATGTCATGTTGTTAAAATTTAACATGTTTCTGTTTACATATTTAAGTAAGTCAATGTTCATTTGGGGATGTTACTATAAGTATACTTCATACAAATATTATAAACGTGACTGTAAGTTTGTTTATTGTGTTGGTGATATTAGATTATAAACTTAAATTATTAATTAATAGAGATTAAATAATAATTAATTTTAAAATCTAATTTGTATTAAAGAAATGCAGTATGTAATTAGACTGACTTCCAGACTTATTTCTCTGAATATTACTTTAAAAAATATCAAATCAGTTTCACGCTGTATCCCCCACGCAGCAGGGTGGGTAAGCAACAAAGGGTGGGGAACCTAGTGTTAAGACACTCCGTTCCCCACTTTCTGCCGAATTCTGGAGGCATTGTGTGTTGAGTGGCTGAACTGAACACTGGGCTTTGCCCCGACACCACAGCGAAGAAATGGAAATATAAATTTTAGTAAATATTTCTTCTCATCAAGTGAGGATCGATCCCACAACCAGTCGTTTTTACAGTCACACTTTGTGCCGCTGTTTTAAAAGAGATATTCATTTTTAATTTATTAAACTTACATCATTAATAATAACAGACCACCAATACTATGTTATTTCAAATAATAGAATATACCCCTTAATATAATACTCAGGCGTTTTCCTTCCATGGTAATTGGCCGCTATAAGGAAACCATTTAAGCCAATTCTGTTGGTTCCAAGCATAATATTAAAATAATGAAATAATTGCACCTAATTAATCTCTATGCAACGACAACGTGATAATTTATTCTGAGCCTAAGACTACTTTTCCTATAAACAAAATGCTGACGTAGGTGTTAAAACATCGATGTTTATTTATTTATTATAGAAAAAAAATATTATTATGCTTACATATGTTTAATTGTTTAATTATATTAAAAAAAAAATAATCATATTAAAAAATTAAATTAAAAAATTGAGCGTAACGGATGGAAAACTAAACTAACTAAAAATATGTTATATAGGTTTATAGTTATATAGGTTTATAGTACAACTTAGTATAGCACAGCCCAATGCATCCAGTGTGACACAGCCCTTGCCCTACGCTACCTGTTTCTTGTTTTATAGCAATAAGGGCTTGGAAAATAAGCAATGGTAATGCTAATGCGATTAACTCCAGCACTGACAGACAGGCTTACCGATAAAACCTGAAATCGAGCGTGTTTACGCGCGGGATCGATCAAAATTATTCTAATGTTTAATTAAAGTTTCAATGTATAAGTTGAATTTCATTTAAAAATTTTATATCTATTAGCTTTTATAGGGAGGAAAATATCTTTTTATATGCCAGTATCAAGTCCTACGGAGTCAGTTCTACGTTCAGTAATTCCGTTTGCGAGTTTCTCTCTAAACTATTCTTTATTCAACCAGACTTTAACCAGAATGATACACATAATAATAGGTCCAGATGGTATTTGAACCCAGAGCTATCGACATAAATCTATCAAAATACCACACTTCATAGGTATGTTTTTATACGTTTATAAAAAAACACTACGGTTATCGATATAAAATCGATATTATAAAAAACCATAAAACTTTCAACTTAAATTATAATGGAAATTACACTCTATAGAAAAGAAAAGATTATATTTACCGATAAGCATTGATATACTTAAGGCATGATTACCTTTTAAATTGAGTTATCATTTCACATCACTATTTTTTGTCCACAGATACAAAAACATCGTTATAGGTACAACGTTTAGCCAACAGCGCTCATACACATTAAACAGATAATAAATATGGTATTATCCTACATAAAACGTATAAATTAGAATTATACTAGACGCCATTAAGGCTATCTAGGTTGCATCTAAGTCGACGTAAGGAGATTACTTACATTTACATGAAAAACACGTTCATTATACGTTATTCAGCTAAAAGGGCGAAATCCATTATACACCCGCTTACTATACATATATTTAAATACTAAATAGTGCTTGTGGCTATGCGTATAAGCATTTTTTTTATTAGTTTAGTCTTGACTTTGTGTTAGATTGACTGATTGAATTAAATGTAAACCGGGTTTTTTTTGTATGGCAACTATTGGCACAGCAGTTGGCATTTAATAGAACGTTGTAAGTTCAAAGTACTGTTCTAGAATATATATCTAAGAATGTATTTGAATTTTGTGTTTTTTTGTTTACGCCATTTATGGTTACGCCATTAATAGTAAAAAAAACCGGTTAAGCGCGAGCCAGACTCACCCAATAAGGCTTCCGTACTAATTTCAGGGTTAGGAAGTTTTAGTAAGCAATGTAACAAATATAAGTTATAATAGTATTGATTATTTTTCTATGAAACAACTATAAATATTCTCCCTTCAATTTTTTTCCTCTATTGATGTTGTAAATTCCCACATTGCGTCAAATTTCATAACTAGGTTGACGGTAAGTGCCCTGTATATTTTGATTACGCAGCGAATTTCGTAAAAAATGGAGCAAAATCTATTTATTAAATGCTTGTCTTAAATCTTTCGATTGTGTTGGCCTAGAATCTCCACGTGATCTCGAGATAATAGGTCTTAACAGATGGGCAACAAAAGTGATAATAGAGATTCCGGTTTTTACCTTTTGTGGTACGGAATCCTAAAAAAGGGTGAATTCATGTAGATCATTATAAAATAAAACATAAACTTAACTATACATTATTTAGAATAATAATTAAAACTGTTAACACAACCATATCAGGAGCCAGTCGACCCTAAGTAAAACAATTCACACCTCAATGATACTACTTATATACTTCTAACGTCCTTATGCGCTCTCGTAGCAATTACACTTTGTACGGTTGATTACCCGTTGCATTTATTTAAAACTATAGTTAATGTTACTGACACAAAAAAATAACGTTTCTTACATAGTAGTGTTTGAATATATGTATGGGTAAGTTGTGGGTTCAACACCCACTTAGGGGAAAAATTATAAACAATTATATTTCTTGCACCAGGGGGTGCAAAATATTGCATGTTAAATTTCGAAATTGTTTTACCAGGAGGTAAAACAATTTCGAAATTTAACGTGCAATATTTTGATACTGATCAGATAGTGAAGAACAGGATTACTTTTTCTTAGCTCTACACCGTATCTAGCACACAGCAGAGTAAGCAAAGGGAACCTGGGAACCTAATTTTAGTGTTGGCTACACTCCGTTGCCATCAAGACACTTCAGTTCTCCAATATCCGCCGAATTCTGGAGGCTCTGGAACGATAGAGTTTTGAAATAATGCTTCTTTTACCCGACCGAGAGAAGCTATAAGTTAAAATGGTTTCAACGATTATACTTAAGTATCAGCCGATTTGCAAACAATTAGCCCGCACGGGAAGGCCATGTCCGATAACTTAGACCACTTCCGTTAACTTGTAATACTTGCAAATGAACAATGGAAGTAAAAGTCATGCTTTATGGAAATTATTTTCTATATGACTAAATTATTACTAGACGAGTTTTTTTAGCTTCCCGTTGTATCCCGTTGTATAACAAGTAGCAGGATAAACAGAGGGAACCAAGTGTTAAGAGATTCCGGTTCGAGACATTGAATGCTTAGTCTTAATAAATCTAATTCATAATAAATCATAAAATCACAATATTTATATTAAAAATGCATTAAAATGGTATTTATAAGATTTCTATCATATAGATTCGTTGTAATATTTATTACAAAGATTTAATTATCATAATGATCGTTAATTAGCATCCGCGCCAGAAGGTCGTATTCGATGATTTATTGTTTGCGAAAGTGAACGAAAGCGAACTGTAATTGCATAGTAGGTACGACAAGTAATGGCGTTAAATTGAGATAAATGTACTTAATTACGTTTGTTACTATTCTCGATTTAAAAGATATTGAAATTTATATCGTCCTTTTTGTAAGAGTGCGTGTTGAAAGTAATTATTTTGAAATAATAAATTAGTAACCCTCGTTTACTGGGTTATCCAACCTGTAACTCATATTTTGTACTAAAATTGTCGTTACACAGAAAAAAATTAAATCAACTTCTGACATAAGGAACCTGGGAACCTGGTGTTGAGACAACCGGTTATCCATTCAGACACTTCCGTTCGTTTACTTTACGACGCTGAGACCGTCGTGGCCCAGGGGCACAGTAAGGTGACGGTTTAGGGTTCGATCTCCACTTGAGAAAATATTATTAATATATTCAATTCATTAATATTTTCATTTCTTCACTCTGATACCATAGCAAAATGATACATACTCTGCGTTGAGTTCCTCCACTCAACACGCAATGTCGAAAAATTCGGCGTAAAGTAGAGAGCGGTGTGTCTTAACACGAGGTTCCCTATACATACATACAGCGTAAACAAAAATGTGGCACTCTTCATAATACAAAAATGAAATGCCACCTTAAAACTCGCAGGTGTTCCATGATTGACGTTTCCGCACGCGACTTAGGGTTAGCTAGTCCTTGTGTTCGATACTAGGAATTTTATCATTTCTGCTATAATAACTAGAACACTCTATATTACTATCATAATTATCGTAATACAATTATTAATAAAGTTAATTGCTCTAAAACTTGCAACTTTAAATATTTTATTCTTTATTTTTTCTACATAAAGTGGGCACGTGTGTTAAAAGAAATTAGTTGCACGTTGTATTCCGTATTTATCAGAGGAGGCAGAGAGATATTTGCCTTGTGTCAGAGTGAAGAAATTAAAATATAAATAAATAATAATTCATTCCTCCGAGTGGGAATCGAACTCACAATCGTCGGGCTACAGTCACACTCCTGAGCACCTGCGGCACGAGTGTTATAAAAAAACCACCTTATTCACATTGACGTATCGTAGAGAGTCACGTCACGTACCTATCTGTCTCCATACATAATATTTAAAAACAAAGTATGTTTGGTTGAACATACATATCTCAGACACTACCAGTTCGAATGAAAAAATATTTTTGTATTGGATAGTCTGTCCACAAAATAATAGTAAAATAAATACTGTAGTACTGCACTGTTGTAAACTATCTACTGTAATGTTTGAGCCGTAACGCAGAACAAGCGAGCGACTGTTAAGTGACAGATTGTGGGTTTGATTCCCACTCGAGGAAATAAAATATTTAATATTTTTGCTTCCATATTTTTTTTACCGTGAGGCTCAAAAAACTACTGTAAATTATGCATATTATTTTTTTTATTTAAGACTATGGAACTCACTAGGTACTCCAACACAATATAAATCTCAATTACTATAATGTTTTTTTATGGCAACTTATCTTAATAATATATTATACATATGTTGTATAGTTTGTACATAATTAATTGTGATTTAGTTGCAACAAGAACAATTACTTTAATTCCGCAACATATTTATTTACATGATGATCGTAAATCAAACTCGCTTTTTGCCAGTAAACATAAATAATAACGTAATTTATCACTAAGGCAACACTTTATAAATCGTAAAGTGAGAAACTTTAAATACAGTCACAACACGTTTTAATTGGAAATTATTATAATTGGGAACAAAATAATTATATTCTTATGTTTTTTAAACTATTTATATTATTTTTCCTTGAATGACTTAAATATGAAAAAGGTTAATAAAGAAAAAATATTTTGACTTTTAACTTTTTTTTTGTCTATATTACTATAATATAACATTGTGTGTAGTACAGGGAAATCACTATTTTCTAAAGTAATACCTATTAATATTTAATAAGTTAGTAATCCATTTAAGCGTAGAAATGGATGATGTCAATAAAAAAAAATTTCAAATATATGTCACGTTGGTTTCGGTCGATATGGCCGCTTAAACTTACAATGTCCGATATTATTAAAATGCATTATACATCAAGGGTCCGTAGGTAATGTATCGACAGTGAAAAATCGCAAATATCTTTTTCAAAATCTCAAATAAATAGTCTTTTAAATGAAACTAATTTAACCGGATTAATCGCGTATATTTAAGATTTTTTACATTTTGGAAACCCGACGTTTCGAACACTTTACAGTAGTCCGTGGTCACGGGTAGACGAGTCACGAGTCTATCTACGCGATTAATCCGGTTAAATTAGTTTCATTTAATATGTGTAATAATCGTGAAAATCAAAGAACTTATTAAATAGTCTTTTAGCGTTTATGTAATCGAAAACCAAAAATAATTTCGATACTATAGATACCCAGGGACCGTCGACATTTCAAATAAATAAATATTTTTTTTATAACAACAGTAATTTGCCTACTACCAAGAAAAGGTTTTTATTATCCGATCATTTATTCTTCTTATCCCGAGGTTGCGAATTAAAAAAAAAATGACATTCATAATATATACACAAAATAAAGAAAAAAAATTCTTTAATATTTTTAAACATTTTTAAAGTGTTATTCCACACTTAGGAAAGAAAAAATATTTTCTCTACTAATTATTAAAAAGTTTAACTTTTACTTTTTAAAAAAATTGAACCTTTTATTTAAAAAACAATCAGCTTTTTTTTACTTTTTTGACATGTTCAAAACTTTCTTAACGTGTCTTTACACACAGCTATTCAATTAAAGAAAACACGACAGCGTTGTAAAACGACACATTTATAGATAGTTCATCTTCAAACATTTGAGTTGGTGTATCCGTGAGAAATGCCTAAACTTGATATACTCTAACATATAAAATTTAGTCGTCACAAAGTATTTATAACTTTATACAGCAGAGCAAGTAGAACCTAGTGTCGAGGATTTCGTCCTCCATTTTGCATTTTTTTTTCATACGAACGCGATCAAAATTAATAAAAACATAAATTGTGAAAAAAGTATGAATAAAATTGTAATACTTTAGGAATTAAAAAAAACGTAATTAACGTAAAAACGTATTTTTTCGCTCAATAAGAAAGAATATCTTTAAAAATATACATATAAAGATTTCTCTAGCCAAAACGGCACCTTCAACCATTGCCTTTATAGTCAAATCTCAGAGCCAAAAAATAAAATATAATATAATTCGTTCCCCCAAGTGGCAATCGAACCAACAAACGTCGTCACACGCTTGTCACTGGGCCACGACAGCCTTTCATTGTGCACTAGGTACTTGTGTACATATATACGAGTATTCCAAACACAAAAACACTATATGCCGTAATGACAAATTCACTGAACGATTGCTTACGGTTTGTTTGTCAGATTAAAATCAACCCTGGACTGCCGCTCTGTAATTACTAACCATTGGTTTTTTTTTTCAATTTCGCTTAACTCGCGCGCGGCGAAATTAATTTCCTTTAAATTATAATGCAATGTGTTATTTTATGTTCACGCTCACATTTCTTAGAAATGTGACAGACGACATAGTTTTACGAGGAAAGGTGTAAGTATTTTGATGACTACTCTCGCGATACAAATGTCTGATAAGGATTTACAAATATTTCAGTTATAAAAACGTTATGTGAATATTTTTGTAGCTTTCTGGATTCAAGTACCATCATTACCCTCGGATAGTATCATCGGATAGGCTCCGACTTACAAAATCTTGGTACCGTCCACGATGTGTGTTTTTTTAAAAACTATAACCCCGTTCGATTGCTAACAATATATATATATATATTGTTAGCCCTATATATATATAGGGGCTTATCAGCATATTGATTAAATTGATGATTCGAAATAACTAAATTTCCCACAATCGGGCTGTAAAAAACAACATTTTCCATAAAAAAAAATTATGGGGTCAAAACCGTCTATCTCTAATAATATTTCCAATACCATATATTATTGACACCATCATCCATAACTGACTATGCACCTTGCCAAGCCAGAAGAAAATAAAAAATTATTCATAAGTTTATATTAACTAGAATACAGAAATAAATTAGAAACATTTTTTATTTATTTATTTATTATATTATTAAACGTAATAAATAACCAATATATCTGTCTGTGGCGTTTTAGGGTTGAGTTGGTTTATTATTAACGCATCTACTTATCACACCACATCTATAATTGCATTCTGAAAGCTTCCCGTTGTTTTTGTTCGAAGCTATATTTAGAGCGTGAGATAACTTTACTAATGATCATAAAAATTGAATAGGTGCAATCAAAATATATGCCTACATATGTATATAATGTATAAGTACGTTAGATCTTATTATTTAAATTATCATCATCGAGGCCAGTCGTGGTGCAGGGGCACAAAGTGTGACTGTGAAGCCGACTGGCTGTGGGTTCGAGATGAAATATTTACTTAAATTTATATTTCCATGTCTTCGCTCTGGTGTCGAGGCAAAGCGCGGCGTTGATTTCTGCCATTCAACCCGCAATGCCTCCAGGATTCGATAGAAAATGGAAAACGGAGTGTCTTAACACTATGTTCCCTCTGCCTACCCTGCTGTGTGCGGCGTAAAACTGATTTTTTTGTCCATAACTCTGAAATCAAACGGGCTTCATTTTTGAGTTAAAAGTTATTTCAAAAGAAATTAATATGACATATTCAATTAATAAGAGGCCGTCGGGATACAGTGAAACAGTAAATACGACGGTTTTAGGTTCGATTACCACTCGAAGAAATTAATTATTTTCATTACTTGGCTTGGCGGTTACAAATCAAATTCCGGCGTTGAGGTCCGCCATTTATGCCTCGAAAACCGAGCGACAGAGGGGAACAAAGGAGGCACTAGATTCTGCTATACGCGAGATAAATTATATTCTACTATATTATATGAAAACTAAAAAAACTACAAAAATTATATCGTTATATTTCCTGCCATTTTGATTGATTCAAAGCGAAATATGTACCTAACTATCCAAACATTATAATATATTTTTTCCATAAATGCATATCCTTAACAAAAAACATGCAAAACACGTCGTAACACCCAACCATCGAAAGCAATTGCCCATTCGAACAATAAAAGTTTACACCACAAAAAGTCACAAAAGATTACGTTATTTGATTAGACCTAATTACGTTCAGACCGTAATTAACTTGCACGTATCATTCCCTTTGTTTTATGACAAACCTGACAAAATTGTCTTTGCACCCATCAAACTAAAATCCAAGCTATTATAATCTTTATTTCCAAAACAATAAAATCGAATGTGAAACAAGCGATAATATACAAGTGTTGCTGTAGATGTCTTAGGTCGAGATAACTCGCCATATTATTAAGGCATAATTTACGATATAAATTATAGCGATTTGTTAATTTTAACCCTGTTGTATTATACGACGACGGCTCATTTATGTTGTTTTTTTATATCTATTTAGTTTATATTTTACTTCTGTAATCGAAATCTGATGTTCACAAGTCGTTTAAGTAGTTCTATCAAAATTAATATTTCTGGAAATGGGTTTGTGTAAATAAAATATATAACGAAATGTATGAATGTTTTGTTAGCGTCATACTGTATAAAGCACACAGCAGGGAAGGCAGAGAGGATCTAGTGCTAAGACATTCCGTTTCCCATTTTAATTCTGGAGGCATTGAGTGTTCAGTGGCGGAATTCAACACGACGCATTGCCTCATAAGCAATTTTTCATTTCCTTGTGTGGGAATCGAATCCACAACCTGTCAAGTTTACAGACACACATTGTGCTCCTGCGCCACGACTGTTCTCTATATGATGTATGATCGAGTTCTCTATATGATGAATAATCAAAATAAAATAAGAAAGAATTGTAAATGTTTTATAATAATATATGTATTTTTATACTAATACTATACAACGGTAGAGTTTGCTTAGTTGAATGCGCTGATCTAAAGAACTGCTGGATTGGATTGAAAAAATATTTATGTGTTGGATATCCATTTTTTATTGAATCATAAAAATCGTTTTGATGTAATCCGTAGTACCTACGGCAAGGGTTACCTTCGCGCTTATAATATGTCACGTGTCGACTCTTAATCATTTCCATCAGAACACGTGGGCGAAGCCGCAAGTAAGACTTTCAATAATATTCACTTTTCTTTCGTTTGGTTTAAGCATGAATCGAAACCACACCGTCGCTATGTTGTAGTAACTAAATACCAATCCAATGGACATTATCTATTAATAAATTAAAATTTAAATTTATTTTACGCAAATGAACTTTACCCGCGATAAAAGCTAAAGTTTTAATTAAACTAATTAAAACTACTATTAATATCGTCGAAACGATTAAACTGTGGACTGAATTTAATAGCTATGGCAACATCTATATCTATAATACATTTCGGTGTAAAACCCATAACATAAATTATAGGGAAACAATTTGCAATAAATGGTATTTTTTATAATCATTTGCCTAATATGTAGGTATTGCTATTAAAAAGATTTACCTCTAAGGTAAAAATATTAATAAATGTCAATTATTTAGTTATTAAGGTATTTTATTTTTTTATCTTCACGCTTTATCCTGCATATGGTAAGATAGGGAGAGGTTACTTCGTTTTAAGGCACTTCTTTTCTCACTGCTGCCCAATTTTCGAGACCTTGGGTACACACCCAAGGGGTGGGGTGAGTGATGAAACTTAATGGGTTTGGCTTGTTCTCAGAGCAAAGAAATTAAATAATTCATATCCCCGAATAGAAATTGAACCAAGAACTATCGTGTTACCAAATATTTTAGTCATACACAGTCGTTTAGATAGACACTTTGTCGCTGCGCCAAGACACCTTCTTGTATATAAATATACTTTATTTAATTTACTTAATAAATCCTTATACTTTATTTATGTGGTGACTATGCGGAAAGACGTATATAGAATAAAACTGTGTCACACCACGATCTCTGAAATATATCAATTAAGAAAGTAGAGGCCAGTCGTCTGACTGTAAAATCGACTGGTTGTGGGTTCGATCCCCACTCGGGGAGATAAAATATTTATTTACATTTTTTTTTTTCATTTGTATGCTCTGGTGTCAAGCCAAAACGCTGCGTTGAGTTCCGCCACGCAATGCCTCCAGAGCTCGGCGGAAAGTGGGGAACGGAGTGTCTTAACACTAGGTCCTACTTCCTACTCTGCTGTGTGCGGGATACAACGTGAAGCTAACCAATAGAAATATTTAAAATATGAATATCCTCCACTACTAAGCACTGGATGGTGTCACTTTATATAAATATAAACTATTACTAAAGGAATATATTAAAATCTAGTTATCTTGTGTTTATGAGTAATGTTAATAAGATTTATTTAAATCATTATAAACAAATATTATTGTAAATCACATCATTTATAAAACTATTTATCATTGTGTTTCCCAGAATGTGATTACTATAAGATTATAGGTACTTCAAGGAACATAATCCACTTAACGTGGGTTAAGTTCAATGTTAAATCATTATTATATATAATCTTTGGTTAATATTATAAAAAGCTTAAGTTTGTATTCCTAGAAAAAAAATAATTATGAAAAAAATTGATTACATTTCTTTCCAAGAGCTATATACCGAGACGTTAATTATAGTTAAAATGTTTAATATATTTTTCGACTTAACGCTGTATCCCATAGGGTAGACAGAGGGAAACCGAAAATAAAGACACTCCGTTTTCCACGCTTCGCAATTTGAGAAGCAATTTTACAAAACATATGTATTACCAAAACAAAGAAATGAGGATAATGCATAACTCCGAGTGAGAATCGAATCGAAATCGCTTCTATAGCCAGAGAAAGAGAGATCCGTATATCTTATTAAGTTTTACAATTACGCTAGGAGAGCCTCTTGACGAAGTGGCACAGCTTATGACTGCAAACGATGGTCATGGATTAGATCTTTTCTCACAGCAATATTTCCATTTCTTTCATTTCTGGCAAGGCAAACAACGCTGTATCCCGCATGTTACGAGTTAGACACAGGGAACCTAGTTTTAAGGCACTCTGCTCACCACTTCGTTCCATTTGCTTGTTGATCGGCGGACTCAACACCTAGTCTAGTCGAGAAAACGAAAGTACCTAGTACACACGGTGCCAGGAATTCAGGCGGAAAGTGGAGAACTGAGTGTCTTGGCACCAGGTCCTCTTGCTGAACAGAATAAAAAAAATCACAAACCGAAAAAAGGCTAAAGATTTTATTTAGTTTATACTATACTAATATTTTTAAATTACACAAAGAAAACAAAAATGGTTATCTTTTATAATCCTTTTATTGTTTTACATAATATTAACATTACTATGCGTTTTTTAATTTTGCTAAACAAAATCTATCCTTACTTAATCATGATTAATGAGATTAAACACTAATACTGTTATATTTAAGTTATCAATTAAATATTAATTACGATAATGTGCTTTATAAAATATATCTATAATTTTTTTCATTAATTTTTCTGATACTTTCTCGGAATCATTTTCATTAAAATATATTTAAATATAAGTTTTTTTTAATTCTAAAATACAGGTATTTGTCCAACTTAAGTATAACATATTTGTCTAATTATTACACTACAGCGCAAATTTAGTTTTAGTATAATCTAAAACTTGGGTATCTGTTGGTTTTATACTATGTTTGTACGTACTATTTACACAACTGATTATTTACTAAACAAAATCAAAATATAAATAGATTTTTGTCACCTTTTGTTCTAAATATTAACAATATAACTTCATTTATATTACTTTATCATTTTTTATGATTATTTATTGTAATAAAGACAACAGAACTACATATTATTGATAAAATATTGTATATGCCTAACAAATAAAAGGTTTAAATTTAAGGTCATATACACTTCCCACGACACACATAGGGAACCCTATAAAATGAAAAATTAAAGCAATTATAATTTATTCAAGTCATTCCACAATCTATATACTCTATTAGTCCAGTAAACAATACAAATGTTTTTGTAAAGCTAAATTTGTTTTTATAAAACTCTTAAAATTAAAAAAAAAAAATAATAATCAATAAAATAATAAAATTAATTAATATTAATTAATTAATTAATTAATTCAATAATTTTAATTATCATAAAATTTTCATCACTAAAACAAACTAGAAACAAATCATACGTAAATAGTCAATGGAGAATGAATCACTGTCGCTCACATAATTTAATTAGTCATGAATGTGATTCATAACGATTCATGAAACACTTGTGCATTTATTTAACTTGACATAATTATTCATAAGGAAAATTGGATATAATTACACATTTATAATTATTTATATTATTTGAGCGAATTGTGGTGTAGTGGGACTAGGATCGGACTATAAACGGGATGGATGTGGGTTTGATTCCGATGGCTTGATTTTTATTGATATCCCTAATTGCCACTCAAGGCCTCTGCCCAAGGTAAGCAGAAATTGGAGAACAGAGTTACCGAGCTACCCTTCGACGCGAGATGAAGCGTTAAGCTATATAGATATTAAACGAGAGTACTGTACGTTTTTTTTCAATAGTCTCAAATTGAGTAGTTGGTGGACGATGACTAAATATTGGTAGAGAGTAATAGTTTTAACCTTCTGACATCTTCTCAGATGTCAAAAGGTTCCCAATTTTTTGAATACTAGATAATACAATTTTTGAAAACACATTTGAGGGCAGTCGTGGCGCAGCGGCACGAATTGTGACTGTAAAAACGACTGGTTGTGAGTTCGATCCCCACTTAAAGAAATGAAATATTTACTTGAATTTATATTTCCATTTCTACGCTCTGGTGTCGAAGTAAAGCGCGGCGTTCCGCCACTCAACACGCAATGCCTCCAGAATTCGGCAGAAAGAGGGGAACAGAGTGTCAGTGTCTCAACACTAGGTTCAATCTGCCTACCCTGCTGTGTGCGGGATACAGCGTAAAACTGATTTATGATTTATTTCATTATATACATTTTAATTTATAATACATTATATTACAGTTAGGTATGTATTATATAAAGATAATTATTTCGATGACTGCAGCTATCGTTTTCGTTGATTACGCTAATTTAATTATGTACTTAAAATGAAAAAAATCAAATAAATGTTGTTAATGATATCATTGATGTTTTATCTTAATCGAGGACACTGGAAATTCCATATTTTATTTATCTATTTTCAACACCTAACGTGGTGAATATCATATATAGAAAGGTAAGAATTTCGTAATATTTTTTGATTTACATTATTCTTCTCTTAAAAGTATACGGTAGCTATCGTAAAATATATGGATAGTGAGATAGGATTATGTTCTAAGATAATGAAAAATATTCGAAATAAGCAAGAAGTATTTTGAGCATCTATATTCAGGGTTACTTTATGAAAGTGAACTTAAACATGACCCATATAAATAGAAATACGCGAATTAAGAATAAACAAAACTCCTTAATACTCCCTACGTTCAATCTAACAGTAATATGAAAAATAGTAATTCTACAGTGACCAACGCCATATAAGTTAACATTATTAAACAAACATATAAGATATTAAAAGATAGATATCATACAAATTATACAACAACAACAACTAAAACTTATCAATATTACTAAACTGATATATGATATCTATCAATAATTCAAATATTATTACAGTTTTTGAATTGATCATTCCAAATTGATAAAATAGTACTGCAAAGGAAGTTGCATTATCTAAACAACGTGCCTGTGATAATTATGAATGAGCGTCTAAGTCATTCTTTATGAAAAAGCCCGTACGAGTGACCGCCGGTTAGTGTGACACAGTGTTGAGTTTGTTTGTTTTGTCGCGGTTTCGGAGTAAAGGTGTTTTGTGAGTGATCGTTAATAATTATTGTAAGAACCATTGTTAGGTTTAGGCCAGTCGTGGCGCAGAGGCATAAAGTGTGACTGTAAACGCGATTGGTTGTGGATTCGATTCTTCCTCGAGGAAATGAAATATTTATTTAAATTGATATTTTCATTTATTTGCTCTGGTGTCGAGGCAAAGTGCGGCCAAGTGTTGAGCTCCGCCACTCAACGCGACATGCCTACAGAGTTCAGCGGAAAGTGAGGAACGGAGTGTCTTAATACTAAGTTCCATCCTCCTACCTTGCTGTGTGCAGGATACAGCGTTATTTGAATTTAATTAGATTCTTTTCTCGTTGTGTTAACAACGTAAGTCTTATAAAAAATAAGAAAATTTTCAACCATTTTAGGAATTTAGGAGCGTAATGAGTGATGAAATTTATAATAGCGTTTTGTCTGAGCAGAAAGAACAAATTACTTTTGAAAAATTGCGCCGACCCCACACCTATCTGTATCGCGAGTACTGCGCCCTTGTGCCACGACTGCCTCATTGGTCATGATTCATTTTCATCTTTTTATATTAATTGTTATTTTAGTTTCTATATATCGCCCAACTCAGTCACGAAGTTGGTAATAGTTATTTTAATTTTATTCTAGGTTTTTGATAGCTAATTAAATTAAAAAGTAGCATTAACAAGTAGGTACTTAGTATTAAATAATTCAAACAATACAGTATTAACTATTCATGCGATATATTTCAACATAGTAGTAGTAGGTTCATATAGAATCGTAATCATGCACGCGTAAAGTTGAACTTAGCGAGCAATCGTAAATAAAGAAAATACTGTACTATAATTATATCTATAGTTTATACTAAAAGGTCAGAGCAAAAATAGAGTAAAGCTATAGTCATACTGATTTTTTTTTCTAATTACTAAAAAGACGTAAAAAATTGATATTGAAAGTGTAAATTTCCATTTTTTTTATAGAATTTATCGACTCGGCTGTATCTATAAATTTAATATAATTGATAATTTCAAGAAATTACGAACACGTGAGTTTTAAGTGCACTTCGCTGAGTGTTAATAAAAACTATTATTTGTTCTTTAACTTCTTCACTTCACTAATACACAAACGCACAAAAGACGTTGTTCCAATCAGTGGTTTTTTTTTCTAATTGTCCGCATACATTTTTTTTCAAATAACAAATTGAGTAATAACCATGGTAATAATATTAGATTTGTGTAACAATAAAAATGTAAAATATAGCTTCCTTTCTAGTTATTCCACTATAAGTAAGTTTTAATAACAATGGACTTCAAAGATCCAGTGATAAAAATAAAACAAACGGCTATTATTGCGGCGTTGAGTTCAGCCACTCAACACGCATTGCCTCCGGAATTCGGCAGAAAGTGGGGAACTCAACACTAGGTTCCTTCTGCCTACCCTGTTGTGAGCGGGATACAGCGTGAAACTGATTTATTTGATTTAGCTATTAATATAATATGATTTTATTAACAATATGAATATGAGTTTTAAGAAATGAAGATTTGATGGTAAGTTAGGTATAAATAAATATGTATTATCTAATACTCTACTGTGTAATGGTCCGTATAAAACACCGTCGTTGGCACCGTCACACCGCGTCGACTCCCACCACGGAACAATGGGAGCATAAAGTATGATTTATCAGGTATTAATACGATATAAACGTTAAATATACATTCAGTGTAATGAAAAAAATACTCAATTATTCTTGTTTTACTGTTTTTTTAGAAATTTGTTAGGGCTAGTTCACATTACCTACGTCAATCAAATTAATAGCATCATTAAGTTTTGTAAATATTCTGAGACGATATAATATACTTTTCTCTGAGTTGTCTGAGTTCTCTGAGAACATATGGCTTAGTTATACGTGTTATATGTTTTATAAAAAAAAAATTATTTCTTGAGTGTGGAATAACGCATTGAAAATGTAAAAACATATACAGTTTGATGACTTTTTAAAATATTTTTACATAGTGTTGCAAGATGAAATTAGACGCCTTTTTAGGGTTCCGTACTTTTTAAGAAATAAAATAGGAACCCTTAAAAAATAATTTGGTTGTCCGTCTGTCTGTCAAGAGTCTTTATCTCGCTTGGAGATACGCTTGGAAAGAACTACATCTACGGACCCATGATATCCAGAAATAAAAACGTACTTCCACATATATTACTTTAATTTACTTTACTTTAGCTTCACGTTTTATCCCTAGTGGGGTAGTCAGAGAGAACGGAGCGCCAAACGCTACGGTCTCTACATACTTCTTTCGCCTCGTCCACTGTCATCAATCTCTTCATACATGCCCTCCGGGGGATCCTCATGCTTTTTATGTGACCTTCCTCCAGTATCTTTGATACTGTGTTTTCGAAGGTCAACCGAGGTCTCCCCCTACCTCTCTTACCACTCACTTTTTCATCATAAATTTGCCATTCTTTCTCGCTCATTCGTTTGACATGCCCAATCCAGCTGAGCACGTTCTTCTTCATTCTCACCGTGACATCCTCGCTGGTACCTGCCATTCTGTGTACCTCTTCATTGCGGATTCGATCAGCTAGGCTGACTCCGCATATCCTACGAAGAGATCGCATCTACACAGCATTCATCTTTCTTTCATTCTTCTTCTGTAATACCCACGTTTCACTACCGTATAACAGGGTTGGTACCAAAACTGCATTGTGTACGGCCAAACGCGCAGCTGTGCTGACGTTTCGCTGTCTCATCAATGCAGCCAAGGCTCCGTTAACCTTGTTACCGGCAGCAATACGCCTTTCCACATCCATCTCGTATCTTCCATCTCTACTGAACATACTTCCCCTATATAACCGTTTATATACCAAAAAACGCGTATTTTGACACTATAAAGGGAATCAACATTAATAAGGTACTTCTGGTTAACCTATTATTATGAAATTTGGCTGCTAGCATCTATAGGTTTTGGTTTAGGAGTTTGGGAAAAAATCTCAAAATTATACTTTTGTACAGAAACAGCTAAAAGAGACCTCTTATATTTGTACGGAACCCTCGGTGAATGAGCCCGACTCGCGCTTATCCAATTTTTCTTTATAAAATGATTCATCCACGTGATAAATCAATATGATGAAAGTTGCAAAATTTCTAAATGTATTCTTTAAATAAATTTGTTACAACGAAATCTTACCCATATATATTTGGCACTACATACACTACAATTACGGAAATTCCCACATTATTCAACAATTTATATTCTTATCGCTGAAGGTCGCAATAATCCAATAGTTTTTATAGCCATACTATCGGTATCAAATATTGTAGAAATCTTCAATTTAACATATATACCTAAATACGTTAAATGCTTATCCATGTTCTACATAACTAATCAAAATAATAAATTAATTATTTTATCGAAATCTTGTGTGTCTAAGTTAATCTTAATTAATAATATATAGGAGCAATGTTGTATGACTCATTCAGCCATAACATATATAATTAATTAGGGTAATATGATTAAAAAAATTGACTGGTGGTGTCTCGACACCAGAGTGAAGAAATTGAAATATTAAATATTTCATTTTCCTCCCACAACTTGTCGTTTACATCCACACGCCAGCGTCCCTGCGCCACGACTGGCCCCGATTTTATTTGAAAATTTAATTTGATTATCCAAATGAAAAAATAAACTGTATTTTTTAAATATGATTTTCGAATACAAAATATATAACAAGATAAATAAAATAAAACTCTGTCGCTGTTTTTTAATGATTTTACCATTACGAAATATATAATAAACAACTAGGTAAATATTGAAAGTTGTAAAACATTAAGTAATAAATATTAGCATCTAACACCATATTTACAATATATACACATAAAATATTAAATTATTGATATTTTTCAAAACGACCAATGTAACATGCGCCTTAGTTTCTAGAAGGCGACGTGTAATGGCAGACCAATTACACCAACACTATAACAAGACGGTAATTAAATTAATAACATTAACTCATAAATTGATTACAAGAACTGAGGTCATGGCGAGTGAGTAAAACGTATAGGTAGTGGTAACAAAGAAAAACGAAACCTTTTTGTTTTTGTACAATTAGCGGCTAGCATTGAAATCAAAGAATTTACTTCCCTTGTGGACGCCGTCGTGGCACAAACGTGTGACTGTAAGCACGACGGTTGTGGGTTCGATTCCCACTCGGAGACATCAATTATTATTTATTTATATTTTCATTTCTTCGCTCTGCGGTAAGAAGGCGCGGCGTCCAGTTCGGATAAGTAACTAAGGTCCCTCTCCTTACCGTGCTGTAAGCAAGATACAGCGTGACGCATTATATAAAATATTTAATAAAGAAAATATTTAACATCCCATTTACTGAAGTGGGAATCGAATCCACCACCTGTCGCGCTTAAATTCACACGCTTGTGCCTCTCAACCACGACTGGCCTCTATTTAAATTCATAATATCCGTTTATATTTATTTTAAGATCATCAACTAAATTATACTTTCGTGTCTAGATTTTCTTATTGAGAACTGTATTTGATTATGAGAACTTACTGTTAGTAATTACATTTCGTGCCTACTGACACGCAAATTATAAATAATCAAATTAATCCTGATTAATGATATTTTATCAGTTAATTGAACTTCTAACTGGAAAATAATCCTATCGTTTAATTATTTCTTGGGTTCTCTACATATAATAAAATATACCGAATAAAGTCCGGCTCGAACACCGAGGGTTCCGTAAAAACTTGGAGGTCTTGAGGTTTTTCTGAAATTCAGCGTAACTTAGCTTAGCTATAGTTCTTTCATTTGATACCTCACTTAAAAAAGCGGCTTTAATAGCAAATCTTGCTCCCTTTTTAAGGCTATAAATTTTTAGAATTTCACCACAAATGTATAGTTTTCATAATTTTTCCTGAACTACTACTTACTATCTGTAGTTGTTATTTGCCAAATATCATAATTGTAGATCAACCGGAAATACCCTATGAATTTTGATTCCCTTGATAGTGTCCAAATACACGTTTTTTGCGATATAAACGATGCCCGTTTTTACGTAAATATAGAAATATTTTTTTTTTCAAAAAAATCATGGAGCCGTAGATATAATTATATGATTTGAATTTCAACTCGATATCTAGCGTTTCTGAGATAAAAGCTCTGGTCAGACAGACAGATAGACGGACAACAAAGTTATCTTATAAGGGTTCCTTTTTTCGTTAAATGATACGGAACCCTAAAAGGGATGTGTAAAATAGATAAAGAAAAACAACTGTGTTATCTGTTATAGTCATGCTTTTTATATATTTTTATTCACTTTCTATATATTCATTAAAATTAGAAAAACACTCCCTTTGATAACGAGACCAAAGAGCGTCGTTGAGTTTAACCACTCAATAAGCAATACCTTGGGACTTTAGCAGAAAGTGAAGAATTGAAAAAATATGAAATTAAAAAATTTTTCGTACACAAACATATAATAAAAAATAAAAAATAATAAAAAAAACCACCACAGCGTTGTACATTGTTGTAAACTTGTGATAGTTGCGAAATTTTAGTAAACGCATAAATTAGATCCAGAATTCTAAATATTGTAAAAAAATACTAAATTATTGATTCCCAATGAGATACGATTGCCAATAATATTAACAATTTAAATGTGAGATTTAATAATGGGCTTAATATACATCCCTGACCCTGTTCATTACGAAACTAATTAACTTAAATATAAAATATTCAAAACATTGTTACTGAATCGATTTTATTTTCATCACGCAATAAACGCCACCTAGTATAATGAGATAATTTTCTTTGCAGATTATTATCATCAAGACGCCTATAAGTATAGCAGTATGGGAATATCAGAAGTTCCAAAGGACGATTCTCCTAGGACAACTCCTGAGTTGTCTCACGCTGATCAGTCTCCAGCCTCCGAGAGACCTCCCCCAGGGTCAGCTGATAGTGATGATGCAGATGAATTTGCTCCAAAAAGAAAACAGAGGAGATACAGAACCACATTTACAAGTTTTCAGCTTGAGGAACTGGAAAAAGCTTTCTCGAGAACACATTACCCAGATGTATTTACAAGGTGAGAAATACCTAAATTCCATACACTTCAATATAGATATAGAATTAATTAAATATATTTAAGTTTTTATCTACTAATTGATAGGTTATAAAACAATGTATTATTGATCTTGATAACAGAAGGGAAGTAAAAAAATACGATTAAAGACGTTGATCCGGAGGCCATGTTAACATATTATGAATGCAATAGACGTATCTTCCAATTCAACTAGCATTGATGTAGGTAGGGTATACCTTATTTGCCTATATTATATATGTATTCTTGGCCTGTGATCCTATGAGGGTTCCGTTTTTTCTTTTTGAACCCTAAAAAAGGGGAAAAAGATCAGGTCTTTATAAATTAAAAAAATATAGGTAAAAAAATTGTGTTATTCGTGGAATTTTATAACAAGGACCGTTAAAAATATAAATTGTATGAGCTTTTGTGTTTAACACAAAGAATTACTGTTTTCATTATAATCGAGGCCACAGTGGCGCAGTGGAACAGCGTAGTAGCAGACTGTGTACACGATAGTTGTGGGTCCAAACAAGAAAAAAGAGAAAAACAAAGTCTTCTCGGCATAAACCATGAAAAAATATTCTCATTCTCATTTAATTTATTATTTCTATCGAAAAACAACCAGCAAAGCAAAAACCAAAAAAAGCGCAAAAACCACAGAGCCATCACGTAAAATCTCCTCCAACATGTTCCCATTATCTTAAATTACATATTTTTAGTAATTTCACATCAATTTATTTGTTTCAGAGAGGAGTTGGCAATGAAGATCGGATTAACGGAAGCCAGAATACAGGTATTATGGCAAAATTAAAATATTTCCGTCACGAAGTACTCGCAATTTAACTAATTAGCAATTACACGTACAACGCATTGATTATAGTGATTAATCGACTCCGATACAAATTTAACTCCATGTAATTTGCGAAATTACGGTTAAATTACACCCGTTGGAATGTGTACTTGTTTATGTGTTTTTTTGGTTTTATCTTAAATTTCTTTGATTGAATGTGTTTTTGTGTGATCCGGTACGAAAAGGGGACTATGTGAAATTTTTATATACATCAATCATTCGAAGTGTATGGATATTAACTGATGTGAGAATTTTAATAATTGGACAATTGTCGTTTGTTGTTAGTTCTTAGGTGACTGTCTATATATGTTATCTTTTCATGAATAAAACTCTGAAGAAAGCTCTCAATCATGATATCTAAAGTGTTTGTTTATGCAACACAATTAAATTTAATGCGCAAAGGTAACTTTTTCTTATAACATTTTATAGAAAAAATATAGCAGGTGTTTTTTTTATCTATAATAATAATTTTCGTATTTGTAAATTATTTTAAATAACCTAAAAAAATTAAAAAAAAGAAAAACCTATTTAGGCATAGCTAGAGGCATAGCTACATGTATATTGGGACTGGAAAATACTTATTTTTAGCTTCTTGCACATAGCAGAGTTGGGATAGGGAACCTGGAATATTAGTGTTCAGACACTCCGTCCCACATTAAGACACGTCCGTTCCCCATTTTGCCGCCGAATTCTTGAAGCCTCATTTATCTACTGATTTAATTATGCTCGAGAGTTACTTGCAAACATTTATGAGAATACGAATTAGGCGCGCACCGATATGGCGGTCCGACCCATGCCGTTGAATTGACGCTATTTTTGGAGCAACTTAATTAAGTTCGATACGACAATTTATCGCATTACTTCTGCACAACGATGGATAACATGCCTCTACACAATATCTTTTAAATGATAATAAAACACTAACGTTTAAAATGTATTTATTACTTGATGGACGTATGAGGTCGTCGTGGCGCAAGCACACGGGTGTGAGTGTAACGCGACGGTTGTGCGTTCGATCCCCACTCGGAGGATTAAGTTATTATTTATTAATATGTTCATTTCATCGGTCTGGTATCAAGGCAAAAACTCGTTGGTCTCCGGGTCTCTTCGTTTACCTAAAAGTCAATTTACACATTGTTAGCGTATGACGTAAATAGACAGGAAAAATATTATAAACATATTAACTGAATGAAGAATGGAATAAAATATCGATAAAAAATTTATAAATCATTTAAGCGCCAGCATTGAAATTTACATATATCTACCTACACACCATAAGAGACGTTATAATTTATAAACAATATAAGAGTAAGATTCAAAAGTGTGGGTAATATTTAGAGAAAATTTGCCATTTTTTTTGTTAAATTACCCGTCAAAATTTGATGAATCGCTATAGATTATCAAATCCTAATGAACATTTATTCAAGTCATGATCCATTAACTACATTGGATTGAATACATATGTTGTATGCCTTTTAATTTGTTAATCACCTTATTTACATATATCAATCAATGCGGACGCATAATTATAATATGATACCTCTATTATCTACTAAAGAAGATTAAAAGATGTCGTCGTGACTAACTATTATAAGTTTATTTCTAGAACGCATTTCAAAAGCAAGAATAGTAGTATCATTTAAAATTTTATTACCCTATACTCTCTAAGTCTAAGTCTCAGGCACTGCTCTGAAGACAACCTGTATCCAAGGAGAATCTAGTAGAATAGTATACCGTTTTCCATTTCTCCTTTAAGAAATACCTAGTGCTAAAACGGCATTGCGCGTTGAGTCATAAAACTCAACGCCGCGCTTAGCCTCGACACCAGAGTGAGAAATGAACATATTAATTATTTCGTTTCCTTTAGTGGGAATCAAACTTAAAACCTGTCGAACTTACACTCACACACTCCTGCACCACGGCTGGCCTCTATTTTATATTGTATATTATTTTACCTATACATAATTTGTATTTACAATAATTGTCTGCATGAGTCAATTATATCATTAATTATATAAGTTTATTAATAACATAGAATCTTAATTTGTGTAGTTATTTCTTATACATATGCCAAATTCAACATAATTAATATTGCTCTTGTAAGAATTGGATGAATACCATATTTTGAAGTGAAATCAAAATAATATATTTTGCTGGTTTGTTGTCTTTTACCTTCAAATTTAATTCTAGTAAGATAGAGTGTCCTAAGTTTTGTTGAATTTTTTGACTGTCTCGTTCTTAGGGGAGTACCCACGTGCACTCTTGCTGTACGCACTCTTGCGGAGTGATTTAATTCCGAATGACCGTCATATACCTACGCCATCCATTGGCACATTACAATAACAAGTTCAAAATTTACCAGCAATGACATGTTTCACATTTATTTTTAAAAATGTGGCCCTTGGTTACATGCATATGCTACATTTGTTACTTGTTGTGGTAAACTGTTAATATATATTAGCGAAACCCTAAAATATAAAAACTCAACGTTTGCCAATAAAGTCTAATATAACTCAAAGTTCAATATTTTTTGTTGTAATTTCTATGACAGCATCCTTTTCCGATAGCACACAAAACAGAACTGAAATTAGTGGAATTCGCTATCAATCTTTGCAAATATCAGGTTCGAGTAGTCTTACGGAGCGCGCACACTTGGACACTTTACCTTAAGTTAATTCTGAAGAATTGTAGAAAAAGTAAATAAATCAATAAAAAGTCATTTATTTTTATAACCAACTACATTAATAATGACACATACATTGTACAATTATATTTCCCATGTCGATAATCATAAAAATACAACAAAATAAAATGAAACTTCTCTCCACTCTAGGTAGGTGATTCACTTCTTTCCACTCATTAATTAAATTAATTTTTAGATGATATATTTTATCGCACTAAGCAGTAATTTACTTGCAAATAAATGTGTATGCAAGAATAATATTCTTGCATACTTGCAATTCAAAATATAATTCAGTTACTAAATAAAACCGCCGGCCTAAGCCGTCGTGGCCCAGGGGTGTGACTGTAAGGCGACAGTTTTGAGTTAGATCCCCACTCGAGGAAATGAAATATTTATTTAAATTTATATTACCATTTCTTCGCTCTGGTATCGGTATCGAGCGGCGTTGAGGCAACACGCAATATCTCTCAAAATCGGCGGAAAGTGGGGAACGGAGTGTCTTAACACTAGGTTCCCTCTGCCTGCTGTGTGCAGGATACAGCGCAAGTTAAAAGTAAAATAAGCTCTATATTACACAATTATTTATGGCAAAACTATCTTACACACTCAACGTTAAAATGTTAATATGAACGTATTTTTTGTAACAGTACATACAACAGTAACCGGGACATTTATAGAAACTGCTTTTTAGCGATCCGCATTTATCATAAACGAATTAATTTAAATTAACATAAAAATATCGGTTTACATAATGATCGAGGCTCGTCTCCTTATGGCTCTCATAAATATTTAACGTTTAAATATTGAACCTATACGAGAAATAAATCAATCAGTGTAGTTTTTTATCCACCATCAAGGTGGACGGGTCGGACACGTTTTTTGTGTGCGTTTTGAGATTTGCCAAAATGTTGTATGCCAACAATTTGGACTGCGTCGATGGTTTTGATAGAATAATCAATTATTGTATATTTTTTTTATTACTTAGCGTTTCAGCAACATAGCTTTCTGTAATAAATTCTATATTATTTTTGGTGGAATTATTGTTTTTTGAAATTATTTATTAAATAATACAAATTCTCGAGAGGGGTTAATGATATTTTTAGTGCAGTTCAAATGAAGTAGTCAGTAGTAGTAGTCAAATGAAGTAGTGATAGTAGTACTATCGAAATTTAACTTTATACTCTTTTAAATTCCAATAAAATGTTATTATTATTATGATAGACTAAGATTACAGGACCTACGTCATTTATCGTCAAGCTGAAATTTTGAAGACTATTAGTCTAATACGTAGTTAAGACAGTATGTGTACTCACTAACTTGAACGTGGGCATTTTCAGAGGTAGCGCCAACTAAAGGTACATCTCTGTCTGGAAGGATGGTTGAACCGTCATATTGGTCTGGATGCTCGATATAGTCCGTAAATAATATATGTAAAATTAAAGCTTCCTAGTATCACATAGCTTGTTCCAATTTTAAACAATCTTTAGGACCACTACTACTAGGCAGTAGTAAAGGCCTCGTAAAGGATCTAGTAAAAATAAATATAATTTTTTCTTAGTTATTCCCAATAACATGTATACGAGCGTTTCTACTTCAACGTATGTGAGCGTGTACCTTAAGTTGGCGCTACCTCTGGAAGGGCCCCACTTTCAAGTTTCAAGACTATATGTGTACTTAACACGTATAGTCTTAACTACATATTAGACTGTTAATCCTTCAAATCTTAGCTTTACAGCTCGGGTAGAGGCAAAGCGCGGCGTTGAGATCCACCACCCAACACGCAATGCCTTCAAAATCGAGAATTTGACGGAAAATGGGGAACGCAGTATCTTAAAACTAGGTTTCGTCTGCCTAACCTGCTGTGTGCGGGATACAACGTGAAGCTGGGAAAAAAAAATACGCCCTTAACTGAATTGAAGCACTTTATTATCGAGCATAAATTGTTAGGTAAATAAAATTTATTGTCCAGTAAAAAATACAACAAACAAAACAGCTAATTATTATGATTATTGTAATGGCGTAGTTGGGGAAACCCACACGATAATATGGAACATAATGTATTTTTTACATTGTATTTAAAATCTATCTATCATTAAAGGGAAAATTAAAAACATATGATGACTTGCTATATTATAATATACACTTATATTAAATTACATTTATAAATTAAAAATAATTAATGTTTTTTTTTCTATAAATATGCCATTAACTTGTTGTGACTACTTGTTCGAAAATTTGAAGACTAAAACCAAACCATGCTAGGAAAGAAGAAGTTTTTTATAAAACAAATCAAATCAGTTAATTTAAGATTTTGTTATTTTTAATAATATTATTATTCATCCACAAGAAAAAAAAATATATAAAATAATAATTTTAACCAATACTACCATCATTTTAAATAAAGTTTTCTAAAAAAAAAACAATTTAAAAAACAAACTCTGTGTCATTAAAATTAGAAAATACAAAAAAAAACAAAAGAAAATGGCAGACATTCGTAACGATTGTCAACCAAGTATTTAATTAATTAAAATAGATATTATTTTTGTAATGTATTTGGTAGTCGTGACAATGTTAAACAATCAACGGGGTGCCTCGAGAACGATCTAAATCAATCCATATTTGTACTCGAGATCTCGATGTATCGAATACACTTTATTGAGCTAGCTGGCTATGAATAAAATATATTTCGACGATATTTTTAATTCTTGTGTTGAATTAAGAAATAAATATTAATTTATTTGTTATATCGATTAATTGAATTTTTTCTCGATTTTGTGTACCTATATGGTAATAGGAAATTATTATAAAATTTATTATGTAATTTGTTTATTATTGACACACGGATTTAGGTGATAATTACCAAAAATATAACATATTTTGTTGTATCCCATTTTTTTGGGTTCAACAGATAGTCTAAGAGTTTGTGTATAACTTCATACTAATGTTCATATAATGTAATGTTTAATATCTCTATCCAGTAGTGAAAACCACATTAAAACCGTGCCACGACTGGCCTATAGATATGCGAATAATCGAATTTGATTTAAAACGAGTAAATCTCGCGAAAATATGTAATTGAATTTTTTCACGCAATTTTAGATTATTAAAATTTCAATTTTCATAATAAAAGAAGATCAGGAACGAGTAAACGATGCCTTATTACCAAATGTAAGACGCTCTATTTCTTTTCAGGTTTGGTTTCAAAACCGTCGTGCAAAATGGCGTAAACAAGAGAAGGTTGGACCTCAAGCGCACCCGTACAACCCTTATTTAGGGGGAGGAGGTCCCCCACCCTCCGTGGTAGCTTCAATGCCCAATCCTTTCTCACAACTAGGATTTGGTTTTAGAAAGCCCTTTGATGCAAACGCCCTCGCCTCTTTTAGGTGAGTTCACAATGTTCGATTTAAAATTAAAATTTGATTAATTTTCGCAAAGATACCATGTTCTGTAGATATAATGAAAAATACTATGTTTGCCTATTCCCGTCATAAAGTACAGACTACGGACGTTTATATAACGTTACTATACATAGATTTTACATAACCATAAATAATTACCCACAGTTAAATTATGGTACACTAATATATAGGTTATAATTTGAACAAAATTGGTAAATACAACGCGACGAGCACTATAGTAGGCCTTTTTGTGTAATGTATTATTGAACGGCTAACATACATGGGAATGAAATGGTACTGAGGTGCTCTACACATAGACAATCGTTGATTCGTCGATCGCGTTATATCCTCACGCTGTATCACAAGAGCAGGATAGAAAGAGGATACCTAGTGTTAAGACACTCCGTTGCCCAATTTTTACCAAATTTCCAAGACTTTGAGTCTTGAATGGCAGAAATCTACGCTGCACTTTGTCCAGAGCAAGAAAAAAGAAAAATATATAAAAACCGTTGACTCAAGTGGGAATCAAACCAACAATGTCCCACTGCGTTATAATATAAAATATTTGTATGAACTTTAATTAATTCATATTGCTTTATTCATAGATACGGCACTTCACCGGTTCTGGGCGCTCAATACCTCGGAGCTCCACTGTCTCGGCCACCCTTGTTCTCCGCTCCAATATATTCTACTAACACACCTCCATTCCACACTTTGCTCGCTGGGCTGGCCGCGCCGCCTCGACAGTCTCCCGACCCGCCACCAGTATCACCACCTATATCCCCTGGAAGTGAATCCCCCCCAAGCCAGCAGGGGCCGGAAGTTGAAAGAAGAAGTTCGAGCATAGCTGCTTTAAGAATGGCTGCGAGGGAACATGAACTTAGGCTGGAAATGCTAAGGCAAAGACATCACACAGACCTAATTAGTTGAACTAGATAAAACTAGATAATGGTGTTTGAATTGTATGAAAGGTCATATCATTGACGCTACTTAAATTATTATTTAACTGTGATGTATTTATCACACGATAAATCGAATAAACTATAAAAGTATCTCAATTTTGTTAGAATTTTTTTTTATTTCACAAAAGTTATATTGTATTGAAAAAAAAACTGGAAGAAATATATTATATTTTATCCACTCCTAAAATTATTATTGATAAGTGATACATGACGTTTAAGTCGTAGCATATTGTACAAAAACGTTCTATGATATGACAGTGTAGTTAGACGATGCCTTTGTATTATTACGCTAAAATAAGTAAACAAATACAATTAGTGTGTAATTATTATTAATAATTCATCCGTCCAATTTATACGTATTGTTATTTATTGTATGAAAATTACCTATAGAGTATTTTTACATTTTATTTTTAAGACTTAAGAATCATGTACACAAAAAGAACAATTCACAAATATTTATTTTCATATAAAAATAATTACGACAATAATTAAATAAATTTTATGCACTAATCGATCTAAATCACAGTGTATTAAAATTTTATGCTTATTAATAAAATAAATACATTCCATTAAATATGTATGTATGTAACATTAAAATAATGTGATTATAGCGAGTAATATGCACCTATCAATTTCTGAGAAGAAATTATCAAATTCATAATGAAAAATTATATATAATTAAAAATGACTTCTTATAAAATAGTTCTGAACTGTGTTTTTATAACCGTTTATAGTTCAACTATTAATAAAATACATTCTATTTTGTTTCAAATAATTCATAATATGTATGTATATAACACCAAAGAGATATTTGTGAAAATCTAATTACTTTTACTGTACAGAAAGGGTAATAGTATTGAAAGTAAACACTATAAGGGTTCCATAATAAATGGTTGATATGAGTCGGTGTGTTTTATTTTGTTCCCTTAGAATCGTTTAAAATAATTAACAACATATTCCTTTAGAATAATAAAAAAAAAATTAAATACATTTTGGTAAAAAAATAATAATATAAAAACTTGGGTATTTTAGACATGTGAGTCTACATAAAGCCATTATTGTGATGTTTGTCATCACTCTATTACAGACATTGCAATAATGGATAGCAAAATTCGACACCGTATTTATTTAATTTTGACTAGAAATACTGTTAATAAATATAATATTACTTTTAACATTTTTAAAAGATAATACTTATTTAAAAAACGTATAAAAATTCGAACGTAGCAGGACTCGAACTCCCGCCTCCTGGAAACTGACCAGATGCTCTGACCACTAAGCCATACAGTCGGCTTCCAGGAGACGCGGGTTCGAGTCCCGCTACATTAAAATTTTTATAGATTTTCTAAATGAGTATAAATATAAAATTAATTTGAATTCCCGACCATCACAGCTACGTAACAAAACAAAAATACATGCAAAATATATAAACAAAAAATACATACAATATAATCAACACATTAAATATACTTAATAATAAACAAAAAATCAATATTAAACTTTCAAATTCAATTGAACGTTCATATTAATAGCCACGAATCTACCCAACTACCAATTTGCATAATTCATTCAAAACAAGCGGACAGGTTATTAACTTTCAATAAACGTATTACGAGAGGTGAACTGGGGGAAAAAAAATACAACCCGATTTCGATTTTCAACAGGGTTTAACATCAATCACATATTGTTAGACATCACTAGTGACGATCGATCAATCATCGAAACAATAATACTCATTTATATCCTAATCACGTCTAATTAAAATATAATCCAATAAGAAATTTAATTATGAAATGCCGTGGGAAGAGCGTAGGCTGTATCGGAAAGAGCTATTAATAATAAATTCAATTACGATGTTGCTTTAACCTAACGATTGTTTCCATTGATTTAAATACATCGAATAATCGAATATCAGTTGATATAGCTATGTATGGTATCGATTCCGGTTTACGAATATGGTTCTAGTTAATCTTGCTAGATTAATAGATGTTACGGGAGCCGATCAACTTTTTACATGTATTTAATTTGTTGATAGAAAATTATAATTGCTTTTCTATGTGTAGGTGCATCTATTACTGTTAGAAAATTAAAATTGAGAAATATCTTATATGTAATTAACTATTTGAATTTATTTTGTAGATATGCTTCAAAATACTGTGCTTAAGACTATATGTCTAACATAACTTTCATTTAAAAAATTAAGTAGATGACGAAAATATTTTGAGAATTTTCGTTTAGTCGAGATCTTCCTGAGTTCCTATTGAGTCTTATTTTTAAATGAAAACACATTTTGATAGTGAATATTCAACATTTTAACGAAGATTTCTAAACAATTGTCATTATGCTTCATGTTGAAGTGAAGTTTAAGTTCAAATACTAATAAGGTAAATTTTTTTACCAAATATATAAATATAATCCGCGAGTAACATTTAATAACAATATTTTTATCAATATATTTGGATCAAAACCATAGTACGGCAGTATCAGTAATCAAATTAATAAAAAAATAGAGAAGCCATAGAAGCCAGCTCATAGCTTTATATACCGTATACATATATGCGAGATATGTGTGAATTTTAATATCTGTCACTTTTTTCTTGTATTTACATTTTTCTTTATTATATATTCATATCGTGCTAGAAGTAGCACTCGAATGTAAGTGTCACGGCGTCGTTATTTCAATTTCTAATTTTATCACACTTTCTAAACATTGTACGAGGTTTAACACAACCCAATGCTGCACATTGTCTTACTGAATAGGCATAGTAAAAATAATTTTATTTTTTATTTAAAAGGGGGTGGATTGTACATCCCCTGAATATGGATCGAGCTCAGAATTGTAGTGTGTCTTCGTAGTAAATATACCAGTAATATTTTAAGAATGTCTAATAAATTAATATCTATTTATAAAATATATAATTATTCGGCTAACAAAAATAAACTTCCATTTTTACGCAGGTTTTTGTATCTTAAATCAGATACAGCTAATGAAAAACAAATAGGAGTGCAGTTAATTTAATTGTAATCGAATTTTTATCCTTACCTCATCGCTGCAAGCCCGCCTCCCGGCTGACTCTTCGCTCTTGGCGCAAAGGGTAAACGACAGCGACTCGAGTCGACCTTTAAATTTTTATTACAAGACATACAGTACGGTCGACGAGTCCTGGTATGAAGACTGAAGTTAGCTGTAACTAAATCAAATCAAATTAAATCAGCTTCACACTGTATCCCGCACACAGCGGGGTAGGCAGTTCTCTTTGCTTACCTAGTATTAAGATACTCCGTTTCCCACTTTCCGCCGAGTTCTGAAGGCATTGTGTGTTGAGTGGCGGAACACAACGCCGCGCTTCGACACCAGAGCGCAGAAATATTAAATATTTAATTTCCTCGAGTCAGAATAGAACCCACAACCAGTTGATTCAACAGTCACACTTGGTGCCCCTGCCGCCTCGACTGCTCTCACAAAAATTTATAACAAATTAAATGAAAGAAAAAAAAAGAGAATAATTTCACAGCACGTTCCGATGCGTAAAATTTGTAAAAATCAAAATTAGATATACCAAAATATTTAAAATTTAACCTTTTGTTAAGAAATTTATTTATTTTAGAAAAGCGTGTAAATTGCGCCATCAGTTAGTTATTCAAAAGGGCGGGCCTCCGCCAAATCTAATTATAAATTCTGAATAAAAACCACCGTTGGTGTATTTTTGTATGTTTTATAAAGTTATAGCCTATTTCGTGTGAAGGTCTGTTGGTCGGTAATTAATCAATTTGGGATGAAACCTTGTTTTAATATTGTCTACGTGTAATTAACAAGCTTAAAATTCATTAGTTTCTTCGTATTTTAAATGCTAACCAACAATTAATTGTCGTTGTTGTATATATTCGTCTTTGGACTTGTTTAATTAAATCAGCATCACTAGGTATGTGGCGTCTCAAGTATGATTTATTATATTTATATTTATAAAATAATGATTATTATATTTATATTAATGTATTTTATACTTATATTGTGAACGTTTGGTAAGAACTAAAAATTATGAACACTCTGATGAATAAAATTACATAATGTCACATAGTTTTTTTGTTTAGTTCACTGTTTGCCTTTCTACAAATATAAAAGTTTGTAGCAAAACTCTGAAAAATTGTTTATTCATTATCAATAAAATATTTATTTCTAAAATATTAGCTACGCAGGCATTAGATTTTTTTTATAAGTTACATATATAAGTGGCTATTAAGTAAGTATTTCGTTTATTAAATGAAACTAATTTAAACGGATTAATAGCGCATATTTAAGATTTTTACATTTTGGAAGTATTTCGTTTTCTTAAGCTTAATTTTCAAGACTAGAAGTTAAAAGGGACAAGGGCAGCCTGATATAACACAAAGCCTCGGCCCCGCCTACCACTAATCTGAACCGCAATTAATCGAGAGATGAAATATCGATTAACTTCGACTCGGATCATCGATTAACCATAGTAATAGCTTACATACGATAAGGGTCATGATTCTGTAATTAATATTAGAATCGTTTATTTATTCTGTAGCTTGTATATGGAGAGATACAACTGAGTTTCCTATACATAAATTCTTAATTATTATATACTTATCGTACTTTTGTTCAGTCTGTTTTACCAGAAATGAAACGGAAAAATTTAAATTCAATTTAATTTAAATACATTGAGAAAGATTTTTAGACGATGTCTTCCTTTGTTGAGAATCATATTTTTTTTTATCAACTACAAGATGCATATCGCATATAACAGCGTAGGCAGAGGTTAAGAGAATTTTTCGAGAAATTGCGTGTTGAGTGGCGGAACCCAACGCCGGGCTTTTATCTCGGTACCAGAGCGAAGAAATTAAAATATTAATAAATAATAATTCATTCCTCCGAGTGGGGATCAAACTCACAACCATCGCGTTACAGAAAACCTACATTATCAGCTCCGTCCAGCCTCTAATAGTTAAAAAAGGAAACGTGTAAATATATTAACTATGGAATTGAAATACAAATGTAAAACATTCAAACCTTACACATATAAAATATATCGAAGGTATATCAATAATTGGAATATTTCAATAATTTGTAAATTAAAAGTGTTCATACAAAACAAATCCAAAATAACAACATAATCGCTTAATCAAAGCCGAAAATTGAATTTAAAATAATAAATCGTCGCAAATTCAAACGTTCGTGTCTAATTTTTAACTTAATAATAGCCAGTAAGATTGGTTCATTGCAAATTTTGCAGACGATTTTTATCGCCCGTTTCATAGAATAAAGCAATATTTTCACATTTTTATACAAGTTGAGTAGTATTGATAATATGTTTCGTCGTGAGAATAACGGAAGTATAAAAAGTTATTGCTTTACAGTTACTTTGTTTGAATGGTTTGTATAGAAAACAGACGATTTTGAAAAAAATAGATAGATATTAAATGAAAAACTGTTACTACGCTACGTTTATAATGCACGTATACACTATAAAATATTTTAGATATTAGCTATCAGTATACCGAAAATTGATTTTCTGTAATCATGGAAAATTACAATTCTGTTTTGTAGAAAAAAATCAGTTTTAATTTTATGAAAAGACAGAATTAAAATTAGAAGGAAAAAAATATTGCAATTATACAAACACATGAGTCGCCTTACTAACGTAATATCAATGATGTTTACATTAACACAATTTACAGAAAGAATTAAGTCATCATCACATCATTATCATCACAGTGATACTATTGTAGTAACTACTGCTTAAACCTACTAACCGTAAGTTAAATTCTTGCAAGATTTCTGTTTTTTATAAAAAGATAAATTTACAATTACTTTTTCTGTTATTTACTTGATTTTTGTTATTAAAAGCCATCTTTCATTCACATAAACCATTATATATATGCCCTTAACTCTTTGACCCTAACTTTATATTTGAAATAAAATAGCAATAACTTTCAAGAGTTATCTTTAAATATTGAAATAAAAAGAATATAAAAATGGCTAATCATCAAGCATCTTCGTTTATAATCTTAGGCCGTGTATTAACTTTGATACAATATTAATTACAAAACATTCACAAAACAAAACAATTTTACCTCAAATCAGACATAAATTTCTTTCCAGAATACTTAATAACGTATATTTACTTTAAACATATCTAGATAATCTTTTTTAAATTGCACAAAATGCAAAAACAAATAAGAATGTAAACACGAGTTAACGAAATGCGAATTTAATGAGCAAGCAAGTTGACCTTAGCGTAAGATGCTGGGCCCTCTGTGATGCGGTCCAATCAATCATCAAGAGCACGTCCAATCATCAAGAAGCGATACAATGATTTATCCTTAAGCTACCCCATGTAATGGCGGTCGGATCACGACTTCAACTTTTTTTGGTGTTTCGGTGTTTTTTTTATAGTCCGTAAACTATAATTAAAGTGAAACTATGATGTTAGTATTTTTTTGATTTATTAATATTTAGCTGCTCAGTGATTTGTTCTGTTAAATAAGTTATATAAAATAATTTAATATTAAAATCTTATGAAGTTTTCTGTAGTAAATTAATCGAAAAAAATTATATAAACTTATATTCATCACCTTCTTTACGATTAGTGTCTTTATCTATTATTTATTAAAAAAAACATCTTAATATACTTAATAATTTGTTAATGTTAAAAACCACTCAACAAGCAATGCCTCCAGAATTCGGTGAAAAGTGGGAAGCGGTTTGTTTTTACATTAGGTTCTTTCTGCCTACCCTGCTTTGTGCGGGATACACCGTAATATAATATAACTTATTAAATACATTTAACAATTTATATTAATTATGAAGAATCTAGTATATGTTAGTATACAGGCGTGGGTGTTGCTACACATCCCTAATTAGGTGAGGGTGAGGTGGACCACTGATAGATCCACTACCATTCTCAGCCCATCCACGATTAAGGGTAAAAATTAAAAATACTCTGCATTCTTGGAACTTGTAAGTGCTATTCAAATATTAATAGTTGTAAATTAGGATAATAAATTAGGTGTAATTTTTTAAATTAAACTGTTAGTATCGTAAATGAAATATTTCTAAGTGGTGTACTAGTATATGGTGTTCCGTAGAAAAATAATTGAAAATATTATCATATTACGCAGAAAAATATTCGTGAGAGCTTAATAAAGTGTTTCTTTTATTTAAAAAAACCTCCTATATAGTAGTCGCAAAGTTGGCAGAAAGAATTTAGTGTCAAGACACTCCACTTTCCGTTGCAATTTATAACTGCGGACGTCCACACCGCACTATAGCGTCCACGATCAGGGAAACGAAAATAATATATTACTTACCGAGTGGCTTTCGACGCCAATATACAAAATAATCGGTTTTATAACAAGAAATAATCCCGCTGCGTCACGATGACCTCAAACACATTGTTAATTAAAATGATGTGACTGATATTTCATTATGAAAAAAAATTTTTTTTTCGCTTCACGCTGTATCCCGCATATAGCAGGTTAGAATAGCATAGCAGACGGGACTTAGTGTTAATACTCTCCATTCCCTACTTTCCGGCGAATTTTGGAGGTATTACGTGTTGAGTGGCGGCATACTAAAGCGAGGATATGAAGATATTAAATATATCATTTCCTCGAGTGGGAATCGAACCAACTAACAACCTGTCGTTTTTGCAATCGCAACCTAATGCGGCGACGGCCTCAGATAAATAGTTTACAATTGAAATAATAACAAACTCGACACCTAATTTAACAATGGAAGTATAAAAAAATCTATACTGAGGGCTAATATTATCTATCATTTAAATGTCATCTCAATCATTGCAAAAAAAGGAGAAAGTGGAAAACGAATGTCACACTATATTCTTTAAAAAAAAAAACGTGAATCTGCAAAAAATATATATTTATAATAATGTTAAGTTGATCTCTAAAACAGAAATGGACAAGCTACAAATGACCCAAAGAGAATTGGGCCATTCCTGTTTTTTAATAACGCATTTTTGTTTTAAGAACCAATTATGAACCAATATTCTGAGGGTAACTCGGCTTAATTAATGATTTCCTCCCAGTTGGATACCTCTTTACTTTTTTTACGAATAAACAATACAGATGAATAGAACTAGAATAGAACTTTATGAACAATAATATATACTAACAATATGTAACGTGGGAGTATTTTGAGTAAAAAACAGTACGCAGGTAGATAAAGGGAACCTAGGAACCTAGTTTTAAGGCCGTTCGTTCACCCACTTTCGGCCGAATTCTGTAGGCATTTCGTGTTGAGTAGCAATAAATCTCGTTACCAGAACTTGAAAATATGAGATTCTTTTTTTCCTCGAGTGGGAATTAAACTCACAACCTGTCGTTTACTAATGCGCGTGTGCTCGTGCGCTACGACGTACTTCAAATTTAGTGTTTTATTATCAATAAAAGTATTTTCCATGTTATATATATATATATATATATATATATATATATATATATATATATGTTTTTGTAAATTCGAAGATTTTTTTACCAGAAACTATCGCGACCGTGTACACTATAATCTTTCATTATGATATGCGCAAACTGTATATAAACGGACATCAACAACGACCATTACTCAAATGAAAAATTTAATTATAAAATATCTATTTAAAATATCCATAAAAGGCCCGCAATTACAGCAATTATAATAAATTTTATGAGCCAGTATTACATCAATCACTCGCCTCATTAAATAATTACATAAACAACAATGTAGGCTTCGGCGGTCGTTTTAAAGGAAAATTCGCATATATACGCCATTTTAGTGGCAGCCATAAAATTGGAGAAGACTGTATGAGATTTTCCTTCATTAAAGTGTAATACGCAATTAGTCTTTGATTCGAAGTACACAGCTATATGATAGAATATTCTTTATCGTTCGCAACTAAATCCTTTGTTCGTTTTAAATTACCAATACTATAATTTACTTCTTAACAAAGTTTAATAAGAAATGTTAAATGATTGTAAAGGAAGGTTATAAGGATATAAGAATTTTCCTTGGTCGTTACGTTATTTTTGTAGTATATAGTTAAGTAAAAATTGAAAGATGATCATACCTCTTTACACTCTACACATACATAATATAAGATTTAGCTTGATTTAGCTTGTTGCTTTATAGCCCAGCACAGCATAGCAGGGAGAGACAGAGAGAATCTGGAATCTGGGAATCTGGTCTAGTGTTAGCACATTAAGACTTTCGTTCCATACTTGCCGAATTCTGGAGACATTGAATGTTAACGCCACTCATTATGCAATTATAGATAGACCCATAAAACATATAAAAAACAGATTAGCCCTTCCATTTTTCGCAGAATTAAGGAATCTAGTGTCGACTTTCGTCTATCCCCAATACTACTACAATTCAGATAAAAACCCATAGTCGCTTCATCCTATCACAGTCTCATCACTCAACTTTCATCATCACTTGAGACTCCAAAGGGTAAAATAATCATAAAATTATTGAGCGTGTGAGTGTAGTGTAATAGCTCTAATGACATATCCGTAGAAGGTAGGTGTGAAACTTTTCTATAGAGTTTACGACGAACGTAATCAGATTAGAAATAGCTTTTAATTTCTGATAATATAAGTTAAATTAACTAACTAAGCTAGTGAGTATTTACCGAAAATTTATTAATTAAGTTAAGGGGTTTTTTTTATTTGTATGACATTAATAGTAACAGAATAACTGATACTACATTTTCTTAATACCAGAGTGCTACGCTCGTTGTATTTGCTTTTTTTTTAAATAAATTAAAACATACAAAAAAAATGTTTTATATGGTTTCTAAATTTAATTGTTTGTCATACTATAACATCCACACACAGACTTAAAAAAATCTACAGTTCTTTTATTTTCGAATATATATATAGCTATATATAAAACCTATTAGTTTCAAGCCTAAATTAAGAAATACAATTCACATCAGCTGTTTACACAGAAAAAAAAACTTTAGTTTTTATTCAATAAGCAACCCAACGCAATGATCGCCGGCATCATGAAAGGGAACCCATCACGAAGGTAACATCATTATTCCTTGCAATTGAGGAAAAAAAATGGATGTATTCATATATTTGATTACATAAGTCAACATAGTGTTTTTGCGGACAGGCGTCTAAGTTACAATTTACAATCGACGGCAGACACATTAGAGAGATCCGATCAGTGATCTGCAAAAACGTGAGATTTGTCGCGAGATCGTAATAAATTACGGACAACGCTAAAATGACAACAATTCTTTAAAATACAAAGACATTGTGCGTGGTCGGTGTGAAGATATTACAATACGCTTCTTTGTTTTGCTAGTTTTAATTTGATAATGGATAATTTTGTTTTTAAAAAAATATTTTATTATGTTTCTTTAATAGATAAGTTGAAATTTGACTATAGAGTACCAGTGAATTGAAACTGTAATTGCAATAGCATACATACATTATCGGTCACTATTTTAAGCCTGAAGCTTCAAAAATTATCGAAAAATAGTGTCCAATTGGGAAAATGCTTGAGATTAAGTGAACATTTAAATATTTATTTCTGTTTTTGTTCGGCTTCACGCTGTATCTCGCATATAGCACAAAGGGAGACCTAATGTTGAGACACTCTCCCCCGAACCAGAAAACGTAAATTTTTCAATAAGTCTCAGTGGGAATCGAACTCTCAACCTTCGCGTTAACAGACTGGCCTTTAGTAAATAAAAATTTTAAAATTGTACTAAAGTAAGCAGGACAGCAGGACTGTCCACAAACAGAGTGACCTACAGTCACCATATTCATCACGCGTTAGCGAAGGAAAGAAAGTTATTATGAGAGTGCAAAAAGACTGTTAGCCGTCGTCATTACAGTATTCGTGATGGAGCCGTCATCGAGATTGCCAATTAACTTGACAGTATTTGTTCGGATTGTTCACTTACTTCCGCATAACTTTAACACTTTTATTATAATATTCAAATGTGAGTATATAAAACAGTGGCTTTGTAAATTATGCAATATGAAACAACTGTATTTAATCTTTGATTGTATATACTTAGTAAGAAATACAATATACATTATGATCTAACAACTTGTACATATGTATGTACCTTTTGTTGTATATTACATTTTCTATCTTTATAAAAGAGATGTTATACCACAAAGGTAGTTATCAGTTTTATGGCTGAAATTAGTCTATTTTTTTTTTATTTATAATATTCAGTAATTTGGTTTCTAAAATAATACGTTAACTATTTGTACATTTTTATTCTTCTTGTAATTTTTTCCGCATAGTAGACTAGTGTGAAAAAACGTCGTTTCTTGAGAAGCGGATCTGAACGCTGTGTTTTTGACGGCCACCATACAACTTCGTTTACTAAATTAATACTTAAATAATAAATAATAATAAAAAATACAATAAATAAATAATTCGTCATTTTATAAATTTAGTTAATGCATTTTCTTCTTTAACTCGTAATTTACATCATGTTAATTATTTAAAACGTTATAAAAGCCATACAAAGTAAGAATACACTTCATTATAGCTCGTTAAAAGATACAAAACCATTTAGTATGAAGTATGAAATTAGTTTGTCATATTATATGTAGATACATAAGTTACAAAGAGATTATTCAATTTTATGTGCATACAAAAATAGCTGAATCAAATCGAAATTGCTTATAATTGCAAATAAATTACAATCAAGACTTAAATATCTCAAGTCCACATTTAAATAAAACTCGAATAATTATTAAACACTGACATTTCCGACTCATAACCTAATTAAAAAGTTGGTCGAATGCATCTCACACAAAGATTCAATTACAAATATTTTCCAAACGAATTTGGGTACGATATTAAAAAAGAAAGGTAATCAACGCGAGCATTAAATAATATTAGAAAAAATAAACAGAATAATAAGCATCCCGTTGATTAGGTCGATGTCACGCCGATAAGGCCCGTAAAGCCGAAAATTGAAAAGAGCGCTCATTAAAAATGCTATATTTTACCATTTTTAAGCAGGCAGGTGAACCCTATGGCGGGTGTATAGGGCTGCCATGGTTTCGGTTCTTTCACGGATTTATAGGACTTACTGTAGGCACTATTAAGAAGATTATTAAATTCAAAATATTTGAAAAATAGTATAAAGCACAATGAAAGCTAATAAATTTAAACATAACTAGTTAAAGTCGTTATTACGAAACTAGATCTCAGTTTGAAAGCAGAGAAAAGTGATCTTTAATTGTTCTTTCTGTTCCTTTTTCGTTACATGTGAAACATATTATGAAACAACTGCAAAACACAATTATAATCTTATAAAAAAATCTCTTAAGCTACATAAAATGATATGCAGATTAAAAAGAAAAATCCTCTCAAACAATAGAAACAACGTGCCTCTACACAACCCGGCGCCGGCGCACCCCGCGGCGACCATCTAATGAAATAAACTGAAAATCAACACGGTGCCCGCGCCCGCGCTTTGTACCGCCGCGTCACGATATAATTAACGCTGGAATTTATTGGGACCCCGTCCCTAATATCGATAACTCTTGGACACGCTATTGTTTTGAGACCGTCTTAATTTCATACAGTACAGTGCTCGGAGGTATTCGTTATTTATTGTGGAAAGGCTATAATGTATTAGTTATATTTTTCTATATCTAAAGTTTTAATATACATTGTATTTGCATATGCATAGTTTTTGTTGAAATTTGTGCATAAGCACAAACTACTGTCCTCTCCTCCAATGCTGAACGAAGGCGTGTAACTTTTACTTCTTTTATATGTTATATAAAAAAGAAATTTAATTAATTTCTTTTTTTATTGCTTTTGGAAGTCATTTAAAATAATAAACTATTATTACTATCAAAAAAATCTTATACAAAAATATTTACTTTCTAGAATTTGAATTTAATAGATAGTGTAAATAACACTGTATGTAAATACCACATTATTCATTCAAGCAAACAAAAAAAACACATTTATAATTTTATATCTAAACATAATAGGCATATTTGATATATTAAGTAACATAATGTCCTAAATTTATCATCGAACAAAATTTCAATCAGCTACCAACATGGAATCTATTTAACATCAATGAACTGATTAAGTGGACTGCATCAATCATCTAAACAGGCTGCGCATAACATGAGTAATTTCTCCTAGTCTTGAGCTCAAGCTATGGACGTAAGAAATTACATTAATGTTTTTATTATAATAAGTTTGTTGAGGCCAGTCGTGGCGCAGGGGCACAAGCGTGCGACTGTAAGTGCGACAGGTTGTGGTTTCAATTCCCACTCAAAATAAATAAAATATTAAATACTTTTCCTCGTTATGATAACGAGGCAACGATGAGTTCTGCTACTTGAGACGCAATGTCCTGAAAATTCAGTAAAATATGAGACATTGAAGTCCTGCTATCCCTACCCTGCTATACATGTATGCACACTTGAGAAAGTATAAATCAGTATAAAAATATAAATCAGTGAAATCACTACTAACTTTTTTATAAAGCATAACAGCATGCCTAATAAAAAAATCACGTTTGAACAACGTTTATTAGTGAACGGGCTCTTTATAAAGGGTATAAGTGATATTACCAAATAACGGTAGGGGTGCGCACGCGCAGCATGGCGTCTGTCGCTTTACTTTATTCGAATAAAAGAAATGTTGTAAGGAAATCGATTACGATTCGCAGGTGCAAATAATATTATTTTTAGGTTGTAAAAAAAGGCAGGTGTCTTTTATTAATTTTTTTGTTAATCTGATTATTTCATTAAAATCCAATAATAAAACGATCAAGACTCTCCATTAATAATTAAGAAAGATCTACGAATAAAAAATGCTAGTGTATTTTTTATATTCTAACAATTATTAAATTCGGGTATGTAAAAACATCATAGTTATGCTCAATAAATGCGAATGGCTGTATTTTTAATAAGGATTTATAGAAATATTCATAATATATACTTATTTAATATACTTCCAACCTCTAAAAGCCTGAGTTTGCATGACTTCCCCCACTCAATATTGAGTGCCTATCTGCCTGTATAGTGTAGCTCGCTAGCTATAGCTATGTGCATGTATTTATTTTGAGTATACTATAGAAAAACATAGATGTAACCAGATAGAATCTAATAGATACTAAATCATTTAGTCAATCAGTATGTTCACAATTTTTCACTCCTTTTATAACTTTCTTGCCTACCCTACTGTGTGCGGGATACAGCGTGAAGCTGACAAAAAAAAACTTTCACTTTCAAACGTTCTGATTCTTATCACATTGTTTATATAAAACAAATATAAAGCTTAGGTGTTGCACTCAGAGCCACAGGCGGCCACTATCAACAAATGGAAACAATTTAAAACATCGATAACGTATACGTTTAAGATGCTATCCACCGCACAGAGGCACATCTCGTTTCATTTATTTCATTTACCTCTAATGGTTATATGTATGCATCAGAATTATCCGTACGACATGAAATATGAGTTGCTCGTGATTTATTATAAGTTTTTATCATTTTTAAATTGCCGCTATGAATTTGTGAGTGTAAATAGTGTATGAATATTGATTTAATAAGATTTTTGTGGGCCTGTGTTTGTATTGAATTAGATTATTAAATTTTTACTTATCAGTTCAGTTATTTTATTAGAAAAATATAGCTTTACTCCGTGTCTCGTTGACAGCAGGGTAGGCAGAGGGAACCTAGTATTAAGACACTCCGTTCCCCATCTTTCGCCGAATTCTGAAGGCATTGTGTGTTGAGTGGTGGAACTCAACGCCACGCTTTGCCTTGATACCAGAGCGAAGAAACGGACATATAAATTTTAATAAATATTTCATTTCCTCGAGTGGGGATCGAACCCACAACCTGTCGCTTTTATAAACACACTTTGTGCTTGTGTCGATTACATTCAAAGAAAGAGAAACTAATATAATAGCTTAGTTATAGATTTCTTTGCTAGCCCACGGCCGTTTCCATAATGAGTTTACCAGAAAATTATACTCATACAATTAGTAATGTCCTATTTAAATGGACATTAATATACTACGAACGATACCCTCGAGCGTCTGTCAGTCCTTGATGCCAAGCTAAAATGACCCTTTCATAGCTCCAAGATTAATGATAACATACAGTTTTTAAGTATCTAACTATACTGGATGTAAATCTCTGAAACGCTATTCATTTACGTTGTTAAAATGATTGACATATTCAATTAGCGAGGTGACCGAGGGACCTCCCAACTCGGTCCGTAGACGTTTGTATGACCAATTTCATTAGACCTACCTAACTTCCTACGTACAAATTTAATTTTAATATTCAATACTCAAGAGAGGGTGCAATAGAGACCTATTTAAACTGGTCGCTCGAAATGGTAGGTCGTTTCGTGGCTTAAATGTTGTTTTCTGCAATTACTAAGGCAATAGCGTGTCTTTGATTTAATAGGCCTTTCAGCGATGCTTTGATTGAATGAAGAATTAGTTTTCATAATACACGACCATCTGTCTTCAATTTGTTCTTACTAAATTAATGAATTTAATTATTGTTCAAAGTAATAGTTAATGGACTATGTATTATAAGTATAAACAATTTATAAGCGACTCTCATTCAAAAGTATTAGTTTATTGTATTAGTGTCCACGTAACTCCTTTGTATCATAAGGAAAGAACCTTTACCATAAAATGTTACAATATCAAATTTTGTATGGTAAGATCGAAAACGATTATACGATTTGTAAGCAGTTAAATTTAATATTATTTTAATAAAATATGATTACGCCTAAAACAAAATCATTCCAAACTCCCAATCTATTCTTGGCTAAATATCAAAATATAAGTTAATTAAAAATCTCTTAAAACTCACCAGCAAATGAAGCAAAAGCAAAAAGGCTAACAAAAACTATGCATACTAGAGCAGCACGAGCAATGGACGTTCTATCTAAATGTAATTAACTCGAGATGTCTCTATCGGGTCCATAAAATTGGATCATGGCTTTCTTTAATTCGTTTTTATTTGATTTGTACGTTTGCATGGACAAAGGTGTCGTGGTGTGATTGATCTGAGAGTAATGAAGTCGTTCGATACGGTTTTTCAGGACTTTTTTGTGGTCACAATGGAGCTTGATAGTAAGCTTGCTAGCTCAAAATAAGTTTATCGAATTGTTGTCTTGTATAGCTTTTTCCAATGTACATTTGATTTGGTTTTATCAGGATAAACGAAATTTTGGTGGATTTATTTATATTATACATCTAGTAAGCTTCATCTAATAACAAGATAAAATAAGAAGATATAAAGATATAGTGATGTATGAAACTCAAATGAACCTATATGTACATGAAATTCTTTTTTTAATTATTCCTAATTTTTTCAGGTTACACCATCTTCATCAAATTGTTTATATATGTTTAATATTATGTGTATTTTTATTAATCAATATTATCTCTTGTTATCATATGTGCTCTTATATCGTTATTATATTGAATATAAGACTACCCACAACGTATTTTTCTCTCAGTAAAGTAAGTCATCGAATAATTTAACTTTACCTTTTCTATACAAATACCACTCTATGGTCCACAGAGTAAAACTGCAACAGTGGCTCAGCGGGCGCTGATTGCGCATGCATGACAAAGCTTCATTACATACGTAATACCTTGTAGAGGTATATACCTGTAATGACAAACAAAAATATCACCAGCCGTACTCGTACAAACAGCTACAGCTATATTAATTTGATATTTCCTCCATTTTCAATTGTAATTGCAAAAGGCGAAGAACGCGAGATTGTTCAGAAATGCTATGTAACTGTTTACCCTTGGATTTTAGTAAGGAGTGTATACGTACGTACGTATCTACAGCGCACAATACGTTTCTTTTTTTACTTTTTGAAAAATAAGAATTCTTTTTTATAAAATCAGGGATTTGTTTAAAAAAAAATGGTGTTTATATTCATTTGTTGGAAATGAGGATCGTTGCTCGGATAAGAGGTTTTGTATAGTAATAAACAATTTGTGCTCCTGCTGCTTTCCTTGGATAAGTTATCGACATTGAATATAATTAATTTTTGTAGAGGGAACCTGAAAATCGGCTATTTCATCAAAGCAAAAGTCTAAAAAAAATTGATTTTTAATTGTAAAGAACTAGTACGAATATCGGGATTATCAATATTCATTTCATATTATTGGATCGACCATTGATAAGTACGCAAGTAAATTAATCCAACGTTTCAAAGACGGTCAATATCACGTTCAAAGTTTCCCTTATAGAGAGATACATACATGCTAATAAAAGCGTTTTAAAAATGGACACTTATTTGAGGAAACCATGTTACTGAAGCACATTTTAGGCTGGATTTGAACAAATTACCATCGTAATAAAAACTTATTTTTATTCAAATCCTATATGCAAGAAATGTTTAAGTATCTACCTACTAAATTCTGAAATTATATATTGCATTATTATTTTCCATTTAACTATACATGTGTATTTTTTTGCTATAAGTATAAGTTATTTCTAATTGATATTTTTTTCTACATATTGTACGTAATCTATATAATATCTGTTCTATAGAATGTTCTATATGAATGTTCTATATAATATCACTAGCACAATATCCGAAAAGTGTAGGTTCATATCTTTAATTTTCTCTATGTGTTGATTTGAATTGCTGATAAATATATACATTTACCCACACAGACATACAATCTACTTCAATAAAAAGTATAATCTACATTAATTCACAAATAACAAATTACACAAATTGATAGTAAAAACTCTCCATCATCCATTCACTTCGTAAAACTTAATAAAGCCAATCAGCACTTAAAACGTCGGCCATCTTGTAATCGTTGACGCTGTGCCCTGCAATAATCTCATTGAAAATGTTGATTAAGGCGAAGAGACGCGACTTAAAGCATTTATTAATAGGCTTATGATTGCGGGTTCTATTAAAAGTTATCACAACACGACGACGGGACGTAAGTTGATTTCCAGTGCTCCACCTGTCATAGATTATTCATGTCATATTGTTATTTTATTATCATTCTCTGGGAATTATAATTTTATTAATTTAAACATACATGTTTTTGTTGTGTAATATTATCTCTTTTTTACCGTACAACCTCTTTCGTGTGTTCTGAATACAATGTGACATTGGCGAAGTGATTTTGTGCTCAACTGGCATGCTTGAATCGCCATAATAAAAAAACATAACAGAAGTTTATTACATGTCTTTTTCAGTATAACTTGTTATTACTAAGCATAATATATTTTTATCTTATGTCAGTCACATTGATATATTTATTTTTCTTTATTTTAATAAATCATTAAAACTTATAAAAAAAAGGAAATAATGGTAAACCTACTCTTTGTTTAGATTAAAAAAATTCAAAATATCATCTTTATAAATTATAAGTACCTACGACATTAATATACATATAACTAAATAAATACAATATAATTTCTAAATTTTATTACATTGTAACATCACAGTCCCACAGAGACAGGCCAGTTGTGGCGCAGCGGCACAAAGTGTGACTGTAAAACCGACTGGTTGTGGGTTCGATCCCCACTCGAGGAGATGAAATATTTACTTAATATTATATTTCCATTTCTTCGCTCTAGTCTCGAGGCAAAGCGCGGCGTTGAGCTCTGCCATTCAACACGCAGTGCCTCCAGAATTCGGCAGAAAGTGGGAAACGGAGTGTCTTAACATTAGGTTCCCTCTGCCTACCCTGCTGTGTACGGGATACAGCGTGAAGCTGATTTTTTTTATAACATCACAGATTCCATCAAACACTTCTACACAATCAAATCTCTGACGGACGAGCCCACAGTACACCCGAATGATTGAATGCGAGACCAAATTATAGGCTACGACTCCATGGACACCTTATTACCGCTCTCGAACTGTTAAAGCAATTTATCTGACATTTAAATAATTCCACCGCACCGCAATGGAAGTAATGACGGTTTACTTAATGCAACGTGCATTAACCTCAGTTTGTAGCTAAAGGATAAATCTGTCACGCACTCAATTACCACATGTCCGAATTTCTGTGTTGCCATTGTATTTAAGTGTATTTAAATTAATGTGTAATGAATGAGGATGGATATGTATGTATGTATGGCTTTCGGTTGTAACAACTTAATTGTGTTGAGTTTGGTATTGCATCTTCGATCTTTTCGTTTAAAAAATTAAATAAGAGAATAATATTGTACTAGTAGGTATATTTTTAATTTCAAAATATAAATATATGTAACTTTATTAAAAATGCATCAGTTATATAATATTCTTATTCTAATAAGAAAATTAGATTACATCTCAAAAACAGTGTATTCCGGCCTTTACACTGGCAACATGTTATGAAACATAATTATGAACAAAGTCCGGTAGTTAATTATCCCAAATTGTTTAATGGTACAAAGTTTGCAACCAGTAATAATACGCCGCAAGCATTTGCTTGATATTTTTGCCTTTTTGTGCTATTTGTTATTTTACTAATTTTATAATTAAATTGTAAGCTGAAGTTTTGAAGGCCTTTTTTTGTTCTTTTCAAGAAACTTAACGTTCTTTAACACGTAAGAGAAATGATAATTATCGATTAAATGTACCTATCCACATATCCGTGTGTAAAGTGATGTGCAGAGTTACATAATAATGGATTGCAATACTAATTTGATACAGATGATATTATTAATCAACTTAATTAAATTATGCATGATTGTTATACGTCGAGATTTCGGCAGAAAGGGGAAAGGAAGTATTTTTATAGGAACGGATTGTCTTAGCACTAGGTTCCTGAGTCCCCTGTGTCTACTCCACTGTGTACGGGGTACAGCGTGAAGCTGAAAAAAATACTTATAAAAATATCTTGAAATATTTTTAAAAATCATAAAATTGCGTGTGAACGTTTGATTAATCTTAGTCTATGATATTAGTTACTGAAAAAAATATCATTTAATTACTACTTACTTGAGACATAGAAAGTAAAAAAAATACATAAACTTTGTTAGAAAAAAAGAGTCCATATGTTTGTCTGACAAAACGTAAAAAAAAACAACATTTGTTATCGTATCTCAACAAAATATAAGACGGTAAACAATGTAATGCGTGAATGAAACCGATTAATACCTGCTACCAGGGCGAGTGATATCTCGATATAATAGCCCATTTCAATATCGATTTGCGTTCAAACGTGTTGATAGAGGGAAATCGCGTGCAATTGGTTTTATTAGTGCCTTTATCGGTTATAAATCTTTTGCCGTTAAGTAACAGAGAACTGTTACATTGCTCAATTTTTTATTTTTGTTTACATTTAATTTATATGTAAAAGTATAGATTAAGTAATATAGTTTATCTGTACGACTCATCTGCATTTTATAGAGTATGACGACAGTTTCAAGTTTAAGGCTTTTCTAACATTACAATATCATATAGGTAATTGTAAAACGTACATACATATCTATAGTCTACTAATACTTACCACCTACTACTTAGGGAAAATTAAACTTAACACCTGGATCGCATTTGCTCTACCATACTGTAAATAAACGTACAGACGACAAAAAGTCTATTTAATTTCAAACTATCAACATACTCCAGCACTTACGAACACTTAAGTCAAAACGGGCCATTTAAATAAGTACATGTAAACTATAATACCCCATACATACTTCCTTCTTGTCGGGTGCCGTGGATTGAAAATTATAGTAGAGTTACCTTTCTCTACAAAACTAAAATTAAACAGCTTTAAGTAGTGCTGGTATCCACATAATTAACTATATTAGCTTATTTACACACATACATTACGCAAAGTATTCTGAATTATAGAGATTTTTCAACTTCACATTTTAATCCCGTATATATTACAGAAGAAAAAGAGAACTCAGTTTCAAAATAAATTTAACACTTTCCCCTTGAATTCGAGACGTTGTGTTGAATAGCAGAATTCAACGCCGCGCTTTGTCTTTACGGAACGAAAATACAATCGAACTTGCGTTGGAATTAGACGTTGTCTCGGTGTGCCAAAACCTATGTATACATATCATGGTTTAGGTTACAGACGGCAGCCTTTTAACGTTTAAAAGTATTTCTCCCGTGAATTACTTGTCATGTGGAAAAAGTAACATGTATTTTTTTTAAAAAGTAGTTTTGTTCACTAGTATATATATGTTGTATAATTTATATTATAAAGATATATTAATAAATTGTATGTTTTTGACATAATTACATATAATTTATTCTCCCACGTTCTGTTTAGCGTAAAAAGGCCGCCGTGTGTACGTACATATTTATTTTAAATTCAGCGCTATAAAAATATATTAATTAAATAAATTACACAACACAAAAATTATTTCAAAACTATACTGTACTATAAATAAGTGTTTTTAAATTAATATTAATACAAGAGAAAATACCAATAAACTACATAAAACATATATATTAACATAGCAAATCGTAACTATTAATCATTTTCTATAATTTAATTAATTAATATAGATAAATATTTATGTAAAGAATAATATACATTCTCTAATAATAACACTTCTTTATAAGGTTTTAATTGTATTAATTAAAACATGAATCAATTAATTAATCTGTATTTTTTTTAATGTTAGGGTTCCGTATATAAAAAGAAAAAAACGGGACGCTTATTGTCAATCATATTACCTGTTGTCCGTCGGTTAAGACTACTTATCTCAAGAAAGAGTATTTCAACCTGTATTCAATATCAAATATACATCAAATAATACAAATTTATGAGCATTTTTTGCGCCATTTTGGATGAAATCGGTTGCAAAATCAAAACTTTATAGTTTTTTACGTTTTTTACTTTTAAACGTATTGTTTTCCATGAAGAGTAGAAATAAAGAAAAAAATATTATTATATTATTTTATACAACAAAAAAAAACATTCATTTCATACAAAATGAATGCATATGCTCAGTAAACTTAAATTAGTTGTATTTCCTGTTGACCTACAATGCTGATTCAGAACCCTCGGTAGGCGAGTTCACCTCGCACTTGACCGTTTCTTTATTCTTTACACTATTAATGAATCCATATTTTTAACGCTTCATTTACAATCTATGCAATTTAAAATAAATAATAAAATATATAATATTAATCTTTTTAAAAGCAGATTAGATTGAATTAGCTCATTATTATTACTTTCATAGAAATATAGTTAATAAGCTTTTAAACAAGAATTATTTTTAATATAAATAAAAAAATGTATTAGTTATTAGAGTTCTCTGCTTTCCGCTAATTTTCGAGTTATTGCATGTTGAGTTGCGGACTTCAACGCCGCGCTTTGCCACATTATCAGAGCGAAAAAATAAAACTTGCCCGAGTCGTAATGGGACCCACAATCGTCGCGTTTACAGTCATACGCTGTGCCACTGCGCCACGACGGCCTAATTGGCCATTTTATTTAAATATTCTTCATTGTGTATTATTAACATATTTTGCGGCTTATTATTAAGTTAATAAATAATATTTCAAATAATTGAAGTATGTAAAATGTGGCACATATAGTGAACATAATTATAAAATTATTAAATGGAGGATAAAATAAAAGAGGCATTATTAATAACACTTGTAACATAATAATGTATATTTCCCATTACCTATCTATACATATATACACCTGTATATCTGTGCACGGATATATATATAAGAAAACCTACTATTGGGGTAATTTATCAATGTAATAAAACTCATAACAATTACTATTTAAATTTTTGTTCTGTTTGTACACGCTTATTTTAAAGGACTTAACCGATTTTAATATAGTTTTCACTATTGTATTTTGGCAAAGTAGCATTAACAACCAGTGTTTTATTTAGATCGGTCCATAAACAAGAAAAATATAAGAATATAAATTTATTTGGTTCGATAAAGTTGCTACGAAATATCTGTTTTATTGAGTTGGTTGAAATTTAACTTTTCAATGTATGGATATGGTCTTTAAAACGATATTGTTTAAAGAAATTACAGTAATTCAAGAGAGAAAATAAACATTTGTTCGTTTGAAATTTCACAATGAGTAGTGCCTTAATAACAAATCTTAATCATTAGCTTTCTTTTAAATATTTTATTTATACTATTCACTTCCCTTCAATGTTTAAGTAAACCACTTTGTACCACTAAGCTTCACGTTATTCCGAATGACACATGACACAAGAATTTATTTAAACGTTTAATTAAAAAATAAAAAAATAACCACTTAATAAACTCAGTATAGTTATGGCATTTAATGATGTTAATTTCATTAGTTGACTAACTAATTTCCAAATTCGAAAACTTAATTTTCCCCATCCGATGATTCAGAGATCAAGTGATAATTAAATATATATTTACATGTAATTGTAAAATAAAATAACGTTAACTGTCGACGCATAAAACTGGATAAAGTATGTAGTAATTATATTAGTAACTTTCTTTATAATCAACGGAACCGCAATTTGGGTATTGCCTTTTTGTAACATACTTTCGTCTTATGAGCTCTTTTGATTCTTCACTTCATTTGATGCGTTTATGACTGACTTGCAGTTTCTTGAGAGTTAGGAGATGATTCAGAGTTCGATATCTGTCCGACATTTCCTATATACTGCCAAAGATATATAAAATTTACTTTCTACGTTCATTAATGCCGGATTTGTTTTTTTTTTAATTTATTATATGTATAGAAACTTTTTTTGTAAGCTATATAAGAAGATTAAAAAATTAATTTTTTCGCCGTGTGATCCCGGCCTAGAATAGGATCATCCTGGTACTGGTGGTGTCGTAAGAGGCGACTAAAGTACGTGTGGTAGAGTCACGTCGCCAGCAATGGCAACACGCATGGGCAGACTCGACCGGATCATTACCACCCCCGGCATTTAAAACCGGCGTGAAGTAGTGGCTTTATGCCACTGCTTTTCGCATCAGGTAATGCCGGGCCCCGGCGCCCAACCTATCTTAAAGGCCGGCAACGCACCTGTAGCTCCTCAGGGGTTTGCACGGGGTCGTGGGCGGCGGTAATCACTTACCATCAGGTGACCCGCACGCTCGTTTGCCGTGTCTTTTCCATAAAAAAAAAAAAAAAAAATTAAAAAAAAAAAAAAAAAAAAAAAAAAAAAAAAAAAAAAAAAAAAAAAAAAAAAAAAAAAAAAAAAAAAAAAAAAAAAAAAAAAAAAAAAAAAAAAAGTACTGTTTAAGCAGTCGAAAAAAACCAAGATTAAACCCTTACCCCCGGCTTTAAAAAGGTGAAGAGGTTTTAGCGGTTTCGCAAGGAAGCGGGCCCCGGGCCCACCCACTTAAAGTTATCGACCCAACCTTTGGCGCTTACAGTCACACGCTTGCCAGAGGGGCAACAACTGGCCAAATATGATTGAAATATGACACAACCTTTTTTTTCGTTTCTAGTCTTAAAAAAAGTGTTAAGCAGTTTATAGCAGTTGCTGGAACTTGTGTTGTGATATAAATGTAGACTTCAATGGCCCCTTTATAATGCATCAACACCCGAAAGGATTAACACTTGACATACTGTCTGAGCTAAATATGGCTTATAAAGTGGGGAACAGAGTGTTTTAACACTAGGTTCCCTCTGCCTACCCTGCTAAGTTGCAGGATACAGCGTGAAGCTGAAAAAAAGTACAAATTAAAAAATATCACCTTTGTAAAATTTGTTAGTAATATATACTGACATTATTTAAATGAAAATACTGAGCTGCCATAGCAATTTAATAGAGAAAGCTAAATATTATTTCTTATTATAAGCAAATATTGCAAATTAAACGTTCTCCAAATGCAAATTAAATGTTATCAGATGTTAGATCCTCAAGTATACTTCGAATAATATGAAAGACGCAAGACGAAAAAAAAACACATTTTAATTTTACATGTTATTGATGGCTGACAAGATGTTTACTCGTATATTAAAATCCTAAATGAAAAATTAAGTTCGAATTAATTAATGTAGTAGTACAGATTTTGATGGGCGTAAATAAATTACATAGCAGGGCTGATAAACACCGAGCCCAGCTCGGCAGCATCTGGGTCGTAATTTAATTAAAAAATTCACAGAAAACGAGCGGCGCGGGCGCAATCTTCCAAATTGCGAGCACCGGCAGCCTAATTCTGTTAAATATTATTTTTGCCCGTTTATCGTATACTTTGAAATTAGCTTCGCGAGCGAATCACCGTAATATGCAAGCTTTTGATTAAATTCACCAAAACCAATACTTATGTGTTATCAAACTGTTATCGAAGGTCATCCAATTTAACGTATTCGCGACTCGGAACCTCCTTTTCGATGTCTCCCTTAACAGAATTTAGAAATCCGCTATTACGTATAATAATTATGTTTATCCAAAAATTAATCTAATCGTAATCATCATCATGCGTTGGAATTTAACAAAAATATTAAAATGCAATTATTGAAATTATCATTCGTTAAATCAAATCAAGAAAAAAATTTAAGCTTTAAGAATAATTTAGCAAAATTATATAGATATATTCTAAAGAAATAAACAATTACATATTGAATATTACCTCTCGATCTAATTTCCATTAACGTAAAACACGTTTAGTGAACCCAATGCCAATTGATTGCTGTATTTACTGCACATTACGAGTTGCCGACATTTTTTAGCGGGCGCCATTTCTCGTGCAGGGCTGCCATCAAAAAATAAGTTTATTGGAAATTAGAAATATATAAAAGTAAAATAAAATTCTGTAAATTACAAAAAGTGTAATTTATTAATTGAAATAATGGCATAAACCATTATATCTTTATATAAATTTAGGTACTAATGATTTTATTGTGTTATTGTTTTTAATGTAATGAGAAAAATTATATTAATATGATTTAAATGAAAATAAGAAGTAATTTTTTAAGGATTTGGCATAAGGTTTAAGTACTTTTTTTGGTAGCCCTGTAAGTGGATACCAGAGTAATTTGAGCGATTATAGCTGGCAACACTTTATGCTGCATTTGCATAATAAAATTACCAGTGGCCGTGTGGTATCATCACGGAATAAAAAATATGGTCCGGTGTTGATCGTTTATGGTATAAAATACAGAGTGATTTGAGTTCCATAATAAATCGAATCTGTTTAAACCACTTAGCCTTCAGTAAATTGTCTTAAACTGAGTCAATAAAAAATGAATTGAAGTGTTATTGCGTACTTTAGCAATAATATGGTAAATATAAAAAACAATATTCCTAATGAAAAATTAAAAGAAAAATAAAAAGAAACGGACAAGCGCAAATCCGTTCCGTAAAAAAAATGGAGCTTTTTCTAAAATTCTGACTCTGCTTAGCCAGAGCCCTTTCATCTAATACCTCACTTGAACTAGCGGCTTTAATATCAAATTTTGGCCCCTCTAAAGGATATTATTTTTTAGGATTTAAACACAAATGTACCTACAGTTTTCAGATTATTTCCTGAACTAGTACTATCTGTAGATTCTAGCTGCCAAATTTCCTAATTCTCAGTTAACTAGAAGTAAGAAGAATTTTGATTCCCTTCATAGTGTCGATCGAAATACGGGTTTTTTGTTCTATTTAAGGTTTTTATTTTTTAGCATTTAACCACAAATATATAGTTTTCAGATTATTTTCTGAACTAGAACTACTTATAGATGCTAGTTATCAAATTTCATAATTCTAGGACCGGAAGTACCCTACAATTTTTTTAAATTAAATTTGTACGACGAAATATGGCGATTTTGGCGTTTTTGGCGATATAAACTTTTTTTTTTAAGTAAATGTAGAAATATTTTTTTATACAGGAAATCACGGGGCCGTAGATCTGAGTATATAGTTTAAATTACATCTCGATATCTCCAAACGTTCCTGAGATAAGGGCTCTTTACAGACAAAGAGACAGACGGAAAACAAAGTGATCTTATAATTATTTCTTTTTTCTTTAAAAGATATATGGAACCCTATGGAATATAGATGGAACCCTAAAAAACTATTAATAAATATCTAAAAAATACCTACACTTAGATGTGCTATCTTAATAGAACACGTTAAAAAGGTCATAACAATAACACGTAAATAATAGCTATTTCCACCTCATAATTCAATATTAATTAATATTTACCAGTTGCAGCAACAACAAAAACGGTTTGCAATAATTTAGAACAGTTTCGAAATAAGACGTTTTTTGACTCCACTAACATTACGCAGTCAATGTAACTAAATTATCAGTTCGTTCGCAGTATATTAACCTATTGCTCGGAATACAGATAAGTGCGGCTAGAATTGGTACCTGTCCGACGTTAAATGACTTTAATTGTGGTAGCGGAAGAAAATTCCTACCGGTTTTCTCGGCGTTAACTACATATGTTTAGATAAATATCTGTGCATTGAGTAATGTAATGTGAAAGTGCATAAGTGGTTGATTAAAATTATTGTTACTCGTTTAGAAAATTCGTCTTCTAAATATAGATTTGGAATTTATATAATTTGTTGACTCATGATGTCTTATAGTAGGTCGGTGAAATGATGGTTCAATCGGGTACACTGATTAACGCTTATAAAACAACAATATTTTTTTATCTCGATCTCTTATCGATACCGTTTAACTTGAATACGTACAAATCAATGATCCGCTATCTCTGACGACAATTTGCCGTGATATATTTGTGTTGTTTTATTTGTGCGCCATTGGAATCAAAATGCCAACAGCGTCTTCAGTGATTCAAATTTAAAATACATACAGTAGAACACACTGACCGTTTATTAAGTACCCTATCAGTCAATTACCAAAATTCCAAAATTTTATGATAATTTTTATTAGGAATGAACTTTCCACGCATAAAGCATCGAAAGAAGTAAAAGTCCAGTTCGCTATTTAATAGCGTTATAATTGGGAAAACTATTTAAAGTGTTAAATTTGATTTGATTAATTGATAGATATTATAAATTTTGGGGACCTTTATTAATATAATAGAACACAAAACAATGACTGCAAATTTTAGTCTGTTCGTCTGTCGTCGTAAATCTTAAAAACAATACTGTTTGCCTATATCTATATATCTATACATATAAATAAAATTGAATTATCTATCTGTGATATCAAAATAACTGTATTTTTTCAAGTTCATTTAGTTATTTACATGTTACCAAAGCACAAATAAGCAATATTAACATTTTTGTTTGGTTGCCTTCCTGTTTATCCGGGCTAACCTCCGGACTAGCTCAACCTATTATTATGGGACTAAGACTAAAAGATTTAGGGGGATATTTGGAGCAACATAAAAGATGTTATGATACAGTAAAAACGTTTTATTAACTTAAAGTATGTTGTTCGACAAAATAGTTAGAGCGCGCACAATTACGGTTGACCTAGACAGATGTGAAATAACAAAATATTTTTCTTTTAAATACGGCAATTTTTGCAATCAGAATCAAATCAATTCCTAAATTACCTAAATTACGATTTATTCAATGCCTGATAATATAGATAACCAAATTACATTAATTAATACATTTTTAGGGTTTTGTAGGTTGCCTTATAGAGATCACTTTATTGTCCGTCTGTCAAGACCATTTTGCTTAAGATCGCGTTTAAGCATCAATCTACAATTAAATCAGATATTCAGGTATACACACACACAGAAATTTCACACAGAAAAGATTTAGGACAAAGTATTTTTTTTTAATTTGTATCTTACGATATAAATAATGAAAAATATCCAAACACTAAAAGTTATACAATTTTACAGAGAAAAAAACATTACAAACTTATATTTGTGGTTCATTTCATAAAAAATAATCAAAACCTATAAGGTATTTTCAAATCACAGTCCTGAAATTGGTACAGAAACTTCGGTGGCCGAGTCCGACTCACGCTTGGCCGGTTTTTTTCTAAAATACACTTAACATAAATACACTTAACATTCGTATATTTAAAGCGGGCGTAGGTAGCCGCCGATGTTAATTAATATAATAGTCAAGATTCTGATTTACCTATACTATAGATGTAAGTATGTAAGTAGTCTCCAATAATAAATGCGTAATTATTTAACAAAAACTTAACAATTATCATATTTGGTTTCACAGAAATAATTAAGCCAAAAAAAATCTTTTATAATTGCCAAAAACAAACGTAATCGGTCACGAAGGACCGCCATGACATCTTATTTCCTTTACCTGTGTTTTTATTAAATGATAATCTTGTGATAATAGTATCTATTAAGGACAATAGTGTGACACGCAAGTCTGAATAATTGTATTACCTGAACTGCGGGAATAAATGTTACGTAAAAAAAAAATCAGCTTCACACTGTATCCCGCACGTAGCAGGGTAGGCAAAGGGAACCTAGTGTTAAGACACTCCGTTCCACACTTTCTGCCGAAATCTGGAGGCATTGCGTGTTGAGTGGCAGAACTCAACGCCACGCTTAGCCTCGACACCAAAGCGAAGAAATGGAAATATAAATTTAAGCAAATATTTCAACTCCTCGAGTGGGGATCGAACCCACAACCAGTCACGACTGCGCCACGACTGGCCTCATATATATACTTACTAATATTATATTAAATCCCGCCTATTATTTTGTATCAATTAACCAAAGAATTGTCTTTAAAACAGAAACGAAGTGTTCATATCGTCTTCAGTAGAGATTATGACCACTACGATTATACCTTTCACATACTGAATCCATTCTTCGATAGGCACTTGACATAAAAAACAAAACTATATATAAATTGTAAAATTGTGATAGATATTAAGTTAATAGACAATAAGTGAAATGCTTACAAAAAGGCAATCTAAAAATATCTGGACTTTCTTAGGAATTAAATATCTAGAAAATTATATCCTATAAATCTAAGAATTCCAATCCTGTTTTTCCACTGTCGCCATAATTGTGTGATCACCATATATTATGATCTTTTTATCATCAATTTTTCTCTGCTATCTTTGAGGTCATTTTAAGTTGTAGATCCTTCCGCTTCTACATATAAACGTTACACGTTTACAGTTTCAATCTACATATAGAGACGCATAATTATTAATTAAACAATAGCTAATAGCCTTCTACACGATGGATGATAAACTAGTGTTTGTCACGCTATTACAAATTATATTGCATGCTTAAGTGAAGAGGTTCTTTTTAAAGAAAATTCTACAAAACAAATAAGTACATGATTGAAGTTGTGTTGTGGCGCTGGCTGGGGTGTGACTGTAAATGCAAAGGTTCTAGGATAGATTCCCATTCGAGAAAATGGAATGTATAATATTTCAATTTCTTCCCTCTCGTTAACTCGTTATCAGAATAGCGAAGAAATGGAAATATAAATTTAAGTAAATATTTCATCTCCTCGAGTGGGGATCGAACCCACAACCAGTCGGTTTTACAGTCACACTTCGTGCCGCTGCATCACAACTGGCCTCATATATATACTTACTAATATTATATTAAATCTTACCTATTATTTTGAATCAATTAACCAAAGTGCGGCACTGAGTTCCTCCACTTAAAACGTAAAGCCTTCAGAATTCGGCGGTGTGTGTATGAAACGGAAACGGAAGTGGAGAAAGGAAGTGTCTTACCACTATGCGGGTGCGGAATACAGAGTGATGCTAAAAAAATTAGGTACATAATATAATGTAGGTAAGCATAAGATATGAATAGCTTTATAAAATTATTTGAAGTATTTTAGTCACACTTTGTAGCCCTGAATCACGACTGGCCTCAAATTCAAATTGAAATATTTTTTATTTAACTTATAATCTAGCGGCTTAAAAGAATAAGAAAAAAACCTTAAGATCATAGACAATATTAATATTTGAACCTCACCAATAACTTTACAAAGCAAACGGTCATCAAAATGGCACAAATAAAGGTAAACAAACCTAAGATTATCCGGGGGCGGCGTCGAAGTCGGGATGAAGCAATTTGTGGTAATCAAGGGACAATCCCTTGCTATTAACTTTGTCGGCACTAGTAGGTAGCATTACCCGGAAACTCAGCTCTTATTATAAACATAAAATTAGTCTAATTAAGCCATTACGCAATTACGACCAGCTGCAGAAAAATGTATACTATTTTATAAATAAAATATTACAAAGTTGTTGGTTTGTAATTTGGTACAGGTATATGAACGTAACGGAGATTCGCAGAGATAATAATATAATTATAAGATGTACGTAAGTACTAGCAAATCTTAGTCTAATCGTTTTGCTTGTTTTTTTAAGTTTCATTTTATCTTAGATATCGATAATGTTTAATACCTTACATGACAATAAAATGTAATAGAGAATATATATTTTTTTTAACTATAGGCTATAGAATTTAAAAAAAGTTAAAGTGTTATAAACATTTTCTTTGAGAGAATTGTAAGCCTTTTGCCTTTTTTTAATAATTCAGATACAAATTAAACGCTGACTAGAAACTGTCTTTTTCTTGACAGTATTTCCGTTATTCGCGGTCATATTTTTTGTCGGGTGTTTTTCTCACATGTGCAGAATCCTAATGGCGGGGTATTTAGTTCGATTGGCAAGAAAGTAAGCTCATCTAAAGTGTAAGTAAAAGGTATAGACACGAAATTGAATGCACAGAGAAGGAATGTGGTATAGGGTAATGAATAAAAGGTCTTTTTTTGTAAATAAAAAATCACATGCATGGATTTGTAATTATATATGTGAATGTGTATCTGCGATTACATGTTCGGATGAGTAGTCACATAGGCATGTGGTGCAATCACCATATCAAATCAGTGGTCACATTTGTGGGTGTGTGATCACATAAATGGATGTGTAAATTTGTGTTTTCCCAATTCTGCATAGTATGTCTCATTTTAAATTTTTTTCCACTAAAACTAATAAAATATTTAATATTTTTATTTCTTTGCTTTTGGTAATAAATCAAAGTTTGGCATCAAGTACCACTAATCAACACATAATATTCCGAAAATTTGGAAGAAAGTGCTTAACACCAGGTTCCTTCTTCCTACTCTGATAAATGCAGGATGCTGTATCCTGAAGCCAAAAATTCCATTCAAAATTTACTACAAATCATTTCAACATTAATTATTTTAAATGAAACAATTTTAACCGGATTAATCGCGTATATTTTGTATTTTTATACATTTTTGGAAACCCGACGTTTCAAACACTTTGGAGTAGTCCACCACGGACTACTGCACGGGTAGACTACCCGTCAGTCTACGTCGGGTCCGGTTAAAATTGTTTCATTTTAAATGTGTAATAATCGTGAAAATCAAAGAACTTATTATTTCATTAATCATTTTTTATTAGCATTTTAAATCCCTTGGGTCAAATATAATTTTTCGAAAGTATATAAATAGAAGGGGGTTATGTGTTGAATGTATATATTAATTTGTCCTGCGGTTATCATAGAGTTAAGCCTTGGAGGTACAGTATAAGGCTTGAACAGTTTATTCAGATGTTCCTTGGGCGGAAATAAATAAAAGAAATAATAGAGTTATGAAAACGGAACAATACACAATATAAATAAAATATATTTTTCAAAAATATGTCTTTATAGAGATATGTTGCAGTTTTCTGCATTCTATAATGAACAATTGAGAAGGTAAATAAAACAACAAAATCACATTCATAATTTATTACAAATCATTCAACTCATTATTTTGCTTCAATTCCTTAGCATTTTGCATCGCCTGGGTCAAATATAACTTGGCCAAACTCTCAAATGTTGACTGTATGTAAATTGATTTAAAAATCAGCCGTAAAAACATAGCTCTACAATGTGCCGTGTGATCCCGGCCTAGAATAGGATTATCCTGGTACGTGGTGGGCAGTGGTAATCACTTACCATCAGGTGACCCAAACACTCGTTTGCAGTGTCTTTTTCATTAAAAATATGGATTTTAAAATAAATTTATTATCCACTTGGATAACTACTGTTTATTTGACATTATGTTTTTATCATATTTTAAAATCAAGTTTTACATTAACTTTATTAATGTACGAGATAATAAAAAAAACGATGTACTTTTTCATTCGTGACCGGTGATTTTACGGAATTGAAAAAAAATAAAAAAAAATAGTACTCTGGGAAATTCATATACTTTTGATTCTTAATAAAGAAGACTAATTTCAAAGTCCAGAAACTAATCATTTTCTAAAAAAATACATTGTTTAATACGATTTCTCGATGTTTTATTTTGCGTTGACTTTTTTCTATCATTAGTGTAGACAAAATTAATTTAATCATAAAATATCTGTGCATCTCCGCCCTTTGAAATCACACAAAGAGGCCTCAGTCAAATACGAACATTTGATGATATTACACATGTGCTGCGTTATCCTGGTAAGTAATCGCTTTTTCATTTAATTTCAGGGCTTATTTCCGAAACAGAATCATTCGTGTTTATGTGAGTATCGAAAGAAGTATTTGAATGATTGAATTGTTACTTAGACCTTCGCTAGCTATTCTCTAATAGCGACACAAGGTTAGATTATTCTGTGTCATTTTGATAAGTTCTAGATCATTTTACATGGTAAAAAATTAAAATATAATTAGAAAAACACATTTGTGTAACTATCGAGTCTTAGTGTCGATATTCTTGTAGCACTAATGAAATAATAGTACTCGTAAGAAAGCAATATTGGAATTTAGGACTATTTTTCAAACCTCCTTTTTAGATTAAACATTCTCCAATTATTATGGGCGTTTATATATTGAACATTGAGTTCAATCTCAAGCCGATATTTTTTCGATTGAAATACAATCATACATTATTTGATAGGTTTTGCACTTACGGGCTTCAAAATTTGTAAATATATTTTTCAGCGTATATGATACTTGACAAATTGAGTCCTAGAGAAAATTGGAAGTAGAGAATATTTATATTTATCTAATGCTGGTGTCAGCAAAATGAGTGGCTCTCATCATATATCGTAATAATATACTGAACATCTTTGTAATTCTTGATAGTTTACTGATTGGTCTAGGTAGTTGAGTCAGAAATTCAGTAGATAAAAGTTAAAAGTATCAACCAAATGTCTCCTCGAGAACAAAGAGTCCAAAGAAGACGTTGGAGAGAAAATCAAAGAGATATTCGGAGAAAAAGCTAAAGAAAGGAAGTACAAGAAGTGGTTGTTTCTAAAGTACACAAAACTAACAGAATTGTAACTACTACCAAAGAAATATTATACCTCTTAAATATGATTAATGAAGAGAGACAAAATAACAATCAGTGTAACAATATAGAACTAAAATTCCGAAGTAAAACAAATCTTTAAAATTAAAACATGAAATTTAAAAGACAGAAATAACTACTATCAAGAAATATCGAAACCGGTGCAAAATTTTAACAATGAAACGAAATAAGCTAAAATCATCACAGCCAGATTTGGTACTACCAACTCCTGGTCTTACAACGCGAGATCCTGAGAAAGGTCAAGTTTTTTTAAACACTAACAAAACAAAAAAGGCAATGAGAGTATACAAGAATAATTTAAGCTCTTTTATGAACATGACATCAATAGACGTATTGGGGCTGGAAAAAAACAATATGTAAAAAAATATGGACTGTTGAGACAATAACGGTATTTGTTGGACTCTGTCAAAAATCTGGACAAAAATTTCTTGAAGAGAACCTTAACATATTGATTACTTGTATAACGTTTTCGAAATTCCACCCATTTTGGGTCAATTTACAACGAGATGATAGAGACACATGTACGGCGCATAAAACATGGACCTGATGATTTTAGCTTTAAAGAAAAATAAAATATTTGACATAAAGAACTTCCAGGACAAATGTGAAAAATCTTTGTTGCTATACAAACACTACTTCACGTGGACTTTTCGGAAAATTACAACTACAAATTTGCTGAAGAGGTAGAGTCTAAATTTTGGTGGCAGCCGTAGACAGATATCTCTGCATACTGTGATGGTTTATCTCAAGGAAGGGATAGATACTATTCACCACTGTCTATGTATGGTCAGTGAAAACACACGTCATGATTCTGCAGCAAATGCATTAGAGTTCCTTTTTTGAAAAACGTTCACATATTACCACAGTACACATTATAACTGATAGCCCTACAAGTCAATATCGCCACAAATATATTTAGACTACTTACTTACTCCTATATTTTACGCCACGGTAAAGGTGCGCCCGGTGGTATTGGTGTTGTCAAAAAAAGAACTGCGGATCGACGTGTAAAATTTCGGCATGATGTCGGGGACTTCTCATTGTTTCTCACAGTTGTCCGCGAACATGTCAAATATGTCGAAATAAGAGTGGTAGAGGAATACGAAATTCTAGAAAAAGATGTTCTTCTGCTAAAGCCTTTTAAAGCCAAGTCATCTGGAATTCGGTTATTTTAGATCTTAGAAGTCTCATCTAAAAATCTGCACACAGGACAACCGACAAATGCAGTTACATAAAATATACAAAAGTGCAGCCTCATCGAGCGTTGAAAATATAAAAGTTATAGCACCTAATAATCAAATAAGAGTATTGAACTATATCTCCATTCAAACAACAATACAAATAACAATTCTGAAATACTCAGAACTGAAGAACTGTGAAGTGTATCGAAGAAGAATGTAAAGTCTGATTGGAGCAATCAAACATTTATAAATACCCTCTAGAATATAGCTGGGCAAGAAGAGGCTTTCTTACGTTAATGAATGATCTTTTGAGGAAAATAAATGATTAAAACCAAGCAGTTAGGGTAAAAAGTGATTACATAACAAAACTAGTACTAAAAAATGACTGATTGAAGCTAAACACAGACAATTACTTAAACCTATATGTGAAACCAATGATTAAGGTTTATATAAGTAAATAAAGGACGAGATAGAAAAGACTGATTTTAATAATATACAATAATTGCAATGTATGATCAAAAAGTTGATTATTTATAACAGTTTTAAGTTTGTATTGTTTTTTTAATAGTTCATTATATTTTAAATACAATTAAAATTGATTGAAATTGTTTTGTAAATACAAAACAATTCTATCCAAAAGATTAGAAAGAGAGTGAGATTTTAAAATGTGCATATTCAAATATAGAGAGGTTAATCATTAGTGTCAGATGGATTTTATTTGTGATAATCAGCTTCACGCTGTATTCTGCACACTGAGGGTAGGCAGAGGGAACCTAGTGTTGACACTCCTTGCCCCACTTCCTGCCGAATTCTGGAGGCATTGTGTGTTGAATGGCAGAACTCAACGCCGCTCCTCGACATCAGAGTGAAGAAATGTAAATATAAATTTGATTTAATATTTCATTCATTCCTCGAGTGGGGATCGGACCCAAAACCAGTCGGTTTTACAGTCACACCTTGTGCCGTTGCGCCACAACTGGCCTCATTTGTGATAAAGGAGTTTCATTAATATCAATTGCTGGCTCATTAGTGGTGTCGTACTTTTGAGTTTTTGGTACGTACAAGCAAGTTGGCATTGTGCTTTTATATATTTCATACATAACTTTATTATTGTTAACGTAATTCGTCATTACTTGACAAAAAAACAGGAATTTGCACTTTACGAGAAAAAAATGTCAAATTAATTTGAAACATGAAAAATATATTGATTTGTACCGCAACTATCATAGGGTGCCTTGGTACCTTGGAGCCTTGGTGGTACCATTTGCTTGAAAAGTTTATTCACATCCTCTTCAGGTAATGGCGGTTAATCTTTAGCAGCCCTTCTAGTATTCTCTTGAGCTTGTTTCATAAGCCAACTGTACTTGTCTTATTGTTGATATACAACCAACTGTTGAGCTTGACTATATGTGCCATCAGACTGCGTAGTTGTCCTGTAATTGTATAGAAAATAATTAATTTTAGTTATAAATTATAATTAATAACCATTGTTTTGAAGTGTTACAGGTCTGATTGCAAGTGCCATTCTACATGCAGTTGAATGGATTATGTTCATTTCTTTGCTCTGGTAACAAGACAATGATATATGAAATATGTGTTACATATAAATAAATATGCTTATAATCTATTTGTTTAGGCATGAGACAATGTAAACAAAGAACACAAAATTTCTCAAACTTTCATTTCATTTTTTTATTTCTATTTAATTTATGTAGTGAAGGGATTCCCATATATATGATTAGCAGCTAGCTGTCCTATTCTGTTATCTATTTTCAAAGCCTCACGCCAGGATAAAAATAATAAAAACTAAATTATAAAAGCCATAGAAAGCAGGGGACCCTGCTGTATGCTACATACAGTGTGAAGCTGATTTTATATTAAATGATAAAAAAGTTTTTTAATTTTAAATTTACTAGTTACTAGTCTGTTTGGGTATTTTTGAATTAATAAAGAAATATTAATTGTTTTTAATTTCTAATAATGGATGTATTTTATCTAAAATAAAAGGTTGAAAATGTATAATAAAGCAAAGTATATAAGAATAACTAATGATTGCTATAATCATATTGTAAACTTAATTTAAAAAGTATTTATCAAAATGAAATCAACATTAGTTTCATTAGCCCTGCTGGTTAAGTTTGAATTAATTCTACTCATAGACACAAAGATTTATTTTATATACAATTAACTCACCATCCAACATGGAAATTATCAACATTAACTTTTCCGAGTCTCCTCATCATGTCCAGCTGGTACTCCCCTTCAACCTTTATGTCATCATGCTCGGGGAATGAAAAGCAGTTTATTATCTTTATAGATTGCATTTCGGTAAATGTTTCCGGAGCGGAAGACAATGCATGACGTTCTCGGTCAGCACTCAGCCTAGATTGCCTTTCGGTAAACCTGTCTGAAGCGCGCGACACCCTGTGCCACTCTCGGTCAGCAGCTAGTCGCTTTTCTCTTTGGATTGGGTTTTCAGAGGCGCGAATTGATGCAATCCGCTCACGACAAGCACGCAGTCTAGCTTGCCTCTGAGTTAAAGTCTCCAAAGAGCGAGAGCGAGCGTAGCGCTCCCGATTAGCACGAAGACGTTTCTCTCTGTCTTCGATAGACTCTTGAGACCTCATCATCCTTTTTCGTTTCGCTTCTCTGCTTATTGCAGATAGGTCTGACTTCCTCCTACGCATTTTTATAAATACAAAATGCAATTTACATTTACTTATTATTATTAATAATAATTTAGGGATGCCAGCAATTGAAATTTCGATGTTTTAAAATCGATGTTGCATTAACTAAATTGGCAGTTCTTCGAAACGCAGTAATTTAAATTTTATTGGGTTTACTCATTGAAAGTAAATTGTTTTAAGAAGAAAATCATATTAAATATTTCACTAAATAATAAACAAGCACTCTAGACAAGTTTAAGGATTGAGTGTATACAAAAATATATTTTAAGAAAAAACCTTCAAAAACTTGAATATGTTACGTGGAGATTTGGTATATTCTTAGCGAATTTCATTTCAAAAATATTGGTAATTATTGCTTTTATTGCTTTTTTTAAATTAAATAATACTCAAAGTTTTTAATAGTAAAACGGCCTTATAATTTAGGTGTAGCTACACAAAAATCGATCGCAAAAAAACGGCACATTTCATGTACTTTTAATGAGTTTTTGATAAAATTCCAACGTGGTTTACGTAAAAACATTATTAATTGCGACGTTATTGCCAGGGAAATGGCAAAAGATGGCTATGAAGCCGGAAGAGAAGTAAGAAGTAAGTGATGTCAGTGATTATAAACTTTTAAAGTAGACGATTTCAGGCTGTAGTCCTCAATCATAGACACATTTCTAATAGTATAATTCATGGATGGGGTCTTGTGATGAATATTTAATGCTTAAACTAGCTATGACTAAACTGCTATGATTAAAAATTTACGTAGTACCTAAATTTGTTCTTGAATTTTTCTTGAATCTTCTTGCTATATCACTTCCATGGCATTTAGTTTCAGTGTAATGGAAACATAAATAATATTACTGTTTTTCGCATATAGAACAGTACAAATAGGAAAAAAGGAATAGCAAAAAAGATTAATGAAGAAAAAGTGAGCGGGAACAAAGATAGGGGTAGACCTCGGTTGACCTTCGAAAATACAGCATCAAATATACTGAAGGAGGAAAAACACGTAAAAAGCATAATAGCTTGTATGAAAAGTTGATTACAGTGGACGAGGTGAAAGAAGTATATAGAGACCGTAGCGTTTGACGTTCCGTTCTCTCTGACTTTCCCACTAGTAATACAGCGTGAAGTTACTTAAGTAAGTATTTAATTTAATTCTGTTGTAAAAAATCATTGTTAGTACCACAGCATCATTAACAGCATTAACACATTTTTTAACATTAAATGACAATTTGGCTTAAGGTCTAAATATTTTTTTGGTAGCCCTGTAAGTGGATATCAGCGTAATTTGAGCGATTATAGCTGGCAGCACTTTGTGCTACATTTGCATAATAGCTATTTCCACCTCATCATTCAATATTAATTAAAGTTGGGCGTTATAACAAATAGCAGATAATATAATTCATTATAAATTTCTAATGTTCTAATCATTATTTATTTTCAACACTGACTGTTATTTATAATATTCGTTATCTGCTGTGAAATGGCATGTGGCGCCTCGGTTCGGTAATGTTCGGAAATATTTAGTAGTTATTCGGCTTACATCGAGTTCAGCCAAGGTCAAATAAAATAATGATGGCGAACTTCACATCGTATAACTTCGCACAAATATAAGCTTTAACTCAATGGCAGAAAGGCCAAATATTACTTACATTAAAATATAGCTAATAACGAAAATTATAATTTATTGTTTGATATTAGTCTGAACTTCGTTCGTTTAGTCATTGTATTATATTTACGTTGAAAATAATATAATATATATTATAGCAGTTTAAAATAGCAGTTAAAAAAATATAATATAATGAATAATTCATTATAAAAATATAACAGTAACGCCCAACACTAATATTAATTAATACTTACCAGTTGCAACAACAACAGAAACGATCTGCAGTAATTTAGAACCGTTTCGAAATAACACGTTTTTTGACTCCACTAACAGTCAATGTCACTAAATTATCAATTCGTTCGCAGTATATGAACTGAACTACGCAGTTAGAACACACAACAGAACACATATACCCAAAGGGAACACACTGCTGAACTGCGGGAATAAATGTTGTGTACGTTGTATTATTTTATAAACTTATATATATATATTTACTAATATTATATTAAATCCCACACCTATTATTTGCATTTTGTATCAATTAACCAAAGAATTATTTTTAAGATAGAAACGAATTGGCCATATCTTCTTTAGTGGATGTTACGACCACTTCGATTATACCTTCAACATCCTGAATCCATACACCGATAGGTACACGGAATAAAAACAAAACTTTATATAAGTTGTAAAATTGTAATAGATATTAAGTTAAATGTTTATAAAAAGGCAATCTGAAAAAAATATCTGGACTTTTTTAGGAATTAAATATCTAAAAAATTATCTCTCATTATATCGCTCGTTATATCAACTACTTTAAATAGCAGATAAATATAAAACTATTGATTAGCTGATAATAATAAAAAGGTAAAGAAAGTACGGACCACGTGTCTGTAGTGTTTAGTTAAACTTTAAAAAAAAACCAAAGAATTGAAGCATATACTATGTATCTCTTTCTCCTTTATTGCAAGATTTTTTAAACTTGATAAATAATATTTCAATCAGGCAATATCCCCAATTCATGGAAATCCCAAATTGTTATTCCTATCCTCAAGCCTGGAAAATGTCCCTCAGATTTTAATTCCTATAGACCCATTGCCCTAGTTTCTACTTTATCAAAGATCGTTAAACGGCTTTTGAAGAATCGACTGGAATGGATAGTGGAAAGTAGGAATACCTTAGCGCCCTCTCAGTATGGCTTCGGAAAGGGGTCAAGTACTATTGATAGTCTCAGTGTTTTTACTACAGATATTCGACGAGCTTTTGCGAAAGGAGAGTATTTAGTAAATGTTTTTCTAGATGTTGCATCTGCATATGATAATGTTCTTCTTCCGGTGCTCAGGCAGAAATTGCATCAGCTGAGTATTCCGCCGAGGATGTCCCATTACATATGTAATTTGCTGACCGGTAGAACGGTATCTGTAAAACATCCGCTTCTACTATACCTCCCAGACTTGTCTGTAAGTGTATAATACTTGATAAGAGATTGAATTGAGTTGCTTATGCTGAATATGTCAGCAGAAAATGTGAAAAAGGCATTAATGTTCTGAGAGCTGTGTCTGGTGTGTGGTGGGGTGCACACCCTCATACTCAAAAACTGGTGTACAATGCTTTAATTCGTAGTCATATCGATTATGGATTATTTGTTTTAGATCCCTTTAATAAAGAAGCTACTGAAAAATTAAACCGAATACAATATAAATGTCTTCGGATTATCCTAGGTGCAATGAGGTCTACTCCTACAATGCATTGCAGGTGGAGTGTGTAGATCCACTACTTCCTATCCGTCGACAATTCCTCTCTGATCGATTTGTGAGTAAAATGTTGCAGCTTTCCTCTCATCCTTTGTGGTCCAAACTGTCTAAGTAAGCCGATCTCATCCCTCCAGGCAAACCATTGCCATATTTGCTTTATAGCTTCCTTAGACTGACATCCCTCTCTAATCCCTTGTCTTGTTATCCATCTAATCCTTTATTCCTTACACCTTATAACGCTTTAGTTCACTCTCCCTGTCTTATCACAAATCTTGGCCTAATCAAAGGAGATCCTGGCACCAAAACAAAATTTAAGGAAATAGTTCGTCTCAACTGGGCGAATCACCTTCTCATCTTCACTGACTCATCAAAGCTCTTGAAGGAGAGCTGTGTTGGTGCAGCTTGTTGGATACTAAAATTCAAAATGATCTTACAATTTAAATGTCCTAAAGAATCCTCTGTGTTCACAGGCGAGGCTGTTGCCTTGTTAGAAGCAATCCTGTTTACACATTCCTACAATATTAAACAGACGGTTATTTTTACTGACTCACTAAGCTGCCTAATGGCCTTAAAGAGAAACAGGTTCCATAATAGATTAGGATCTTCAATTGTTTTAAAAATTCGTAAAGAATTGTTCTCTTGTCATCTAAGAGGTTTGGATGTTACTCTAGTGTGGATTCCAGTTCATTCTGGAATCAGTGGGAATGAATCTGCAGACTCCTGCGCTAAATCTGCTACACAGTGTGGCACATTAGATCATTTCTCCAATTCCGCCCAAGATCTGATGTCCCTTGCAGATATTCGTCTCCGTAAGTCCTGGAATAATTCATGTAACGAGTCAAAATTCCATAAAGGTAAGTATTACGCATTTATTCAACCAGATATTCCTAGGCGACCTTGGTTTTAATCTCAAAAGCTTATTGAACGGAGAATTATAACAACAATGTGCTTGCGCCTTGGGCATGCTTTTACTCCTGTACATCTAGCCAAGATCAGGGTCAGGGACCACTCACTGTGTGAATGAGGTCTGGACGACGGCACTCCTTCCCACGTCCTTTTCTCTTATTATAAGTTAACTCGTCCTTTATATGATGTCCTTCCCCATAAAGTCCCTCGTCCTATAAATGTTCAGTGTCTGTTAATATTTGTGTTTAGTCCTTTATGCAATTTTTTATGTCAACATATAAAACATAACAAAATTAAACTTTAAAATAACACCCATGTAAAATATTATTTATTACTAACCTAATATGTTGTTTACATATTGTAAATATATCTTTGTTTTGTTCTAGGTGAAGGCTGTATTTTAACTGGATCTAGTTTTTTTACATGTATTTTATAATTGTGTTTAGTTTTTTTTTTTCTTTTTACCGGCCAATTTCCTTCTTGTGTTTTCCATACAACGTGACATTGGCAAAATGAATTGTGCTCAACTGCCACGCTCAAAACGCCATTAATTAAGAAATCAATAAATCTAAAATATACAAAAGTGCAGCTTCATCAAGCTTTGGAAATATAAAAGTTATTCCACCTAATAAACAAATAAGAGTATTGAACGATATCTCCATTCAATATACAAAAAACAATTCTGAAATACTCAGAACTGAAGAACCTTTTACAATGCTTGTAGATTTAAAGTCTGATTGGAGCTTTCAAACATTTAAAAATACCCACTACAATATAACTGGGCATGAAGAAGCTTTCTTACGTTTCATTAATAAACAATATTTTGTGGATATAAAACCAATGATTAAGCTAAAAGTAAACAAAGGAAGAGATAGAAAAGACTAATTTTAATTATATAATAATTGCTATGTTACAAATGTATGATCAAAAAGGTCATTAGTTGTAACAGTTTTTAAGTTTGCATTGTATTTTTTTAATAATTAATTATATCTTAAATACAATCAAAATAGATTGAAATTGTTTTGTTTTTATATTATCAAAAAAATTTGATTGAAAAGCGAGATTTTAAAATGTGGATATTCAAATATAGGGATGTTAATCATTAGTGTCAGATAGATTTGATTTGTGATAAAGGAGTTTCATTAATGTCAACTGCTGGGACATTAGTGGTGTTCTAATGTTGAGTTTATGGTACTTAATAGAAAATTGGCATTGTGATTTCATATATTTCATACATAACTTTATTATTATTAACATAATTCGTCATTACTTCGCAAAAAAAACTGGAATTTGCACTTTTAACAAAAAAATAATTCAAAATGTGAAATCAACCCATGTATTGATTTATCCCACAGCTATCATAGGATTGAGCCTTGGTGGTACTGCCTTGAAAGCTATTCACATCTTCTTCAGGTAATGGCGGTTCATCTTAAGCAGCCATCATAGCATTTCTCATTAGCTTGTTTCAAAAGCCAACAGTACTTGTCTTATTGCTGACGTACAACCAACTCTTGGTAGCGGTTGAATTTAATGGCATCCTGGTTGAGCTTATCTACACATTCCATCAGACTGCATAGTTGACCTGTAATTACATAGAAAATCATTAATTTTAGTTATAAATTATAATTAATGACCATTGTGGCAAACTGTCACAGAGTCTGATTACTAATTCTATTGCAGTTGAATGGATTATGTTCATTCTTTGCTCTGGTGACAAGACAAAGTGTGGTGTCGAGTTCAGCCACCCAACACACAATATCTCAAAACAAGTTCCCAGGAGCTAAATCATGTACAGACTGTATGTTTTAAAATAGACAGACAATAAAAGTCACACCAACATACCAAAATTAAAAACACATAAGTTTCATATTTTTTCCACTTAGCAGCTTAGGCAGAGGAAACCTGAAGTTAAAACACTTAACTCTTCACTTTCTTTTTAATTTAAGAGACATTTTACGTTTTAAAAATGTGTGTGAAAACCATCTTGTTACCAAAGCAAGGAAATGAAATAACTTTGTTCCCCGAGCAAGAATCAAACTAACAAGTGTTTTCTGTAAGATCCTGAGTCACTGAATCATAACAGCCTGGTGGCTATTACATAAATTTTTGATTTAAATAAATATGCTTATAGACTATTTGTATAGGAGTGAGACAAACTGTAAACAAATAAAACAAAATTTCTCAAACTTTTATTTCAGTTTTTTATTTCTATTTAATTTATGTAGTGAAGAGTTTCCCATATATATAATTAGCAGCTAGCTGTCCTATTCTATGTTACCTATTTTGAAAGCCTCACTCCATGATAAAAAATGATGAAAACTAAATGATAAAAGCCAGAGAAAGAGGCCAGCAGGCGACAGCTGTATGCTACATCTGTATGTGAAGCTGTTTTTTTTTAAATGATAAAAAGTTTATATTGACTCTACAATTTACTAGTATTGAAAAAAGTTTGAGACTAAGATTCTTAGGTTTTGTGTTTGGATATTTTGTAATTAATAAACAAATATTCATAGTTTTTGATTTCTAATAATGGATATATTTTATCTAAAACTTGGTAAGGTTGAAAATGTATAATAAAGCAAAGTATATAAAAAAAACTAATGATTGCTATAATCAATCATATTGTAAACTGTATTTAGAAAAATATTTTTCAAAATGGAATCAACTTTAGTTTCATTAGCCCTGCTGGTTAACAGTTTGAATTAATTCTACTCATAGACACAAAGATTTATTTTATACAAAAACAATTAACTCACCATCCAACATGGAAATGATCGACATTAACTTTTTCCCCTTCATCCACTATGTCATCATGCTTAGGGAATGGAAAGCTGTTTGTTATCTGTATAGATTGCATTTCGTTAAACGTTTCCGAAGCCCAAGATAATGCATGACGTTCTCGTTCAGCACTCAGCCTAGATTGCGTTTTGGTAAACATGTCTAAAGCGCGCGACACCCTATCCCCCTCCCGGTCAGCAGCTAGTCGCCTTTCTCTTTGGGTTGGGTTTTCAGAGGCGCGAATTGTTGCCATCCGCTGACGGCAAGAAAGCAGTCTAGCTTGCCTC